>BQKN01065763.1:844287-863561 GCA_022839385.1 Asparagus kiusianus | reverse complement strand
AATGGTGGCTCGGCCAGTGTCAAACCACCAAATGGTGGTTCGGCCAATGTCAAACCACCATTTGTGGTTTGGCCAAGGCCGAACCACTTCGGTGAAACGGCCAGAATCAGTTTTTTCGGTTCTTTCATGGATTCTTTCGGGATTTATGGTTCCAACTGCTCTGATATTGCTGTTAGATAGTTTCTAACTGAAGATAGAGGGAATCCCTCGTTTTGATCCAAGAAAACCACCAACCAAGCCTATAAATAGAGGCTCAGGTGTTCATTTTTTAAGGATCTGGAGATCAAGAGGACGAAGTGCTGTCAAATTGGAGATTGGAGCACGAATTTCAGAGAGTTAGCAGATCTTGGCGGAGTTCTTCAACAAAGTAAGGGTTCGAGAGATCTGAGACTCATTCCACCATCCTCCGGATTTAAGCTTAGTCTTAAATCCCGAGAAGAGCCGTGATTTTGCTTAGTCAAAATCGCCGCTACTGCAATCACTTCCTTCGTGAAGCGAAAGCACTAATTATCCAAACTTCTGCTCACCGGATCTAATCCGTAGGCGGTCCACGGATAAACCCCGGCACCGGCAACGATCCCGCACAAGCAATAGGCGATAAACTTCTATTGTGTGTAGTTTGAGAGAAAATTATAACTTTTGATTTAAAGTCTTATAAAAAGGCTATTTTTGTTGTTTGAGTTTATTGTAGGTGTTTGAAGCTGTAATGGACTCATCAATGAAATCAATTTTCCACCCAAACACAAGGCTATTGAGACCAACCAAGATGCCGAGAACAAACGCAAAGTTCCCAAATCTGGCAAACTTAGTGTCCTAAGCAAGCCTAGCAGTCCAGGAGAGCCCCATGAACTTCGCTCCGTGAGCAAGGTTCCTAATTTTGGTGAACCACTCAAATTAGGCGAGCCCACCTACGCAGGCAGGCTCCGCTCTTTAGGCGAGCTTCCTAAATCTGGTGAGCTTCGCAAATATGGTGAACTATGTAGTTCAAACGAACTTCATCAAGTTCGATTAACAGCCTAACTTCACCCGTAAGCCGGCCTTCGCCAGAAAGGCAAAGCTGCAGCTCACCCAACAGGCGAGCCTCGACAGGCTGAACCTCGCCAACAGATGCAAACTCACCCAACAGGCGAACCTCGCCAGGTTGAGCCTCGCCGACGAGCTCAAGTATGCCAAACAGGCGGACCTCAGTAAGCTCGCCTAACGGCTTGATCCCGCCTGCAAGAAGCTGTAGTTCTCCAAACAAGCGAACCTTGCCTGAAAGAACTGGAGGTTGAACATCGCCGACGGGCTCTAGGTCGCCAACCACACGAACCTTGCCTGAATGAACAGATGGCTGAACTTCACAACAAGCCCAAGCTCCCCTGCCTAGACAAAGTCACCTGAGTTCAACGCTTGGGAAATTTCCCGAGTGTTCCTATTTGGACTCCCTTGAGTCTCCTCCATTTGAGCGCCATCAGTCGGCTGAGGTTCAAGCTCGCCTTGAACCTCACCTGAACGACCAGTCGGATCGATCTTGCCAGCAGTCGGCTGAAGGTCACCCAAATGCTCGAGCTCACCTGCAGTCAACTAGAGCTCACCTACATTCCAGACCTCGTCTGTCTTATCGCAGTCGGTTGGATCCGACACTTAGGGAATTTCCCAAGTGTCCTCATGTCGGCTCCCTTGAGCCTCCTTCATGCGACTTCACGTCTCATCCTTCCGACGCTAGGGGTTGTCACTATCAACCTACAGGAGGTCTCAGAGGATGCTTTACTTACAAATGCATGCCCTACAAGACTTCCAACGAGGTTGAGCTCCCCGTTGCAACTGTCAATGTGACAGGAAAGTCCAAGGCTATTGACCATGAAGGTATCCACCAACGCACTCACGCCCAAATGGGGATAGCCATTCCTTTTGACTACACGCACCTAGCACCCGTCTTTGATGATGACAATGATGATTGCTCAGCAGTGGCAACGTCGCAGGCTTTAGGCTCTATTCAGGGTGAAGGTGCGAAAGTGCACATGACCAACACCCCTGATGAGATATCCAGGAGACTCAACGAGCAACAAGCAACCATTAACTCCCTGAAGGAGATGTTGGAGGAGCTTCTGAGCGAGAAGAAGAAGAAGAGAGAGAGGACTTCGTGGGCTTCATATAAATCCTCAAAGCACAAAGAACGGATGCCTACTCCTTCTCACTCCTCATCCGAGTCATCTGGAAGAGCGTCGTCTTCGGGTCATAATCCAAGAGAGAAATGGCTCGACGATTTCCAAAGTCAACTCGATGCCTTGAAGCTCCAGAAGCACATGAACGAGCTTGGGGTTGTCAGACTGTATCCAATCGAATGGGATACAGTCTCCTTCTCGGTGGAATTTCGGCCATTAGACCTCCTATAGTTCGATGGCTAGGGTTCTCCTACTCAGCATATTTACTACTTACAGATGCAGACTGGACATATAGTGGGGAATGATCCCATTATGACTCGACTGTTCATTAGTACCCTCAAGGGGGTCGCTTTTGAATGGTTCCGCAGATTGGAGCCTGGATCCATCACTTGCTGGAAGGACATGGAAAGGCTCTTCATGGCCAGATTCTTCGACGAGGATAACAAAGTATCTGTGATCACCCTGCTAGCTACAAAGCAGAAGAAGACAGAGTCTGTAAGCAACTTTGTCAAGAGGTTCAGGAACCGATCGTTGCATACACGTAATCAGGTTTCTGAGGCCACTCTCGTGGAGATGTATCAGAACAATCTCTCCATCGACATCCTATCTAATATGGGCATAGTCGTAGCTTGTTTGTGGAAAGACTTAATCCTCCAAGAAGAACAAGTCGAGAGCATGCTCAAGCGCATGGATGCTGAAGGGCCATATGAATTTCAAATGGGTGATTACCAAGACATCTTGGTGGTTGAAACCACCTCCTCATCCAAACCCTCTTCGAAACAGAGGGGCGCTACTTCGAAGCTCAAGAAGCCCTCGATGGCATTTGCCGAGTTCGCCAACTCGGACCCAAACTATAGGGCCGATTGCGAAGATTTCGCTACTATTGGCCAAAGATGATCGGTGACGTTTAAATGCGGCAATCGCTGGAGAACCTACAGCCAACAGCAACTTCATTACCCATTCGTAGTGGAGACGTTCTACTCGAATGGGTAACATGTCAGCAGAGGATTTCATCCAAATATCCTACCTGGTCAAACCTTCCTACAGTTAGGACCAAAGCCAAGTTCTCTCGCCAACCTTTCTAATGAGGTAGCGGGTCCCAAAAACTATCAAGTTAATTACCACCTCTGATAGCCATTTCTCCATCAGTTTCATTCAACTGGACGATGGATCTAGTAAGACTATCAAGTTAACCATTATCTCTGATAGTTGTTTGCGTCGGGAACAAGTTCTGTTGTAGAATTTATTATAACTGTTTATCGATTATAATGAATACAAAGGAGTGAGTTTCGTACTTTGTAAAACTACTCTTTACAACAAAAATCAAATTACAAGCTCCTTAGAAACAAACGTAGGATCGTTGTTTGGATCACTGCTTACGCGGGATCTTTGCCTGTGCCGGGGGTGCGTTAGCCCGTGGACCATCGAATCACGAATTCTGATTGAATCGTGAAGACTTTGGGGATTCTTCCTTCATTTAGAAGCAAGAATAGTTTCAGTGAATATCTTATCGAAGTAAGATGAACACTCTTCTCAAGATCAAGTCAAAGCTTAGATCTTAAGGAACCTCCTAATTGTTGGAAGGAGATGAACTCTTGAAATTCTCCCAAAGTGTCTCTGCACTCTGTCCTTGGGTTTGCTCCAAAAATGCTCAACCCCTTTTGTAACCGCTGTTTTACTACTTAAATACCATCTTTTTATGAGGTTAGTGGGCTTATTTTCAGTTTATAACTATCTCCCCACGTTTATGGTTGATCTCAAGCAGTTATGAAGCCAAAAAACCGTCAAAAAACGTGTTGTAAGCAACTCCGTGGCCGAGACAGAGTTGTGTGTCTCGCACTTCCGAGACAGTTTGTACTATCTTGGGTATTTTAGCTCTAACTCCCTCGTCCGATCTCAGAATAAGATGATCCAAGATGCGTTGGAAAGCTGACGAAAAGATCTATAGCTTATGTCTTTTGAGTTTCTTCAGATTTGATACAAGACAGTCATAACTATCTTGCATTCCGAGATAGTTGCAATTATCTCGCACTTTCGAGACAGTTTGTGTTGTCTCGGGTATTTTAGCTCTAACTCCCTCGTCCGATATCAGAATAAGATGATCCAAGATGCGTTGGAAAGATGATGAAGAGATCTACAATTTTTTTCTTTTAATCTTCTTTAGATTTGGTTCGAGACAGTCATAACTGTCTTGATTCCGAGACAGTTACAACTATCTCGCACTTCCGAGACAGTTTGTGTTGTCTCGGGTATTTTGGCTCTAACTCCCTCGTCTGATCTCAGAATGAGATGATCCAAGATGAGTTGAAAATCTGATGAAGAGATCCATAACTTTTGTCTTTTGACCTTCTTCAGATTTGATACGATATAGTCATAACTGTCTCATATTCCGAGACAGTTGCGACTGTCTCGCACTTCCGAGACAGTTTATGTTGTCTCGAGTATTATGTCTCTAACTCTCTCGTCCGATCTTGGAATGAGATGATCCAAGATGCGTTGGAAATATGATGAAGAGATCTAAAACTTTTGTCTTTTGACCTTTTCAGATTTGGTGCAAGACAGTCATAACTCTCTCGCATTCTAAGACAGTTGCAACTGTCTCGCACTTTCGAGACAGTTTGTACTGTCTCGGGTATTTTGGCTCTTACTCCCTCGTCCGATCTCGGAATAAGGTGATCCAAGATGCGTTGGAAATCTTGTAAAGATCTCTACAACCTCCCATAGGCAATATACTTATGGAGTGGGTGATACACACACGATACTTTATCCTTTTGTGGGTGAAGCACAACTCCCGGTTTAGTTGTTACTTTATCGTTTAGCGTGTTTCATAGACTTGATGTGTTTTTTAGCTTCTCTACAATATCAGATGATCTCCTTTAACTCAGATAATCTTCCTTGACTCAAATAGTAACATTCATCATTTTTTTCTTCATCTCGAGCTGTGTGCGAGAACCTATAGGTAATTTTTTATGCCTACAAATACCTCCTCCAAAGTGTTTCAGCCTCATTCTTTTACAAAAGAGGCTAGAATACTTTGGATATGATACACTTGGCTGTTATATCGTTGACTTCTTCAACTTTTAGTCTATTCAGTTTTTTTTAGATAGCTAAAAATTTTCTGGTGTTGCGTTTATCGCTTGACCCTTGTCAAAATCTTGAACTGAAGCTGGCGTGTTGATTTTTTGAATTAGCTCATGTCGTTGGGTTGACGTTGAACTAATCACCTTCATCAGGAGTTTGTATCTGAGTCACGATTGAACTCCATGTATTAATTCCTTGAACTGACGTTTCATCCTGAGCCTTGTTTCGACGGAATTATCGACGCGTTGGCTAGAATAGACTTTCGTTGTAATGCATTGACTGCCGTTGGGACATGGCAAGCCCAAGTGTAGAGACAGTAAGACCAAGTGTTGATGTCGGTTCATCTGCCTGTACGAAGTTTCTCCTGGTGTGTACCGTTATACATTTATCGGTTTTTTACTTAATCACCGAGGGATTTTGATTTTAGGACTAGTCATTGGAGCTGATACGACCACAATCACTGGAGAGGCTTTTTCGATGATATCTTGTGTGCGCGAGACAGTATACCCTACCTCGTGTGTCTGAGGCGGGTTCAATTGTCCCGCTTGAAGAAAGGTGGCCTTCGGGCTGAATTTGTGTCTTCCTTGAGTTTGGCAGAGCTTAAACTTTATTATGATTGTTTATCCTACTCAGAATAAATACTTATAGGATTTTTGGTAAATCCTCAGCCATCAACGGATTTGATAAGCTTTTTTACCGATTACCGTTTGAATCGGGCTAGCATGCAGATTGTTTAAGTCTGTTCTACATGTAACGTTATGCTAAGAGAATAAACTCTCTTAGACTTTGTACTATGATGTTGAATACATAGGTTTGGTTATTTTTGCGGGAACGTACCACCCGACAATGTGTGTTATACGTAGACTTATCTTTAATAAGGGACTGAGATAACGTCCCCTACGTATAAAACATGGATTTAAAAATGTTGATGGGTTACGTCTTTTTGTTGAAAAGATGAACCTAACACTGGAGAGGAAGAATTTTATATTCTATCTCCTGGTCTCTTTTTTGTTAGTAGAGATGAACCTAATGATGGAGAGGAAGAATTTTATATTCTATCTCCTGATCTCTTTTTTGTTGGTAGAGATGAACTCGATGATGGAGAGGAAGAATTTTATATTCTATCTCCTGGTCTCTTTTTTATTGGTAGAGATGAACCCGATGCTGGAGAGGAAGAATTTTATATTCTATCTCCTGTTGCAAAAGAAACTCAAAGTAGGATCTCTACTTCGAGAATCTGAAGGGTGAAACTAAGAGTGGGATCTCCACTCCGAGAATCAAGAAGATTTAGATAACCCTAACTGTTAAAAAGATTGATTATCTAATCTAAAAGTGGATATCTCATTTATCGAGATGGAATTCTAACTTTGGTCCTAACTGTTTAAAGGTTTGACCGAGTGGGGAATGTGTGGAAACCTTTCATTTATCGAGAGGTGATTCTGATTTTGGTCCTAACTGTTTAAAGGTTTGACCAAATAGGAGTTTGAGATGATTTTATATGTTTAAAGGTTTGATCGTTCAATTTGTGAACATCTCGTTCATGGAAGGAATCGAGAGTGGATTTTGGTTTTGGTCCTAACTGTTTAAAGGTTTGACCAAATGAGAATTTGAGATGATCCTAATTGTTTAAAGGTTTGATCATTCAATTTGTGGACCTCTCGTTCATAGAAGGAATCGAGAGGTGATTTTCGCTTTGGTCCTAACTGTTTAAAGGTTTTACCAAATGTGAATTTGAGACGATATCCTAACTATTTAAAGTTTTGATCGTTCAATTTGTGGACCTCTCGTTCATAGAAGGAATCAAGAGGGGATTTTGATTTTGGTCCTAATTATTTAAAGGTTTGACCAAATAGGAATTTAAGACGATCGTAACTGTTTAAAGGTTTGATCATTCAATTTGTGGATCTCTCGTTCATAGAAGGAATCGAGAGGGGATTTTGGTTTTGGTCCTAACTGTTTAAAGGTTTGACCAAATAAGAATTTGAGACGATCCTAACTGTTTAAAAGTTTGATCGTTCAATTTGTGGACCTCTCGTTCATAGAAAGAATCGAGAGGGGATTTTCGCTTTGGTCCTAACTGTTTAAAGGTTTGACCAAATATGAATTTGAGACGATCCTAACTGTTTAAAGGTTTGATCGTTCAATTTGTGGACCTCTCGTTCATAGAAGGAATCAAGAGGGGATTTTGGTTTTGGTCCTAATTGTTTAAAGGTTTGACCAAATAAGAATTTGAGATGATCCTAACTGTTCAAAGGTTTGATCGTTCAATTTGTGGACCTCTCATTTATGGAAGGAATCGAGAGGGGATTTTGGCTTTGGTCCTAACTATTTAATGGTTTGACCAAATGGGAAGTTGTGACGATCCTAACTGTTTAAAGGTTTGATCATTCAATTTATGGACATCTCGTTCATGGAAGGAATCGAGAGGGGATTTTGGCTTTAGTCCTTACTGTTTAAAGGTTTGACCAAATGGGAATTTGAGATGATCCTAAATATTCAAAGGTTTGATCGTTCAATTTGTGGGCCTCTCATTTATGGAAGGAATCGAGAGGGGATTTTAGCTTTGGTCCTAACTGTTTAAATGTTTGACCAAATGAGAATTTGAGACGATCCTAACTGTTTAAAGGTTTGATCGTTCAATTTGTGGACCTCTCGTTCATGGAAGGAATCGAGAGGGGATTTTGACTTTGGTCCTAACTATTTAAAGGTTTGACCAAATGGAAATTTGAGACAATCCTAACTGTTTAAAGGTTTGATTGTTCAATTTATGGACCTCTCGTTCATGGAAAGAATCGTGAGGGGATTTTGGCTTTAGTCCTAACTGTTTAAAGGTTTGACCAAGTAGGCAGTGGGAGTGGGAGTACAAATCACAGTAGGAGTATTGACTTGTACAAGTCACTCAGAAGGGGTTCCTGGTGTTAAGTGACAAACACTTAATACGAAAGGGTTCGACAATCGTCAATGATCAGGATATTAAAATTCCAAGTATTATGTCTGGAATTTAACAATGAGAATGTTAAGTGCACAAACGCATTGGAAGTTTGAGTGGATTCCACCGAAAGGAATTTTGGTGGTCCCATCATTAATTAGTCTGATCGGTGGGGATTTTGTGGTGGAAGACTGTGAGTCGTCGAACAGCAACGGGAGTTTTGTGAGGAAAGATTGATCCAACGAAGTGATCGAATCTCGTCTCAGCAAAAGAGTGTTCGAAAATCACCATGGGGGTTTAGTGTTTAACATTTTGTTTGTAATGATCGGGTTATCCCTAAGAAAATTACATATAGCATTCTTTCGGGAACTTCCGTTACATGATCCACCCCCAGTTTTTCTTGCGAAACTGGGTTTATCAATATGTTTAGCTGTATGATCGGGTTATCCTTAAGAGTACCATGCATGGCACTCTCCAGGAACTTCCCGTGAAAGAAATGAAATAGTTTAGACTCATATACCTGTTGGAGTATCAAGGAGCAGTTTATACTCGTATACTCTTCGGAGTGAGATGGAGAAGCAGTTTATACTTATATACTCACCGGAGTCTGGGGAAACAATTTATACTCGTGCACCCAATAGAGTTATGACCGTCTTTATTTAGCTTGTTTCGCCGTTATGACGCCGGAGTCAATTAAGGCTTGGATTTTATTTTTGAGTCCAAAGCAAACCTTGGTGGGATGAAGAACCCTTCTGTGGTATTCACAGTAGTTTGGTTCCGTAACCCTCTTAGCTCCCTCTTGATCTTTAATAGGTGGTAGTTCGATCTTGTCATTGGCAAGGAGGTATCTCAAGATGGCTGGAACTTCATCATCTTTGAAAGAAAACTCCTTCTGAAACTTCTAATCGAGAGTCGCGTTCATTATGATTGCAGATGTCGTCGGTTGGCTTCTCTCAGCTTTCTTTCTTTTAAGAAAGCGTTCAGCCTGTTCACCGCGTAATTTTAACTCCTTCCAGGTGGTTGAAGGTACGAGCCCCAAGGTTTCCAGGAAATCGATGGAAAGATTGTTATGGCATGTCTGTAAGATGAATTCCTCTGTGACAAGATCTCTGCAATGCATAGCCTTGTTACGAAAACGTTTGACAAAATTATCAACTGGCTCTCTGTCTTTTTGTTTCTCATCCAGAAGTGTTCCGATTGACACTTCGGTGTCATCATCAAAGAAATTACTGAGTAACAAACTTTCCATATCATCCTACCAGTTGACGCTTATAGGTTTGAGACGTCGGTACCAATCGAAGATGGGCCCACGAAGGGTGCCAACGAATGACCGAACCATCAAAGCTTCATTTTCAGAGATCACACCCAAGTGAGACTTGAAATAAATCAAGTGCTGAGTAGGTGAGCCCTTCCCGTCAAATAGTGTGAAGTTAATCAGATTGAATTTTACCGGGTACGATATTGAATCCCATTCTCTTGGATAAGGACACGGAATACCCGTCTTCTTTATTTCCTGAGTGGACATCAAAGCATTGACTTTGTCTTCAAGGTCTTGTATTTTCTTGTCCTCATCTTCATCTCTCTTTGATTGATGTTGAGTAGAGATAATTAGGCCACCCCCAGTGTTATTAAGAGGTGCAATTGAACCACTCCCAATATCGTTATTGGGAGGATCCGTTGAACTACCCCCAGTGTTATTTTCATTGGGAGGTGTATCAGCCATAATGACTTCATCCACTTCCGGATCGCTGTCATCTACAACATTATAAGTGTGGCGGCTGGATTCAACTCGCTGACTAGATTCAGGAGGTTGAAGCCGTTGAGCTTGTAATTCTCTCATTTGTTGGATAGCCAACTCTATCTCTATCTATATCTTAGCTCTAATCTCTTCACGTTGCTTGGCTAGAGCTTCTTGAAGCATTTGAGCAAACTGATCAGGAGTGATTGTGAACACTTCTCTAGCTTGCCCAGTACTGGATATTGTATCATCCGAAGCGATCGCAGAACAAGTATCCGAGAGTTCATCCTCCGAAGACATTCCTTCATGCATTCTCTTGTAGTCCCTACGTCTGATTGCTCCTAAATGGAGTCGAGACATTCGTTGAGCAATTCTTGAATTGACTTTTCCTCCCGGGAAAAAGTCAGAATTTGATTCACTGGAATGCTACTTAGACTTTCCTTTATCAGCCATGTTGATGGTGACTTTAGAGAATTCATCCTCTTGAACAATAAGCTTCTTGCAGAAATGTCTCGGCTTGGGCCTTGACATTATGGTGAAAAGTCCCTGGAACACTGAGACTCTTTGCAGGATGGCTTCTCGTTTGGAGTAATCATACTCCGACAATACTGCTCTAATGAGTCGTGCACAAGAACAATGAGAGCTCATTTTTTTAACAATTCTCTTTTGAAATTTATTCACACCCCCAGCTTGACAGTACGATTCATCGGTATGATTGCCGAAAAATCCTATCGTCTGTTGGTATGACCTCCCAGGTATAACGATGTCTTTTGGAGAACACGTCTTCTTCTGGAGGTGTAAAGCATTGTTAGCATTCTCAGGAAAACTTATTGTTGCCTTTGAGCGATCCAAGGTTATGTCAGGAGTCACACGTTTAGAACCATCCCCTTGTGGGTGCGGAGTCTTAACGGGCTCCTGAATTTTATTATGAACCCCCAAGCGGGTGGTAATCAAGATTTTCCCCACTTGGGATTGCTTTGGGTTGGTGGGAGGACATGTACGACCCCCATCCTGACAAGTCATTTGGATTTTGTTCACTAGACCCAAGCGTTCCTTGACCAGAGCTCTGCCTCGATCTTTGTTCAAAGGACCAAGGTAATCCGCCATTGTAATTTTAACCTTTGACAAGTCAGGATTGACCCAAGGCTTCACTGATAGCATAGCAGACATGGATGCGGTAGGCAGACCAGGAATGGGTGTCAACGGCGTCGAAGAAGAAGACTTCGAAGTCTTTCTTCGGCCGAGACAGTTACAACTGTCTCGGATATAGCTCCCTTGTCCAAGACAGTTACATGTGTCTCGGATACAAGATGTATTCCGATGATTCGATCTTTGCACAAGTTTGGATTTAGGGATCCAAACTTTGAGGTTCTTTGGTGATTCTTTAGACACCATTTCCTTCTTCCCTTCTCGTCTTTGTTGCAAGAGAGCGCGGGTATGAGCGGCGTTTGCACGACGCTTTTGTATACATTCTTTGAGGGTTGAACGAGCCCTTTTGACGAGAGTACATTCTTTCGTCGTTAGTTTAGCAGAGATATGGGTGATTGGTCATTGAGACAACTGAACCACTCGATGCTTCCTCGACTCTAGGTCCGCGTGATAACGAACCCCGTCGGTTTGTTTCAAGGCCTTAGCCATTTGGCGAGCGTGGCGCTGACGTTGTCTCTAACGAGCTCTTTTCATTAGTGCCGGCGGGCTTTGATTCAATGACTTCTTAATTGGAGAAGAGTCATTATGAGCAGAGATGTTGTGAGTAAAATCCTCAGCAACAATTAGGCGAGAGTCTTCACCCGTAGCATTCGACGGCGTTGAAAATTTGAAAACCTTCTTAGAAGATGGAATCTTTCTGTATTTGCGAGGCGAGGAAGATTTTCCAGATGAGGATGATAAATACTCCTCAAACTTTACTTGGTCAAATTCGTACTCGACCGTGGATTCAATCGGTATCTTGATCGGCTGCGACACGACGGTCTCGATAGCGAGACCGTTGCCTCCCACTGTGATCGCCAGTTTGTTTGCGTCATGAACAAGTTCTATTGTAGAATTCATTATAACTGTTTATCGATTACAATGAATACAAAGGAGTGAGTTTCGTACTTTGTAAAACTACTCTTTACAATAAAAATCAAATTACAAGTTCCTTAGAAACAAATGTAGGATCGTTGTTTAGATCACTGCTTGCGCGGAATCTTTGCCTGTGCCGGGGGTGCGTTAGCCCGTAGACCACCGAATTACGAATTCTGATTGAATCGTGAAGGCTTTGGGGATTCTTCCTTCGTTTAGAAGCAAGAATAGTTTTAGTGAATATCTTATCGAAGTAAGATGAACACTCTTCTCAAGATCAAGTCAAAGCTGTGATCTTAAGGAACCTCCTAATTGTTGGAAGGAGATGAACTCTTGAAATTCTCCCAAAGTGTCTCTGCTCTCTGTCCTTGGATCTGCTCCAAAAATGCTCAACCCCTTTTGTAACCGTTGTCCCACTACTTAAATATCATCTTTTTATGAGGTTAGTGGGCCTATTTTCAGTTTGTAACTATCTTCTCACGTTTATGATTGATCTTAAGCAGTTATGAAGCCAAAAAACCGTCAAAAAGCGTGTTGTAAGCAACTCTGTGGCCGAGACAGAGTTGTGTGTCTCGCACTTCCGAGATAGTTTGTACTATCTCGTATATTTTGGCTCTAACTCCCTCGTCCGATCACGGAATGAGATGATCTAAGATGTATTGGAAAGCTAACGAAGAGATCTACAACTTTTGTCTTTTGAGTTTCTTTAGATTTGGTGCGAGACAGTCATAACTGTCTCATATTCCAAGACAGTTGCAACTGTCTCGCACTTCCGAGACTGTTTGTATTGTCTCGGGTATTTTGACTCTAACTCCCTCGTCCGATCTCAGAATGAGATGATCTAAGATGAGTTAGAAAGATAATGAAGAGATATACAACTTTTGTCTTTTGACCTTCTTCATATTTAGTGCGAGACAGTCATAACCATCTCATATTCTGAGACAGTTGCAACTGTCTCGCACTACCGAGACAGTTTGTATTATCTCGGATATTTTGGCTCTAACTCCCTCGTCTGATCTCAGAATGATATGATCCAAGATGATTTACAAATATTATGAAGATATCTATAACTTTTATCTTTTGACCTTCTTCAGATTTGGTGCGAGATAGTCATAACTGTCTCGTATTCTGAGACAGTTGTGACTGTCTCGCACTTCCGAAATAGTTTGTATTATCTCGAGTATTTTGTCTCTAACTCCCTCGTCCGATCTCGGAATGAGATGATTCAAGATGCATTGGAAAGCTAACGAAGAGATCTACAACTTTTATCTTTTGACCTTTTTCAGATTTGGTGTGTGACAGTCATAACTGTCTCACATTCCAAGACAGTTGTAACTGTCTCGCACTTTCGAGACAGTTTGTACTGTCTCGGGTATTTTGGCTCTTACTCCCTCGTCCGATCTCGGAATAAGATGATCCAAGATGCATTGAAAATCTTGTGAAGAGATCTACAATCTTTCATATTTGATACACTCATGGAGTGGGCAATACACACATGGTACTTCATCCTTTTGTGGGCGAATCACAACTCCCGGCTTAGTTGTTGCTTTATCGTTTAGCGTGTTTCACAGACTTGATGTGCTTTTTAGCTTCTCTACAATATGAGATGATCTCCTTTAACTCAGATAATCTTCATTGACTCAGATAGTAATATTCATCATCTTTTCTTCATCTCGAGCTGTGTACGAGAACCTATAGGTAATTTTTTATGCCTACAATAGTCTCCTCCAAATTTCCCCCATTGATCCTCTCCGATAGGATGATGGGACCACTCCTACTGTCATGTTAACAGTCACCTCTGACAAATCAACTTACCAGTCCTCTTCAATAGGATGGTAAGTCCATAGAGTTACTCAAATCACAATAAACTCCCACTATCATGTTAACACTACACCTTTGACAAAATCAACTTACCAATCCTCTTTAATAGGATGGTAGGTCTTCAAAGCCATTCCGATTGTAACAATCTCTATCATGTTAACATCACACCTCTAACCAAAATCTACTTACTGACTCTCTTCAATGGAGCGATAGGTCCACAAAGTCGCTCTGATCACGACAATTCCTATCACGTTAACGATTACCTCTGATAGCCGACAACGTCATTCCTTTTCGAGTATCCTAATATCCTTAGAACAATCGATGGGTAGTAGCCTATCATGTGATGGCTCCTATAACAATCAATCATCACACTCATACGTCTCTGAACGATTTGATTCTCGCAGCACCGTCCTTCTCGCAAAAGGCATTGTTGGTTGATAATGGCCTACCGAGTGATGTGCCCTTATCTAAATAGGGGCCTACCATGCGATGTGTCGCTATTTCGGGTTCGTCTTTGCCCCAAGAGAAGACAAATCAGGATTCGTCTTTGCCCTAAGAGAAGACAAATCAGGATTCATCTTTGCCCTAAGAGAAGACAAACTTCTCGCATTTACTCCAATGGGTATTCGAGTATAAACTGTTTCCTACCTTTAACGGGAAGTTCTTGGAGAACATTCTTAAGGATAACCCAACAACCTCCAACTAGTACACGAGGCTAAACTGCTCCTTTCCTCCAACCGGTGCATGAGGCTAAACTACTCCCTTACCTCCAACTGGTATATGAGGCTAAACTATTTCTTTGACGGGAAGTTCCTAGAGAATATTCTGAAGAATAACCTGACAACCTCCAACCAGTGCACGAGGTGAAACTCTCCCTTTACTCTGACAAGTATACGAGTATAAACTCCTGTTCCTTCCCTCCAACCGGTGCACAAGGTGAAACTGCTTCCTATCCTCCAACCGGTGCACGAGGTGAAACTGCTTCCTATCCTCCAATTGGTGCACGAGGCTAAACTACTCCTACTCTCCGACTGGTATATGAGGTTGAACTGCTCCCTACGCTCTACATCCAAATGCCTCAAATGGCTAAGGATAGAAGAGAAATCTTAGCATTGAGCCTAAGATAAGCTCCTCGACAACTTACCATGCTAAGGACAATAGTATGGCTAGTCTAACTCAAACGGTAGTTGGTAAAGACAAATCAAGTCCATTGATAGCTGAGGGTTTGCTAAAAATCCTAATTCAATCTCGCCGAGTTCGATTGGAAGGCGCCTCGCTCCATCTGAGCAGTGATCACTTTGCAGGTCTTCATATCCAAAGTGTTCCAGACCCCATGCGGCTTGATTCAGGTTCAAAAACTTTGGAGGGGGTTCTGTAGGTAATAAAAATTGCCTTTAATCACTATCAGAGAAGTTCAGAACAAGACTTCTAAAACCTCGCTCGAAATAGCTAAAAAGGGAAAAACGCTGATATCTCTCAAACCAGAAGGAATTTGCGAAACAGACAGCAACAAATTGAACTCTATGGGGTTGGTTTGATTGGCTCCGTCTCGTCAAGATAGCCGATTTTTATATATAATTCATCCAATTTCGAGTTACGGTTTGAAAGTTACGACATGTTCTTCGTAGCATGTTCTGGAGCTCGCCTGAATGAGGCTGGCTTGCCTACACAGCCTCGCCTACCAAGCTCGCCTGCATATTGAAGCTTTCCTACATGAGGCAAGCTCGCCCGACAGTTGGGAGCTCGCCTGCACGCTTGAATCTCGCCTGCGCAGCCTTGCCTGCAGAGCTCGTCTAACAGCTTGAAGCTCGCCTGCATTATCCAGGCTCACCTAAAGGCAACCTCGCTTGACAGCTTGAACCTCACCTGCATGATCCAGGCTCACCCGAAGGCAAGTTCGCCTGCACATCATAGCTTGCAGAGCTTGCCTTACGGCTTGAAGCTTGCCTGCATGGTCCTGGCTCGCCTAAAGGCAAGCTTGCCTGACAGCTTGAAGCTCTCCTGCATGATCTAACCTCGCCTGTACAAGCTCACCTACATGATCCAGCCTCGCCTACACAAGCTCGCCTGAAAGCCAAGCTCGCCTGCACAACCTTGCCAGCTCGCCTAGCCTGTCAGCCGCCCACTTGAAGCATGAGAGTAGTCAAATCCCTTGAATTAAGGGATTGGTTATCCTCATGACCCTACCCAGCATGGGGATAGTCATTTCCCACGATTTAAGGGATTTGGTCATGATTCTCCTCATGGTTATACTCAGTATGGGAATGGTCACTTCCCATGATTTAGGGGAGTGATTACACTCTCCTTCTTCTCTATAAAAGGCTATGAGCAGCCATAGAGAAAGGGTCTTAGGACCCGACCTCTTTGAGGACGAATTACAGATAACTCAAGACCATCTTAGACTCGAGATCAGCCTTGTTCCAGGCACGCCATCAGTGAGTCTTGGTCTTTAGAGATCGGACTTCTTGTCATTCGAGGAGAACGAATTCTTAGCATCTTCAGCCTACAAGCACAAGCACTTGTTTGGCCTCGGTTGATCGAACTCATCCGATCAAGCTTCTACTGTGTACTGAAGCTTCAAGCACTTGTTTGGCCTCTGTTAAACGAAGTTCACCTACAACCTCGTTCGAATCGTCCAAGGGAAGCGAACTCGGGGCGAGAACCGAGCGAGGCGTCCTATCGCTGCCAAAGTCCCCACGTTAAACAAGGAGGGTATTCCCTCCGTTTCTGTTATAACTTTGATTCATTAGTTTGTAATAAGCTATTCTTATCAATACGAACAAAATCCCTGTTTCAAAAAATCAATTTTTACACCTACAGTAATAAAATCAGAACTCTCTAGTTAACTTCACATGTGAGTGACACCCTCATAATTGCAGCTGGTAAGGAAAGTGCAAATCTGTGGCACAATAGGTTGGGACATATGAGTCAAAAAGGTATGGAGATTCTACACTCATAGGGAAAGATACCCAACATTGATTTGGTGGAAGTTGGTGTTTGTCAAGATTGCATCTACGGGAAGCAGAAGAGGGTCAGCTTTCAGAAGAGTGGAAGACCACCTAAAGCTCACAAGCTTGAGTTTGTTCATACAGATGTATGGGATTTAGCTAGCATGACTTCTCTTGGCAGTTCGACGTACTATGTCACCTTTATCGATGATCACTCGAGGAAGGTGTGGGTATACTTCATGAAGCATAAGTCAGAGGTGTTTAGAATCTTCATGAAGTGGAAAACCATGGTAGAGAACGAGACAGATCTGAAGGTGAAGTGTATAAGATCGGACAATGGTGGAGAGTATGAGCTAGAGGAGTTTAAGAAGTTCTATGGTCTGAATGAGATTCGTTTAGAAAGGACTACTCCAGAAACATCACAACAAAATGGCATTGCAGAGAGGATGAACAGAATGCTAGCAAAGTATGCGAGAAGCATGCGTCTACATGCAGGTCTACCTAAGATGTTTTGGGCAGACGCGGTGAGTACAGTAGCTTACTTAATAAATCATGGGCCTTCAGTTCCATTAGACTTTGGGATTCTAAAAGAGGTTTGTAGTGGTAAGAAAGTAAATCTCTCACACTTGAGAGTCTTTGGCTATGTGGCATATGTTCATATCTGTGGCCATGTCAGGGACAAGTTAGAAGCTAAGTCACAGAAGTGCACATTTATTAGATATGACATTAATGAGTTCGGATATCGTCTGTAGGATGATAAGAATAGGAAAATCATCAGGAGTAAAGATGTCATATTTAATGAAGAGGTGATGTATAAGGACAGGGACAATGACAAGGATAGCCAAAGCAGTAGGAACAACACTAAGGATGTAGTTCCATCTGAGTACATGGATTTAGAGGAACTTCCAGATGGGGGAGACAATGTTAGTTCTGACCAAAGAACGGAGTAGACTCTAGGTACAGAGACTAATACCCAGGGCGAGGAGCTTAGGAGGTCATCCAGAGTACCCAACCCAAATCCCAGATATTTTTCACCACTCGATTACTTGCTTTTGATAGACAGTAGAGAACCAGAGTGCTATGAAAAGGTTATACAAGTTGGTGAATCTCAGCAGTGAGAGCATGTGATGCGAGAAGAGATAGATTCTCAACACTCGAATGAGACATGAGAGTTAACCCAGCTACCTATGAAGAAAAAAGTCTTACATAACAAATAGGTCTACCGGGTCAAGCAGGAGAGTGACTGTAGCAAAAGATACAAGGTCAAAATAGTTGTGAAAGGGTTCTAACAGAGGGAAGGTATGGATTATACAGAGATATTTTCTCCCGTCGTGAAACTTACAACCATCAGGGTGGTGTTGAGCTTAGTAGCTCCTGAAAATCTCTACCTTAAGTAGTTGGATGTGAAGACTGCCTTTCTTCTTGGTGACTTAGATAAAGAAATCTATATGAAGAAACCTGTTGGTTTCATAGAGGAAGGAAAGGAAGAGATGGTATGTAGGCTCAAGAACAACTTATACAGTTTGAAACAGGCTCCAAGACAGTGGTAAAAGAAGTTTGATAACTTTATGCAGATCAATGGCTATGAAAGGTGCAATTCAAATCATTGCTGCTACTTTAAGATGTTCGCGTCCAGATATATCGTGTTATTATTGTACGTAGATGACATGTTAGTTGCAGGGTCATGTTTACAGGAGATAAACAAGTTGAAAAAACAATTGGCAAAGGAGTTTGCTATAAAGGATTTGGGTGCAGCCAAGCAAGTTCTTGTTATGAGAATCAATCAGGATATGGCTGAAGGGATGAGAATCAATCAGGATATGGCTGAAGGGATGTTAAAGTTGAGTCAGGCTGAATATATTGAGAAGGTACTTCAGAGATTCAACATGCAGAATGCAAAGGCCGTTGGAACGCCCCTTGGAAGTCAGTTCAGGTTATCTGAGGAACAATCGCCCAAGACGAATGCAGAGGAGTTCATGACTAGAGTGCCATACTCAGCAGCCATTGGTAGTCTTATGTATGTGATGGTTTGCACAAGGTCGGATATCGTCCATGCAATAGGAGTTGTGAGAAGGTTTGCCAGCAATCCAGGGAAGCAGCATTGGGAGGCCGTGAAGTGGATACTGAGATACTTGCGAGGGACTACAAACATGCTACTGTGTTCTAGGAGAAAAGAAAGTGTACATCAAGGATATATGGATGCAAACTTTGCCGGTGATCATGATATACAAGGCAAAGTACCACATGATATGTTTTTACCTTAGGGTCAACAGCAGTGAGCTAGGTCTGACGTTTGCTGAAGATGGTGACATTGTCGATGACTAAGGCAGAGTATGTCACAGCGACTGAGGCTAGCAAGGAGATGATTTGGTTGACTAGATGTCTAGAAGAGTTGGGTCTGAAGCGGGTGAACAAAGTTCTTTATTGTAATAGCCAGAGTGCTATACACCTTGCCAACAACTCATTATATCATGTCAAAATGAAGAACATCGACGTGCATTGCCACTTCATACGCTCGTTGATAGAGGACGGGAAGTTACTGTTGG
>BQKN01065763.1:826365-839287 GCA_022839385.1 Asparagus kiusianus | reverse complement strand
CTAATGCTCATAGGCCTCAAACTACTACAGAACAGTCCTTTCCGGATCCAAATACTCTCCCCTAGTCCAAATCCTATTAAGACTCAAAACCCAAATTTCTTATAAATACACTTCAAACCCTAAAACCCCTGAGAAAAACAGAGAGAGACCGTAATCAAAGCATGACGTCCTCAAGAAGAGCAAGATCAGAGCGCAAAGCGGCGATTTCGCATTCAAATTCTCTTACGCTTGAAAATATTCTTCTTCAACCTCTGCCTCCTCCTCTCGTCGTCGAAGCCGAGTCGACGCGTGTCAATCTGGTCGAGGCCCAATGGGTCCTGGGTTACCGTTTTCGCAACCCCCGGCTCCTTGAGGAGGCCCTGACCCACTCCTCGGACCCGGCCCATGAATCCTACCAGAGGCTTGAGTTCGTCGGGGATGCGGTTCTTAGCCTTGCATTCACCAATTACTTGTATTTGAACAACCCTCATCTCGGTCGCGGCGAGCTCTCGGCCCTTTGCTCCGCGAACGTGTCCAATGAGAAGCTGGCACGTGCAGAAGTCCGGCACGGGCTTTACCGCTTTGTTCGCCGCAATGCTGAAGAACTTGATTTTAAGGTAAATAAACATCGGCAGCTTAATTTCTTGGCTTAACAATGTTTAGGGTGAATATCGGCAAAATTTATCCCTATGAAATCGTGGGTGATTTGTATAAAGCCCTCGAGAAGACAACTCCTCCTGACTTTGGGAGTTTCACAAAATTCCCTAAAATTTTAAAACCTTTGTTAAAAGCTCCAAAGTTTACGAAGTTTTCTCCAATTTTCAAAGTTCAAGAGGGTTTTGTGCAAATTACACTAAAGTTTAGGGGTGTTTGTTAAAATTTACCCATATGTCGTGGATTTTTCTTTTTTTTTTATTTTTTCATAGTTGCCTTTCTATCACGAGTACGCGAATATACTTCTTTTATGAAATTATTAGTAAATAATATTTTCTATATTATTAATTTTCAAATACTTACTTATGAAATAATTAGTCAATACACCATGTAGGGATGTTACAATGTTTTTCACTCATAAAGACCATTCTAAATGAATAATTAATATTCCAATATTTGAAAGGTTTTTTTTTCATGTTTTTTTCTATTGCTAGGTGGAGGAGTTCAATTGGGATGTTATAAGTGAAGGACATGGTGAAATTTACCCCATGACCTTAGAGGTAGTACAAAAAAAGCTCCCAAGGTGTTGGCCGATATTATGGAATCTCTTGCTGCAGCAGTTTATATTGATTCTGGATTGGATCTTGAGGTCGTTTTTTGGATCTTATCACTTATCTACAAAATTTTCTTTTATTTAAATATTTTTTATCTAATTGTACTTAATTTCTTTTAACATATACAAACCAATCATAGGATTCTCTATATTGTTCATAGATAGTATAGAGATTACTCGTCTAATCATAAGAGTGAACAGTTTAATAGATGGTTATAGCTTCTTAAGTTACAAAAAACCATAAATGTAGCTCAATGAATAAAATGTTATTTATGGTAGAATTATTTCCTGTAAAGAAGTTGGACTAATCATTTGGACTTCCATGACGTTAATAGAGCAGTTGACTAGTCTAACATATATTTTTTATATAAGAGTTATGTGGATATTGGGCTCCAGGCTTAACTGTCCAGTGGTTTGAATCCTCTAGGCACTCATTAGATTGAGGGAAATAATGAAAAAGAGAAGGTAGGTAAGACCACTCATTTAGTTTGGATAGCTTTAAGGAGTGCAATGTTCCCTCTAGTTTCTTTCCGTTCACTCTCAACAATATAAAATTTGTTTGTCTTTAGATTTGAGTGAAATCTAGGTGAAGGGAATTCCCGTATCTTATCTTATTTTCTCTTCCCTATTTTCCAGTAATGTCCCCCTACCTCCAATCAAATCTAAATATGCCCTTAGACTCGACTCAATAAGTGTGAACGAAAATTGTTGGGCTGCCCCTAGGCTTATATATTAGGAGCCTCCAACCTTCATTTCAAACTATAGAATTGCTGAGCTCGTCCACACATAGAGCTCCTACTTGAAGCCCACTAAGCAATTAATTTCAGCTCCAAAAAAGTTAGGTTTTTTTAGCATGGTTTTTTGGTGCATGAGCTGTGGATTGTTACTATCGCTCACCTTGAACCTGTACCAGTCTATTGAGCTTCAATTATATTAATTAACAGTGCAGTTGGACTAGACCAATGATTTGTTGTTTGTTATACTAATCCATAGTTGCATAGGCCGATTTATAGTGTCTGTCAACTCATAGACCCTAGCAGATCATTCTCACTAGTTGTTCTTGGAAGCATTTTAGCTCCACAGAAGTTTGGCTTTTTGGCATGAATCCTAGAAAGAAAGCATTCGGTGAAGGTCGTCCATAATAATAAATGTATACCTAAAGGATGTTAGCCCTTATATATGTATACGAGTCCCAAAATCCAATTATCTAATGAGTGACATTCATTTATTGCATATTTAATGCCATGAAACCAGGTGTACTTAATACTTTCCGATCACCATAGACTGGCGCTATGTTGGTGCACTTTAAATCTGGACTAGTCTTGTAACAACCGTGAATTTTGATACGTATTTAAATAAATTTTTCCAGTATTTAAAATAATATACTATATTTTATTAATACTTTTCCTAATTTTAGGAATTTTTGGAGTTTTTAAAATAAATAAATAATAAAATATATAATCTTGTATTTTAATTCTGCTAAATATTAAATTACGGTTTAGTGATTTTTATTATTTGGTGATTGATATTATTAATGATCTTGTTATTATTAATGTAAACTTGAGTATAGTACATTAGTATATAAATATTAATAAAAAGATTTTTGGTTGATTATTAATTATTAATAATTCAGAATATTATGTGAAATTTCGAATTTTCCCTCTCTTATTTTCTTATTTGAATTTGAATTATTACCATAACTCCTTCCAATCACCATTTAACTATTTCCTAATTACTCCCTTGATTTTCTCCCCCAAATCACGTGCATATTTCTCTCTCTCCCACTTTTTCCTTTTTCTCTACCTCTCATAATTTGCCAGCTCATCCCATCTTCTCTCTCCAATCACTCTCTCTCCTTTTATTTCTTCTTCTCTCCCGTTCTCTCTCAACTCCAGAGAACCCAAAAGAAAGAAAACACCCGGACCTCCTCTTCCTCCTCTGCTCCCACGCCGCCGCTGCACCCGAACTCGACCGCCGTCGACCTCCACGCCTGAGCCGAACCCGAGCCCGCCAGGCCGCCGCTCTGTCCGCCGCTCACCTCAGGCCGCCTCCCCCGCACCGCGAACCCTTACCGCCTCCTCCTTTGGTCAGCGCCGCCCGCTGGAACTCCAGCAGCCACCCCGCTGCATTCGTTGAGGTTCCCGCGCCGTCGAATCCGTCGCCGATGTCGCCGTCCAGCTCCACAAGGCAGCCTTCGATCCGCTGTGCGCGTCCCCGAACAACGAATAGCAAGCGATGGCGTCGCCGCCTCACCCGCAAGTCCCTCAGCTTCGTAGGCAAGATCCCCTCACTTGTCTCGTGTTAAAATTATTTTTGATTAATTAATAATATTGATTAGTTTATTTCATGTGATAATTATGTGTGGAATTACTTGTGAATTGATGAATATAAAATAACAAATTTATATTTTGGAAAGTTGGATAGAATTTATGAGATAATGTTGAAAAGAAAAAAAATAGAAATAATTTTTATAAAAAAAAATAGTTACTGTTCATACAGAATAAATAATATTATTATTATATTTTAAAGTTTATTTTTGAATAATTTATGAGAAATAAATTAAAAGGATTTATTTTTGGAATTAATGAAATTGTGAGCATGATGATTGGAAATTCCGATATTCCATGTATATTTATTTGATAGATGTAGTTTCCATCTTGTACTGTTATTAGTAGTTGTTCACGTTTACTGTTCATGATTCATGATACTGTTACATAGTATTCATTGCATTTATACCCTGTTATAGTTGAGAATCGCGAGTATGGCTTGACCGTAGAGACCCGTGAGATATGAGTTGTTGACTTGGACATGGGATGGGAAGGTCAGGTTCATGTTATCGGATATTTTATTGTTTATTTCCAGGCTCGCACCAGTGGATCGTTTCACTCTGGGGTGGGTCTGAGGAACTGTGATTGGATGTGTATTGTTTATTCCAGGCTCGCACCAGTGAATCGTTTCGCACTGGGGTGGGTCTGAGGAACGATGATATTGTGATTATTGATTATTTCCAGGCTCACACCAGTGGATCGTTTCACTCTGGGGTGGGTCTGAGGAGCAGTGATATCGTGATTGATATAGTGATTATTGATTATTTCCAGGCACGCACCAGTGAATCGTTTCGCACTGGGGCGGGTCTGAGGTACTAGTGAGATGTGGTTGTTGTCCAGATATCCGATAATGTGAACTTAGACTCTGGTTAGACGGTTGGACTAGTGACTTGTTATAGAGTGGCTAGTTACATGAATTGTTACTTGGATGAGTTAACTCTCGTGAGATGTGAACCAGTTATATTTATTTCCATACCTCGATTAGGATTAATATTTAATTATCTACAATTTGAGACATATGGTATATACATGAGGGTTTCCTTGTTTGGATTATTTCGCTCGACGTACTACGTCTCAAGTTGTAGATTTTTAAGTATTAATTCTATCTAGGGGTATGTCCTTGTTACGCGGATGATTATGGATTCTTATGATCGTTATACTCTAGTGATGGATTGTATCTAGCTTGTTAGTATTTCAGTTGCATACTTCTATTGTTACTACTATCATCACATGTTTCTATTTATGTTATCGCTTTGGCCACTCTTCTATTATTATTACTACTGTTGCATCTGTTATTGCATTGGTCATTCGACCGTTCCTATTTTCTTTGTGGGGTCGGGTCTTGCCGTGCGTCATGCACCTGACGTACACCTGTTTTCTCTGGTGTACGTCAGACTTAGAGGAAGAACAGGTCCAGCTGGGAAGATCATCAGGAGCCAGAGGATTCTCAGCAGGAGTGCCTTGGAGACGGAGCAGAAGAAGAAGCCGAAGTTTAGTTATTCCCTCCAGTTGTTCGATTGTCTTAGATTACTTTTGTAGTTCTTTCTATTTCCGTTGATCGATGTATCTTTATACCTCATCAGTATTCATTTGTTCAGTTTTGTATAAGGGCATGTTGACCCGAATATTTTATGTCTCGGATGATCTACTTTTGATGATATGTTTATTTCATATTCTGTATTGTTCATTATATTCTTGCTGATTGTGATCGGGGACCTGTGACTTCGCATTGTTTTATTTCCAGACGCTTAGCGTATTAGATTGAGAAGAAGAGGTCTAGCACTTAACTCTCCTCAGTCTAATACGTCGCGGGCTTGTTCACGTTCCGATTCCCGGGTATTTTGGGAAGCGGGGCGTGACAAGTCTATTGAGCTTCCGTAGTGTCAACGAAGCAGTTGGACTGGCCAATTCATAATTTTTCATTTCAACGATCAAGTTGCTCTTGGGACTCCAAGTTTAATGGTGCAATAGTTTTGACTCAGCCTCAACTGACATCGTAGTAGTTCATAGTTTCATACCTGATTGTAACGCCCATCTGATCATAGAGTTTCAAGTTAGAGCACACTAGACCTTGTTAACTGGCTCTTCTTGGAAGCAACTTAGCTCCAGAAGTTACACTTAGGAAACATAGGACTTAAATACATTAGAGTTTTCCTCTTCTTTGCACTCAAATAACGTACGGCTGAAAATACTTCTCCGAAAATTATTATGTGATGCTCACATATTAATTTTAGACATTTTTAATCCTTAAATCTTGTTAAATTATTGTCAAACCTACCTTTGTCATATTGGAAGCATATTTTGACTATTTTAAGATAGATTTGTGATTGGTTTAACAAAAATAAATCTGATAAAAAATTAGATCATGGATAAATACTCTTTTTCTAAGTTCTTATTAGCAATATTGAGTTTCTTCGATTATAAATTTAGGTATTTAGATCAATTCTAGCGCCCATCACCACATTAGAAGCTATGAAAGAGCAATGTAGATCAGCTCTACACAAGAAATGCAGGAAGCATGGAATATTCGTTCAATTCAAGAGCTCCATCAAGAAGACGAAAAACATCATGAAGGTATTTGTCGATGGAAATGGAAATATTGCAGGTATAAGTTCGTCGAAACACAAACGCATTGCCAAGCTCAATGCAACACGAGACATGCTGCAACAACATCCAAGCTCCGATGAGTCTGACAACACCAAGAATCAAAGATCATGCGTGAGTCAGTGCCAGAAGGAAAGTTTTTGCGAGCGTGGAATGTTTATGTGCATGCTACCAAAATCTATTCGTCTGTCTTTTAACGTTAAAGGTAGGCCACTGTGGCCCAATGTGGCCAAGGCCCAATGGGCCGTGGGCTATAATTTTTGTGACCCAAGACTGCTTGAGGAGGCCTTGACCCACTCCTCGTACCTGGCCCATGCATCCTACCAGAGACTCGAGTTCTTGGGGAATGCAACTCTTAGTCTTGCATTCACCAATTACTTCTACTTGAATAACCCTGATATCGGCCCTGGCGAGCTGACGTTCCTTCGTGGCACAAACGTGTCAAAGGAGAAGTTGGCTCGTGCAGCAGTCCGGCTCGGACTCTACCGTTTCGTCCGTCGCAATAATGAAGAACTTGATCATACGGTAAGCATAGCTAGCTATCCTAATTTTAATATGTTTAGGAGAAATATCATGAAAATCCCTCTCAATTTTGGTGGTTTTGCTTAAAACCTTTCAAAACTTTGGTGGTTTGATAAAACTATTTTCGTGTTGACTAGCCATGTCAACTCTCTATGGTTGTAGTTCATACCAACTTAGTGAATGGTCCATCAATTCTTGTGAATAATGAGCTATACTCACAAATGAAGGTCGGGTTGTTGGCGAAAAGGGAAGAGATTTAAATCCACATTGAAAAAGCTTGAGAAAGAGTGATAGTGTCGAATAGAGTTAAGCTGAATACCTAATAGTGTAAGCTTTTTGGGTTAAATTGGTTCCTAGCATCTATTTCAAGCCTATGAACACTCGATTTGGCCGCAATAACAAGTTGTATTAGGGCCATGGTCATGGCTGAAGGCAAAATAAAATTCAATGCCAAGGTGAGAGGTGTCAAGGACGATGATTGTTAGATAATGAATGGTGTCTGAGATTGATTCTAGGAGTAGTAATGGTCAAATTAGCCGATACATGGCGGAATATCTTGAGGGCATAGAGTAGTCATATTTTTTTTTATCTTTCTAGTTTTCTGACCAAGTCATTAAAGGGTCTAGGGACGATAGAGGTTGGTTATTTATGTGAGTATAGTCTTACATTGGAGATGGTTAAATAATTGGGCGTGTAAGGTCAAAACCTAATAGCTAAACCTTTTGGGTTAAATTGGTTCCTATCCTCTATATAAAGCTCATTGACCAATTGGTCCCAATTTTTCTCCAACATATTAAACTCCCTAAAATATAGGGGTTTCCACTAATTTTGAAGTTTAAGGGTGTTCTGCAAAAACCACAAAATTTCATGGTTTTGCGAAACTATACTTTAAATCTTGGTTTTTTCCCCATTTCTAACTAATTTATCTTCTCTATTATTAGGTGCAGGAGTTCAGTCGGGCTATTACGACTAAAGGACACATCGAAATCGACCGGATGAGCTACGAAGGAAATACAAAGAAAGCTCCTAGAGTATTGGCTGATATTATGAAGTCTGTTGCGGCAGCAATTTATATCGATTCCGGATTGAATCATGAGATCGTTTGGAAGGTACATGAATTTTGTATGTTATCTATAAACTTTTTCTTTTACTTAAGAAAATATTTTTTGCATGTAGTTGAAATTTATTTATTTAACAGACATAACGTAATTTCAGAATCCTAAATGTTTAATGGTAGAGAGATTGACGCAGCGCGGAAGTGATAACCTCGGAATCCACCAAGTGTGTTCTCTGAATCCACAAAGAACGATCTTCGAATCCACAAAGAACTTCGAATCCACGAAGAAAAATATTTAAAAAAAAGAAAAATTTTATTGATGAAAAGTTATGCATCTAGGGCTTACAATACTCTTCTTAAATAGAAAAAAAAAACAAGACTCCTACAAGGACTCTAATTCCTACAATGACTCTCAACTTACCAAAAATGGTAAAGAATTCCTAAAACATTAAAACTATTAAAAAGACTCCTTATGATTAGGAAAGTCCTCCGGTCAAATCTGAGATCAAATCGGATTTGTTTTCTAAACAAAACAGACTCCTAAAATATTACTAAAAATAGTAAAAAACGGACAAAAATACAAATATCTTTCAAACCGTAAGGAATTTGGCGAAACTAAGAATGCAAACCGAACCCAAAGGGATGGGTTTGGATGGCTCCATCTCGTCGAGATAGTCGATTTTCATATATAATTCGTCCAATTCCGACGTACGGTTTGAAAGTTACGGCTGTTTCTTCGAAACAAGTTATTTTCTTCGACCAAGCCCGCATTTGGGCTTGCGACTGTCCCACTTTGACATAAACGTGTCTGCTAAGTGTTCTACATCAGAGATTACTTGTTTAATCATAAGTATATATAATTCAATGGACGATTGTGATTTCTTAAATTAAAAATGAGAATAAGTGTAATTCACATATGATAGATATTATTAGTATGAATCATAACTGTAACGAGTGGTTATTACCAGAGATGTGAACTGATGAAGCAAACATACCTTTATAACAGGGGTAAAATATATGTGCTTTAAATAGCTTATACATTGTAGAATTATAATATATGACAATTCACTACAGACAGGAATATAATTAGTTTGTGCATTCTAGCATTGAATACAGATTTAATTCATGTTCCAAAGCTTACCCATGTAAGTGATCAAATTGGCTGGTTCAGAAAAAATCAGTTTGAAAAATTGATAAATTTTCTATATTAAATTCTCGTTGATGAAATTAATTTTTTATTATAATTCAGGTATTTAGATCGATTTTGGCGCCAATCATCACAAGAGAAACTATGAAAGTACAACCAAGAACAGCTCTACACAGTAAATCCCAAAAGCAAATGGAATCTATTAAGTTCAACCGTTCGGTCAAGAGGATGAAAAACACCATGAAGGTGTTCATTGATGGAGACCTCATTAGCATAAGTTCTTCAAAACAAAAACTGTCATGAGGTCATGCAGCTGGGACCAAATGATTAACTGGTATAGCTTCAAGTTGAAAGGAATCGGATTTATGACGAAATTGGAAAGAATGACTCTATGAGTTACAATTGTAAGTGTGGTGGGACCTACCACGTGAAGTTTGTGAAAATCGTGTGAGAAGCTCTTCCGTGTGGTTGGATTGAACGTGGGGGCAAGCCAGTGGGGGCAAGCCAGCGGATGCGTGAAGTGTTTGAGAGAGGGGGCCCACCCAATATGCGTGTGAAACACTATACCTAGGGTTTCGTGAAAGCGGATATCTCACGAGCCCACGAACAATTCTACCTGCTATATATTCCTTTGCAACTGTACCTAGGTTTTTTGGGCGAAAAGAGGTGGCTGTGCGAGTAAAAGGGTTGGGGTTACAACTGTAGCGGCTGATTTGTGTGCAAGGTTTTTTTTTGTTTTTCGGCAGAGAAGAATTTTTGGCTGCAGTGAGAAGAAAAGCAAAGAAAGAGAAACGCAGAGAAGCCGCTGATTGTTTTAGAGGGTTTGTGCATCCCCTTTTGAGAGAGATTCTTTTGTGAGAGATTGAGAGATTGTTTGAGGGTTTAAATTTAAGAGATTGTAAACCCTATTTGTATTCTCTTTCCCTCTATTAGTAGATCCCCCTCCTTGCCCCGTGGACGTAGGCAGTTTGCCGAACCACGCAAAATTGGTTGTTTGAGTTTGTGGCCATTGTAATAGTTTTTAGGATCCCTCGACGCGCAGTCCTAGAGCTGACGAGAGGAAGAGCTAATATCTCACTTTGATGAGATGTTAGGCTTCAGATTCTTATTCCCTTTGAGAAACAAAAATTCTTATCGATCTTTCTCTCTTATTGTGCACCAGAAACTCTGCCGAAATTTTCGCTGCGCACAACAAGTGGTATCAGAGCTCGGGCTACGCTTGGGCTATTTGGAGGAGTAGATCAATTTGGAGGCTCGTCTAGGGCTTCGGTTGGTGATAAAGGTGGGATCTTTTGGTAAAGACTCTATCTTTTCAGTTTTGGATCTATTCTTTGTTCGTTGGTGCGTAAGATGTCGGGGAAAGAAGGTGCTTCGGGTATCGAGGGTGGTGCTTCTGGCGCGAAGAATATTCAGAGCTTGAATATCCACTCTATGAAGATAAATGTGGAGAAGTTTAATGGCACAAACAACTTTGGATTATAGAGATGCGAGGTTTTGGATGCGCTGAACGCGCAGAATTTGGAGGATATATTGGAGTTAGATAGCAAGCCAGATGAGATTGAAGAGAAGGTTTGGAAGAAAATGAATCGAACGGCGTGTGGTGTGATTAGGTCTTGTTTGACTCAAGATCTAAAATATGATGTGATGAATGAGACTTCTGCAAAGAAGATTTGGGAGATTCTCGAAAGCAAGTATCTGACAAAGAGTGTTGAGAACCGCTTGCATTTGAAGAGGAGACTTTATCGTTTCCAGTTGAAGAAGGGAACCTCAATTAGAGATCACATGAACACCTACACAAAGCTTCTTGCGGATTTGGCGAATGTGGATGTCATTATTGAAGATGAGGACAAGGCGTTGCTGTTGTTAAGTTCCTTGCCCGACGAAGAATATGAGACATTCGTCCTTACTCTGATTAATGGGAAGGCGTCCCTTTCGTATAGTGAGGTCACTGCTGGATTGGTGAATTATCAGCTTCGGAAGAAGGATAAGGAGAATTCGACTGAGTCGGTAGCAGAGGCGTTGGTCGCAAGAGGGAAGAATCCGAACCGAAAGAATTGGAAGTCACAGTCTAGAGTAGGAAAAGATCAGTGTGCTTGGTGTAAGGAGACTGGTCATTGGAAGAAAGACTGCCCAAAGCTCGACGAATGGATGAAGAATAAGCAGAAGGGAAAAGGGAAGCAACCATCATCAGAAGCAAACATCGTATCGGATGGTAATAATTCTGACTCTTCTATTTATTCGCTTTCTATCAGTCCGAAAGATAGCTATTCGGAGGAATCCGAGTGGATGTTGGATAGTGGTGCGACCTATCATGTGTGCCATAGAAGGGAATGGTTCTCCAGTTTTGAGAAGCTGGTGGATAGTGATGTGGTGTACATGGCTGATAACCGTGCATGCCAGATCCTTGGGATAGGAAGAATTTGCATAAAAATGTTTGACGGGACTATTAGGGAGCTAAATGATATGAGATATGTTCCTTCCTTGAGAAAGAACTTGATCTCAATTAGAGCTTTGATTGGAGAGGGTCTGATGGTTCGTGTTGAGGACATGGTTCTCGAGATCGTGAAAGACTCTCGGATTATGATGAAGGGCGTCAGGAGGAATAACCTGTATTACTTGACTGGAAGTATAGTGATAGGTGGAGATCTGACGACTTCTGTTGATTCGACTAGACTGCGGCATTTGGGGCTTGACCATTCCAGTATTGATTCCTCGCATAGATTGAAAGAGGGTGCGAAGACCTGCAGTTTGAAGTCCAGTGAACATATTGATGTGAGAAAGAAGACCGAGGTGAAGTGTGGCACCTCTATTCACCGTGCTAAGGGTCGTTCTAGAGGAGTTCACATGGATGTTTGGGGGCCTTCCAAGGGGGCATCATTGGGAGGTAATAGAAGTTTGGTTTCCTTTGTTGGTGGCTGTTCTAGGCGTGTTTGGGTTACAACCAAATCCTCTTTGGAGAAAGTCCTAGTAGTATCCAACAGATTGAAAAAGTGTGTGATAGACAGAAAGGTGAAGGTACTCCATTCTGGTAGGAGGTACAAGATGGACCTGTTTCTGTATTGGAGCCGAGCTCACGGCATTTCGAGACACTTCGTTGGAAAGGAAATCTTGGGGCAACTAGATAGGGTGAGAAATTTGGAGAACCGTGTCTTGCTGGAGGAGGAACGGTGTTTGTGGTCGAGCAATGGTTTGCAGAAGAGGTTCTGGACTGAGGCTTCGACATATTTGGGTCATCCTATTAAAGAGTTGTCAACTGCTGTGATTAGAGGTAAAACTTCATTAGAAGATAGGTCTGGTAGTGTCACTTTGGTTGAGGCTTCGATGAGGAAGCCAATTGACTCTCAGCAGGTGGAGAGTTTTGGACAGACCTTAGAGGTATCGCAGCGGGTGGAGAGTGATGCTACTCCACATTGGGTGGGAATTTTCTCACATACTCCAGGTCATTCTACATTGGTTGGGATTCCAGCTGAGGTGACACAGCGTGTGAGTCATTTGGATTCGGATGCAGATGATGAGTTGGGTTTTGATTCGAGTGCAGCTAATAGATGTAGTTTGGATATGACCATTGGTTCACCTCAGGTGGAGGTGTTTGAGGTCATTGGAGGTGCTATCAGTCACAGAGTTGATGATATTGGAGAAGGGTTGCGAACTCTTCTAGTAGATTGAGGTCTTTCGCGGCCATTTGGGTGAACTACGTTCGGCTTGATTCCTTGGGCAAGAGGATACGTAGGCAGTCTTATGATGCAGCCGGGTTGGATTATTTGATGGGGGTGAGATCGATTTGGTGAGTTGATACTGACATTTGGAGAGTGTTTGCATTCTCATTTGGGTTCTCGACTTGTTATGGATTGAGTCTGTTGTCGTGAATTGTTTTACGGTGTACTGGACACAACAAGTGAGACATTTGGTTTGGTCGGTGTCGGCTCAGTTTTGAGAAAACTTCGTCGAGGTGGAGAATTGTAAGTGTGGTGCGACCTACCACGTGAAGTTTGTGAAAATCGTGTGAGAAGCTCTTCCGT
>BQKN01065763.1:771305-816365 GCA_022839385.1 Asparagus kiusianus | reverse complement strand
CTGTAGGCGTATAAAATTGCCTATAGGTCCCACAACACAGCTCGACGACGCCGATTCGACAGAACCGACCATCGGGCGACGTATTCAAGCACGACCGTTATCCCGCCAACGCCGAAGCCAGGCCATACGCAACGGAGCAGGTTAACGAGGCGACGAAGCCAATAAATCGCACCCAAGCAGTGGAATGCATCCTCTCGCACGCGGAATCGAACCAACGTTTCGGGGAATCACCGAGTCATCTAAACAAGAGCGAACTCGGTGATATAACGATCGAATCAAGATCGGTTTCGGACTCGAACTCAGAAGTGGGTTTACTGCCAAATTAGGAATCGGATCAAAACGAATCGAATCCGAACAAGTCAACCACACAACCGAATCGAAGTCTAAATCAACAACGAATCGGAACCCGAACGACGGACGAAATCGGAACCCGAACGACGGACGAAAATGGAAGAAACCCCACCTAAGGGGGCTCGGCTTGGCCGAGCCACCCACAAGTGGCTCGGCCAAGGCCGAGCCACCTGTAGGTGGCTCGGCCAGGGCCGAGCCACCCACAGGTGGCTAGGCCTGTTCTGTGCCCGGAGCACAGTCTCGAGCGCCTATAAATAGGCCTTGGTGTTCATTTGATAAGAGGTTGGAAATTTTGGAGAGAGGCGAAGCCCTGCTGGATTGAAGACTCAGATCTAAACAAAGATCCAAACTTTGAAGGCTTCGGAGACTTGGAATTCCAGATCTGGTGCTCAGCGAACGTCAACGTCAAACAAGGCAGGAGTTCGAGAGGATCGGATCTTCAGATCTACACGATCATACTCCGGATCTAAGCTTGGTTCTTAGATCCCGAGATTCGAGCGGTTGTTTCCTTGGTGAAACAATCCCTCCCGGCTATTATCTCCCTTGGTGGAATAATACCCGTCATATCGTGTAGATCCGACCGGATCGAGATCACGCGGTGGTCCACGGCAAACAACCCCGGCGCAGGCAAAGAACCCACATAAAGCGAGTGACCGCAAAACAGGAGCTCGCGATTCATTCGACATAAAAGGAAACAAAGTTGTAATTTTTCATTTCTTTTTATTTGATTTTCGTTGTAACCGGATCTTATAAAAAGACCGGATCTTTGTAATCGATAAACAATTACCAAGTGTGTACAATGGAATCAGTAATGAAGAAAGCAACGAATTTTCCCGCGAACAATTCCCTAGAGGATTCTAGCCTAAAGGCGAATCAAATAAAATAAAAATAAACAAAAAGAAAAACTAAACCCAAGAGGGTTCTAGCCTCAAGGTGAATAGTATAAGAAATTAAAATCTAACTACAAAATAAATTGTAAAATCTAAACTACAAAATAAAATTGTAAGAATTAAATGCAAGTAAATAAATCTACTCTATAAGCATAAAATAAATCTAAGGCAAGAGGGTTCTAGCCTCTTGGCTATTTAACAAGAAAAATAAAATCTAATTACAAGCATGAAAATAAATCTAACTAATAAGCAATAAAAGAGAAATAAAAGAGAAAAAGGAAAGAAATGCAAACCTTCAAATAATTCTCCATCTTCATCTTCATCTTCATCATCCAATAAAGAGAAGAAGAGAAAAATTTAAAGTGGTGAAAAAATTATTATTATTAATTGCAATAAAAAGTTACAATTTTGGAAGGCCTTCTCAATTAAGAGTAGCCCTCCTCTCCAAAAGGAGTTACAAAAATTTTCACACCTCTAACCCCTCACTCTCTACCCCTATTTATAGTAAACATCAGTGAATGAGAGCCATTGGATTGAATTCTTATCCAAAAACATCAATTTTCAGCCTTTGATTCGTAACAAACTGCCCAGGGTATCGATGCCTGCATCGATACAGGCATCGATGCGGGCATCGATGCCCCCATCGATTTAGGCATCGATGCCTAGTGCGTTGTAACTGCTGTCCGAAGCTTCTTCTTGTGGGCTTTGGGCTTTGGCTTTTTTTTTGGCAATTCCTTTGCATTTTTGGCTTCATTGCTTCATGGGCTTTACTTCTTCTTTTGGGCTTTTGGATAAATTAGAAATTTAATTTTCCAATGGGCTTCTTGATGCATTTCTTCATTTAATCAACGGGTTTTTGTTGAGAGATTGGAGTTTGAGATTTATTCTTCATTAACCTGCAATTAAAGATAAAAACAATTATTAGTGGTATATTTATTCATATAAAATAGATAATAAGGGTATAATATTGTAATAAAATGTGATTATCAATAAGCAATACTGAACTTAAGAGAAGTATTGAATCATTGCCACAAAATCCTGCAAAAGTGGGATAAGAACTTAGAATCACGATCGGATGTGACGAATTTTGGCACTCCATGAAGGCAAACTATCTCCCGAAAGAAAAGATTGGCAACGTAGCTAGTATATGTAGTCTTCTTACATGGAATGAAGTGCGCCATCTTCAAAAACCTGTCAACCACAACAAAAATAAATTCCATACCTCGTTGGGTTCTAGGCAGTCCCAACAAAAAGTCCATAGAGATATCGTGCCATGGCGCATCAGGAACAAGTAGAGGTGTATACAATCCTGTATTCTGAGACTGTCCCTTAGCAACTTGATAAACTGGACAACGTCGCACATATTTTTATGCTCCCTTCTTCAGCTGAGGCTAGTAATATCGCTCTTCAATAGAAGCAATCATCTTGTCTCGCCCCAAGTGTCCTCCTAACCCGCCAGCATGAAGTTGTCTAATTATCTGCTGTCTTAGCGAACTCTGGGGTATGTATAATTGATCGCTATGAAATAAATAATCATCCTGAATATGAAAGCCTTTGACTGATTTATTCTATTGGTAGTCATCCCAAATCTCCTTAAAGTCTTCATTCTCTGCATATAGCTCCTTTAGGTACTCAAATCCAATCACTTCTGCTTGTAAAGTCACCAACAAACTAGCTCTCCGACTGAGTGCATCTGCAACCTTATTCTGCTACCCGGATTTATGCTTTAAAACAAAGGTGAAACACTACAGATACGAGATCCAATGAGCATGCATACGGTTGATGGTAGTTTGACTATTAAGGGACTTTAGGGCCTGATGATCAGTATGAAGCAGAAACTCTCGTGAGGTCAAATAGTGCTCCTAATGCTTCAAAGATTGAACTATGGCGTATAACTCTAGCTCATATGTGGTCCATTTTTGCCGAGCTTCGCTGAGTTTCTCGCTATAGAAAGCAACTGGACGTCCTTCTTGAGATAGCACACCACCAATTCCTACGATGGACGCATCACAATCAACTTCAAACACCTTTTGAAAGTCTGGAAGTGCAAGCACTGGTGCGGTAGAACTTCTCATAGATCAGTGCAAAGCTACGATCCGCTTCTACTCCCCAATTAAACTTGTCTTTCTTCATGCATTCAGTGATAGGAGCTACTATACTGCTAAAATTTCTGACAAATCTCCTATAGAATGTTGCTAGGCCATGAAAACTATGAACCTCACTGACAGTCTTCGGTGTAGGCCACTCTCGAATAGCACGCACCTTCTCTTCATCAACATGGATGCCCTCTGCACTAACGACAAAGCCTAGGAATACAGGCTACTAGTCATGAAGTTGCACTTCTTCAGATTGATGTACAACTTATTCTCCTGCAAAACTGTTAGTACCTTCCTCAAGCGGTCCAGATGTGTAGTCTCACTCTGGCTATAAATCAGGATATCATTGAAGTAAACTATAACAAACTTACCGATAAAGGGTTTTAATACCTGATTCATCAAACGCATGAAAGTGCTAGGAGCATTAGAAAGACCAAAAGGTATGACTAACCATTCATACAGGCCTTCTTTTGTCTTGAAAGCAGTCTTCTATTTATCTCCTTCTCTAATTTGAATCTGATGATAACCACTCTTGAAATCTATCTTGGAGAATATTTTTTATCCAGACAACATATCTAACATGTATTCTAGTCGTACGATAGGAAATTGATACTTCACGGTAATCTTGTTGATAGGCCTACTGTCCACACACATGCACCACTCTCCATTCTTCTTTGGGCTAGTAGCGCTGGCACGGCACACAGACTCATGCTAGGTCATATAAGGCCTTTCAAGACGAGGTCGTCCACCTACTTCTGCAAAATTTCTCTTTCCTTCAAGCTCATTCGATAGTATGGCAAATTTGGTAGCCGAGATCCTAGGATGAGATCGATCTGATACTGAACATCTCAAAGCAGTGGTAATTCAGACGGAAGATCGTCGGGCATCACTGCATCGAATTGCTGCAAGAGGGTCTGTACTTCGGGTGGAATTTCAACGGTGGTAGAATTCTCTTTTCCCGAGACAACAAGAGCATAAACCTCATCAGACGGCCTCACATCTTTCATAAAGTCTTCATTGTCAACGACCAAAAAAGTCTTCTTTTCAGCAACATTAGTTTTGACAGGCCCCTTCGCGATTAGAGGCTTGAGCATAATTCGTCGATCATCCTTCTTAAAGATATAAACTTTATCCATCCTTCTATGCGTGGCATCAACATCAAACTACCATGGCCTGCCTAGCAGCATATGACAAGCATTCATCTTAACCACATCGCACAATGCCTCATCAACATAAGTTCGACCAATGGAAAAAGATACCCGACACACCTCATCAACCTGCACGTCATTACCCTTACGAATCCAACCGATCTTGTAGGGAGCAGGGTGCTTCTCCGTCATCAAACCTAATTTCTCCACCATGCGCCAAGAGACAATATTCTCACTGCTCCCACTATCAATGATGACATCACAGATCTTCTGTTTCACTGTACATCTCATGCGGAAGATGTTATGCCTTTATAGTGGTTCTTCTATCTTTGGGGCCAATAATAGTCGCCGCACAATACATGAGAGATGTTCCCCATTATCATCAGGATCCAATCCACCACCATAGTCTTCAACTTCGTCTTGATCTACATCCTCATCTTCGTGATCCACCATATTAATAACACCTCTTTTAGGGCACTGATTGGATCGATGACTAGGCTGTCCACATCTATAGCACTTGATCGGGTCAAGCATGGCATATAGGTTCAGTGGTGTAGTCTTCTTTGTTGTTGTTGTTGCTAGACCCTTTGCCTTCTCCGTTGTTGCATCTTGATCAGAAATAGTTTGAGACTATTTGTTCCCATCGCGATTAAAACTCGTGTGCGACCCTTCGGATGTTGCTCATGATCCTTTACTATTTCGTCCGAGTTGTCGCTCCACCTTCTCGGCTAGGCTAACCGTGTCTGCTAAGGTATAGGTCTGCTACAAAGATACATGATCCTGAATCGTCATCCTCAATCCCCCTGTATATCTGGACATATGTTGTGCCTCGCTCTCGTTTAAGTTGTTGCGAGATGACAGTCGATAGAACTCCTGCGTGTACTCATCCACAGTTCTACCACCTTGCTTATAATTTTGGTATTGTCCAAATAAAACTTGTTCATAATCACTTAGTAAGAAATAGGCTCTCAGTAGTTTCTTCATCTTTCCCTATCTATCGACCTTCGGCTTTCCTTGACGAGATCGATTCAGACAAACAGATTCCCACCAAGCTGAAGCTCCACCTTTGAGTCGGTAGGCCAGCAATTTTACCTTACGCTCTTCTAGAATCTCCATATACTCAAAGAATCTCTCTACTTCTATAATCCAGTCGAGGAATTCTTCGATGTGAAGTTGCTCGTTGAAAGATGGCATATCTTCATCTTGAAACCTCCAGCATCATAATTATCCCTTCGTCGATGGTCTTTATGATAAAAACCACGGCGTAGGGCTGCATAGTTATGTTCCTCACTGTCGGATTCATAATATGGAGTCGGTGGAGTCAGATCACGTCGTTGACGACCATCAATGCGAGTTTGAACTCTCGCCGTGTTCAGACGCTCAACTGCCACCGTAAGTCGCTCCATGATAGTCTTCATCTGATTAACATCGGCCTTTAGTATGTTGAACTCAGTTCAAAAAATAGAGGCTTCATCACCTGTCATCGGATCGGAGGAACAATTCTCTGATACCAATTGACGCAGCGCGGAAGTTGTAGCCTCGGAATCCACCAAGAGCAATCTTCGAATCCACGAAGTAAATATTGAAGAAAAACAAAATTTTATTAATCAAAATTTATGTCTCTAGGGCTTACAAGACCCTACTTAAATAGAAAAGACATAAGACTTTTACAAGGACTCAAACTCCTACAAAAACTCTAACTTACCAAAAATAGTAAAAGAATTCCTAAAATATTAAAACTCCTAAAAAGACTCCTTATGATTAGGAAATTCCACCAGTCAAATCTGTGATAAAATCGGATTTGTTTCCTAATCAAAACAGACTCCTAAAGCATTACTAAAAATAGTAAAAACGGACAAAAATATAGATATCTCTCAAACCGTAAGGAATTTGGCGAAACGGAGGAAACAAACCGAATCCTTAGGGGTCGGTTTGGATGGCTCCTTTTGTAACTTTGAGGTTAATTTCTATAAATTTTAAATTTTTAGGTGCATGAGAGTAATCTCTTGAATTCATCTTTTTATTGTTTTCATATTTAAAAATTTTAAAATTTTAGGATTGTTTTTTATAATTTAAACTTTTGAGGGTGTTTCTATAATTTTGTGACATTAAGGGTGCTAATTAAAGTTTTTAATTTCTTCGGAGGCTACTGTTCTTGATTTTATGTTTGTTGTTATAGGTTTTTGTCAAAAAATTTCAAGTGCATTATAGTAATCCCTTGAATCCATCTATGTTGTTTGCAAGTTTTAAAATTTTAGAATTTTAGGTGCTTGTTTGTAATTTAAACTTTTGAGGGTGTTTTTATAATTTGAGATATTGAGATGTTAACCGTAAATTTTAAATTCTCACAAACTACTGTTATTTTTTTAATTTTATCTTTATTATTTTAAGCTTTTTGACGTTAGGATAGTTTTTATAATTTTAATCTTTTCATGGTATTTTATGTAATTTTTAAACTTTTTAGGTTTTTTTGCAATACTTTATATATTATAGTATGTTAGCTACGTATAATTTCTTTATCTTAACAAACTAATACTATAAATATGTTAAATATATTTTATTTTGTTTATAATTTGAATTTTTGCAGGTGTTTTTATAATTTTGAGATATTAAGATGTTAACCGTAAATTTTAAATTCTTCGCAAATTGCTGTTAATTTCTTAATTTCATGTTTGTTATTTTAAGTTTTTAGACGTCGGGATAGTTTTTATAAATTTAAACTTTTTAGGGTATTTTGTACAATTTTTAAACTTTTTAGATTTTTTGCAATACTTTATATATTACAACACGTTAGCTACGTATAATTTTTTTATCTTAACAAACTACTACTATAAAGATGTTTTATATATTTTATTAATATTGTTTTTTTAAATGTACGTAGGATTAGGATATGATATAATTATGATTAAGACAGATTAAGATATAAATGAAATATTTAAAATAGTGAAGGGTCAGGGCCGGCCCTAGCATAAGGCAACTAAGGCCTTTGCCTTGGGCCCCAAGTTGGATAAGGCCCACCCACCCATATATATAATATATATAACTTTGTTACTTGCATAAACCTAACCCTATTTTCCAATCTCCCACTATCGCCGCCTCCTCTCTCAGAAAGTTTCCGATCCAAGCTTAGCTCAAAAAAATCATCCGATCAGCCCTAGCATAAGTCAAACTCAAATCTCAATTCTCAAAAAATCATCCGCCCCAAGCTCCTCTTCTTCCGATCAGTGATCGCATCGGCATCTAGGATGTCTCTAGTCCCTCACTCTGGTCGGCGGTCTTCTGATCGGTCACCGCAGCTTCCAGCCAACTCTCCCCCCCCAAAACTCCTCTTCTTCGGAGTCCCGCGGGTCGCCGGCGTGCCGCTAGCCACCTGGCCAAGCCCACTTTCGCTGCTCCGCAGGCCGATGGCGGCAGTCCGCACCTCCTCTCCTCTCCCAGAGTCCTGGCTCCTGAGTCCCAACCCACAGTCCCACTCCAGGCTCCGCTGAGTCCGCTCTCGCAGGTCACAATCCCATGGTTCTATCTTTCTAACTAAAACTATTTAATTTTCTTTACTATTTATTCATATTAATTTTATGCTTAATTAGACATTGTAGATATTTTATGCTTAATTAGACATTGCTGAGTCCACTGAGATATTGTAGATATACATTGCTATTTTATATTTTGAAAGCATGCCTAATAAAAAATATGAAAGTGGTTGTCAAAAATTAAAAAAAAAAAGAAAAAGAGTTGAAAAATTAATTCGATCTCAACAATGAGCTCTTGATATATTTGTTTTTAGTAATAAAGATGATGTTACATCAACTTCAACAGAAGAAAGAATAGATGAATCTTTAGATTCTTTACTTGAGAATGAATTAGAAGCTAAGAATTTAGGACAAAATAATGATATTACCGATAATAATATTCAAGAAGAAAAAGCTAGTACTCCTAATTTTAATGAAGAATATAAAGAAAATTCACATGAGGGCCAAGAAAAAAAATTAGAGATGAATGAGATATCAAATTCAATTCTTATCAATATTTATGATCCTGGACAATGGAAATGTATCGATCAAAATTTTATAGATCTAATAGTTGAAAAAGGTCCAATTAAATATGAAGAAGTAGATTTTCCTAAAGATAAAAATAATAGACACTTTTCTATATCATATTACATTAAAAAATTGTCAAATGGAGAAAAACATGAAAGAAGGTGGTTAGTTTACTCAAAAGATTTAGATAGAGTTGTCGACGGTAAAAATTACATTTGAAGACGAAGCACGAGATTCGCCTGCATATTCAAGCCGCCCGCGCAGCTTAGAAATTAAGTTCACCCAAGGGTTTGGCTCGCTAGCACGAGCCAAGGCCACGCGATCATCAGATTCGCCTACATCGGGTGACCGTAGACCCGCCTGCATGAAGCTCGCCTCGCCTGCACGAGTCAAGAGTTAAATTCGCCTACAAACAACAAGCTCTCCAAACTCGCCAGAGTACTTGGCAGCCGCTATACCACGTACAGGGATGGGCCTTCCCACTTTCCACGACGGGAAGGGAATGAGCACAGTACTCCGAGCCCATCAAGTAGCCGGTCACAGTACGAGGGGTTGGTCAACTCCATGCAGTCGCCAAGTTCGCCTGCATGAAGCTCACCTCGCCTGCACGAGTCAAGAGCTGAATTCGTCTACAAACGGCAAGCTCGCCAAACTCGTCAGAGTACTTGGCAGCCGCTATACCACGTACATGGATGGGCCTTCCTACTTCCCACGATGTGAAGGGAAGGAGCACAGTACTCCGAGCCTATCAAGTAGCCGCTCACAGTACAAGGCGTTGGTCAACTCCATGCAGTCGCCGAGTTCGCCTGCATGAAGCTCGCCTCGCCTGCACGAGTCAAGAGTTGAATTCGCCTACGAACGGCAAGCTGGCCAGACTCACTCGAGTATTAAGCAGCCGCAACATCATGTACAGGAGTGAACCTTCCCATTTCCCGCAACGTGAAGGGGAAAAGTATAGTGCTCCGAGCCCCTCAAGCAGCCGCTCACGGTATGAGTGAGAAACATGGTATCTCCCAACGGTACATGGTCATATCCCATGATTCAAGGAGTGGCCACGCCGTCTCTCCTCTATTTAAGAACTTCTTCCGGCTACAGAGAAGGGGTTCAGCCGTTCAGCAGAGGAGGGCAGTTGAACAGGTTCAGCAAGGGCAGAAGTTCGATTAACTTACAGTTAATTGATCAGTTAGATGAACCACAGCTCTCGACTCTCGAAGGAGTTGACGACAAGCTATTTGCATGATCTTTGCATTATAGCACCTCCTCCTAGCTTCGGGCCTTGATCACCATCGAACTCGGAAACTCGGACTCGACTAACATGAGCTTCTACTACGTACTGAAGCTCACCAGCAACCTCGGTCGAATCGTCCAAGGGAAGCAGACTTAGTGCGAGAATCGAACGAGGCGTCCTATAGCTACCAAAGTTCCCACGTTAAACAAGGAGGGCTTTCCCTCCGCTTCTGTTGTAATTTCGATTATTAGTTTGTAATAAGCTATTTTTATAAATACAAACGAAATCTCTGTTTCGGGAGATCAAAATTTACACCTACAAGAGTTTATTGTTTTTGTTGTAAATTATTTACTTCAAAATCTAGTACAAGTTAGTTAGTTAACGAAGGTACTAGAGATTGGAAAAATCTTGGATATAAAATTAAAAATCATGAAACAAGTCATGAACATATCACTAATATGTGTAAATGGGTGGATTTAGAAGTAAGATTACAAAAAAATAAGACAATAGATAAAAACATTCAAGAACAAATTAATAAAGAAAAAGAACACTGGAAAAAAGTTTTGCTAAGACTTATTGCTATAGTAAAATATCTATCAAAAAATAATCTTGCATTTCAAGGAACAAAAGAAAAGATATATGAAAAAAATAATGGAAACTTTTTAAGCTTAGTTGAAATGATAGCGGAATTTGATCCCACAATGCAAGAACATGTTAAACATATACAAGAAGGTGAAATTCAAAATCATTATCCTAGTCATAAAATGTAAAATGAACTAATAGAGTTGCTAGCTTCTGAAATTAAAAAATAATCATTAAAAAATAAAAGAAGCAAAATATTTTTTTAGTTATCCTTGATTGTACTCCAGATGCAAGTCATCAAGAACAAATAACTCTTATTTTAAGATGTGTTGATACTTCAACAAGTCCAATAAATATTGAAGAATACTTTTTAGAGTTTTTAAAAATAGATAATACTTTGGGAAAAGGTCTTTTTGATGAATTTTTAAATATTTTGAAAAATTATGAACTTGATGTTAATGAAATAAGAGGGCAAGGTTATGATAATGGATCTAATATGAAAGGAAAGCACAATGGAGTACAGAAGAGCCTATTAGATTGTAGGCTGTCTAAAAATCACAATAGATAGCTGATCCCTACGAGATTACAAGGCAATGGTTCCTTCAAATCGAGAAGCAGAATTCATCCTTACGATCGAAACAGAAGATATTTCTAAATCATTACATCCGCAGCATTATAATCGCTACAAACACGACCTCATGTTTGAGATGATTGATCTTGATGGTTGCGACAACAACATGACCAATATTATATTAGCAACTATTAGAGATGCTGATGAGCAGTGTTATGATTTTAGAAATAAAAGGTTGGACTTAGTTGGTGAGTTGCTTGGTAGAGAGCTGTGGGCAAATATTTGTCTAAAAGTCACTATGGATGATTGATTCCCGTCAAGTTCCAACAATGAAAGCTACAATCAGATAGCTTTCGAAGGTTGCGAATGGAGGGCTTTTCACACAGATCGAGAAGGGTTACAATTCAACGATGCTTCCCACAGCTGATGAAAACTCTATTCAGCAGTCTTCACAATCAATAGTGAAAGTTACAATCTAACGACTTTCACACCTCATAACAGCTAAAGCGAGGATTACTGAACGACGGTCCTTGCAACACCTTACAGAAGAGGTTACAAGTTAACAAACTTCTTCTCAAACGCGGAAGTCATCCCCGCGTTACAATTCTGGAAGTGCACACGACCTCAGCGTTTCCAAGCTACAACGAATCAAACGTGAGCGACCCTTGCGTTCGTTGGTGTTCAGCCAACACCTAACCTCGCGTTCGTTGGTGTTCAGCCAACACCCAACCTCGCATCTCAATTCTATAACGTGAGGTTAGGATCTTGAACGCCAAGGTGGGCGTTTGACTCATTCCAATATGAGTTGAACGGTTTTAGAACTGTTTCCCCATGATCTGAGGAAATCACGCCCACGTAGGAGCGGATTTAGAGGGCAGTTACAACCTCTTATCCCCCTATAAAAACTCAACGAACCCAACGAATCAAGGGTTGGATTTTGGAGATTGGATTTCTAGAATCTAAACGGAAGAGCAGCAATGGCGAACTCTGGAGGATCTCAACCACTTGGGTTTGGTCATTCAACAGCAGTAACAGCAAAATCCTTAGAGATAAAATTTTTGAATCAAGCTCAGAAGATCAAATCTGAGAAGATTCTTCAACAACAGAAGATCTGCTTGGTCATTAACCGAATTTTCGGTTCTAACAACTCTATCTACAGAGTTTTAACTCGTTCAGAGTTCTTAAACTTGTTAAAGAGTTACGTATAAAACTTCTCACAGAAGTTCATCGTTCCCACGAGATAAGAGACGGTCAGATCGTCAACGGAGAGCAATTTCGACGCGAACAATCGAAGGAGGCACTCCATCGCTACCGTGAAGAACCCAGTTTTAAACAAAGGAGAAAACCAAATTCGTTTTCTTCTCTTTTGTATTCGAGTTGTAATCGGAATTAAAGGAATTCAATTCAATTTTCTTTTGTTCTTCTCATTGCAATTTTCCTACATACAATAGATGGCGACTCCGCTGGGGACGAGCTTTTCCGATGAAGAAGTGGTGGAGCAGTCCGATGTACACCTCATGGGAACGACTGTAGAAACTCTCGTCGTAGAGTTTGATCAAGCAAAGTATGAGGAAGCCTTGTCCTCTGGATCGCTGAGCCCCAAGGCTAAGCGCGATGTCCGCAAGATCTCCAAGGAGATCAACTCCGTTGTGGAAACACCAAAGAAAGTCCTCTCCTTCGGCCAGGAACTCAAACTGGCTCTGCTGGTTAATGATCCCACATCCGCGTCAGCACCACGTGCTTCAGGCCATAAACGGCCTGTAGAGGAGATGAACTCCATAGATGTCAATGACGCTGCTGCCAAGGCTTTGAAACAAGCCAAGAAGAATGCCGCTCGTAGACAGAGAAGATCCATACGACGAGCACACTTACGTGAAAGCCGAATGTTGGCTCAACGCGAAGATCGCGTTCCTGAAATTTTACCCGAGCCTAGAGTTCCTAAAGTAGAACTCTAGCTTTGCGGTAATGAGCCCAACTACGAGCCTCGGCTGATACAGCTGAAATGCGACCCTGAGTGGCGCGTTGTTTCTTCAAAACGCAGCCCTCAGAAGGAAACTGCCAAAGATAAACGCGGTCCTCAGGGACGCGTTCAAAAAGAACATGACTCTCAAGAGTCTACTTCACCAAATAAACGTGACCCTCAGGGGCGCGTTCAACCAGAACATAACCCTCGCGGGTCTGTTTCATCATGTAAACGAAGGCCTCGGCCTAACGTTTATAAACCCAAACGCGACCCTCGCGTTACCCTTTAGGAACGCGACCCTCGCGTTGCTCTTCAAGAACGCGATCATCAAGAGGTCCGCCAGGTTCAGAAAAACCAGCGTGGTTTCAAAATCCACGTTCGGCAAGAAACAATTTCACCCACCCAAGGGCAGGGGGTTCCATCTCCGCCTCCACACCTAGGGAAAGTTTCCTCCCAAGTTCCTGATCTGCGGGAATTATTGTCAAGAGAAAAACCAACAGTACAAGCAGCTCACTCATGCCAATGTGAGAGGCTTATCTCGGCAGTCCTTTCGGAGTGCCATTGATGCACATCTGCACCTCGGCAGTCTGTATTCGACAGGTTGACGAACGTTGTCAGGCCTGCCAAGCGACAACGCCGATACAGAAAGAAGACAACCGAGACCGAATACCCCGAAGTCACTATAAATGTGATAGGTAGAGGGAAGGCTCCCGATCCCAGTTCTGAAGAATCACAGAGGAGTCATTCCCCAACTGTTCGGGAAAGATGCGAAGAGTTTGAAGGGGTGTATCAACACACCCGAACTCGTACAGGAGCTATTCGAGCGGTTAACTACCAGAGGTTAGCCAAGGGGATCGCTTCTGATGATGAACATTCGGCAATAGCCGAATCCTAATCTTCCAGCTCTGTTGTAGCTCGTGAAGTCTCTGTTTACACAACAGGAAATCATGAAGACTTAGCTAAGAGAGTTGACGAACATCACGTCATGCTCCAAGCGCAACAGGAGACACTTCTCCAAGTAAAGGATATGTTGGCCCAGCTCCTTGCTGAAAAAGGCCAAAGACCTGAATCTTCCCGAAGAACCACATCGAAGGGAAAACAAAAAGCGACTGAACATTCAGATCGCGAAACTCACAACTTGGAATCCTCCTCTGAAAACGAGAAGGAGGCAGAAAGAGAACCGCATCTCCAGTCTACTAAAGTGGACGAATTGGAGGCTCGCCTTAATGCAATTGCCAATAGAAGCGAGCTCCGCGAAGAGGGGGTTGTGCGACCTTATCCAGCCGAGTGGGATACAGCTCTCTACCCACCGAAATTTAAGGCCCCTATTTTGCAGCCATTCGATGGCACAGGATCGCCAAATCAACACATTTACTACTTCAAATCCCAGACTGGAGATGTAGTAGCAAATGACGCAATCCTGACTCGCTTATTCATCGGCACTCTTAAAGGGGTTGCCTTTGAATGGTTCGTGAAATTACCTGCCGGGTCTATCCAGAAGTGGGTAGACCTGGAAAGGCTATTCTTGGCTAGGTTCTTCGAAGACGATACAGAGGTCTCAGTCCCGACTCTTCTCGCCACCAAACAGAAGAAGGGAGAGTCCATCAAGGCTTATGTAGAGAGATTTCGCAGCATGGCATTGCGGTGCCCGTCAGGTATGACCCAATCAACTTTAGTTAAAACTTGCAGGCACAATCTGCAGACCCAGCTCCTTGCTCAGATGGGGGTAGCAGAGTGTCGCTCCTGGAGATAACTGGTTTCGCAGGGAGAACAAGCTGAAGAGATAGTGGCGCGAGTTAAAGCTGAAGAAGAGCCCCAACCCGAGCCGCAGCAACAACGCAACCAACACAACGCCCAGCGGTCTAAGGAAAAAGAAACTTTAGCAGCTGACTACACGCGAGTGCCACCACCTACTAAGCAAGGCAAGGCGCCAAATCAACAGAGAGCGCCAAAGCAGTATTCATTCAAAGAAGAGCATGTGGACACCTTGTTCCAACTACTTCGGAAGAATAACAAACTGCAGCTTCCCGAAATCAGGAAACTGGATGAGGCAGGAAAAGTTGATGATCCCAACTATTGCCGCTATCACAGGTTCCTGGGTCACCCTACCAGAAAATGTTACGTCTTCAAAGACATTCTGCAAAATCTGGTAAATGCAAACGTACTCACTCTGAAGCCCGAGCAGAAGACCGTGTCTACCAACTTGATAGCGGTCCAATTCGGCGACTTCCCACCGGTGACCACTGCAAATGGCGTCGTTCCCATTCGTAAGGGAGAAATACACTTGAAGAATGTTGACTTGCATAGTCAGAAAGACAGGGGGTTGGTACCCCTCACTACTCCAAAGGGAGAAATCATGTGGGTCCACCCTGATCTAGTGGGAGACCAACAGTGGACGAACACCTCGTCCAAAAAGAAAGGAGGCAAGGCTAAGTCTTCCAACATGATTAGCCCCTCTGTTACTGAAAATGATGATCACCTTAAACCTCTCACTGATTCAGAAGAAGAGAGGATTGTCCTGGCAGCGTACCCAGGAGACAACCCTGGCACTCGGTCAGGAAAGGCTTACTTGAGAGACTACAACCAGAATCCTCAAGAAGCTGAAGAACAGCCCCAAGACGCTGGGGGTTCTGTACCGAAAAAGCCGGCTGATAAGGGAAAGCAAAAAGAGGTCCGGTTCAACAAAAATCTTCACCAGGAACTCGGAGAGTCAAGTGCTCCCTTCCAGTTTAATGTTATGGCACAGTTGGCCAACATCCCGGCCAGAATCATCCTATATGAGCTCCTGAGGTTGTCCAAAACTACTAAGGAAACTCTAATTGAAGCATTAAAGAATACAGAAAGCTTCATCACCCAGGTCACTCCAATTCCCGAGGCTTTTGAAGAACAAACTTGTCGACAATGTCTGCAAGCAGCAAGAAGCTTACCTTGCATATCTTTTACTCAAGAAGATATGCAGGTTAAACACAAACACGACAGACCTCTGTACTACACAGGGTACATTGGGTCGTCGGAAATTAGCCGTGTACAAGTTGACCCGGACTCAGCGCTCAGCATCATGCCTTACAGGGTCATGCAGGTCTTAGGAATCCCTATACATCGGCTGAACACCACCCAGACAACCATCTTCGGGTTCAACGCAAACAGCACTCGGCCCCTAGGGAAGATCAAACTCAGGTGTCAAATTGGAGACCTCAAGTCTGAGGTGACCTGTTACATAATAGATGCGGACACGTCCTACAATCTTTTGTTAGGACGACCATGGATACATGCAAACCGCATTGTCCTATCTACTCTACATCAGGTCATGAAATATGCCAATGATGAAGGAGAGGTTCAAACCCCGATTGTGGAGAAGTATCCTTTCAGAGGAGTTGAAAACTTTCATACCGACTCCGTCTTTTACCTCGAATCCCAGGAGAAAGAAGATGGGGATAGCGTCAATGAAGCTGATATCGAACCAGATCCTGAAGAGGATTGTCCATGGGAGTTAAACTTTGATATAATGGGTCCGAGTGAGAGTGATAATAATGTACCGAGTGGGGGTGAATGGTGCATTAATGAAGATTTTATTTTAGCGTACTTGTCTGATGTGTCCTCTAAAAATGAACAAATAGAGAATGATCCTAATGCAGGTACCAACCCATGGCACGTACTGTGTGCAGAGGCATCACTCACGTTGCCAATCGAGTCATCCTTCGTTTCAGATGAAGAAATAGAAGATGCACAGAAGGCTTTCTTCAAAGTCCCATCCAAAAGGAAAGGGCAGAAGCCGATCTGTTTTGGTAAAGTCAAACCTGAACAGCTCAGACGAGGAAGTTCGGAGGAAGATGATGGAGTTCCTCAATTCCATTATCACGAACCTAACTCCCTCCGGCTAATGAAACAACTGGGGTATGACTTTGACGAAAAACAGGGTCTAAACTTCGGGAAGAGAAGGCGAACACCAATTCGAATGTCCCTAACCCCTGAAGGGAAACCCTCAGATTATTATCAAAAAACCAGGAGAGGCTTAGGATTTGTCACACTCCCGCTGTCTCAGAGAATGAAATAAGTAACTATCTGCGACAGAACCACTCATCCGGAACATCTTCATACGAGTCCGATGTCAGTATCGGACCTTTCTTTAAAAATCTGACCGTGAATATGGTTTCGACTAGTCGTCCAGATGAAGATATAGGGGGTGATGAAGGGTTAATCGAATCAACCAATGATCCCTGGATCAAACGCCTCAACATCTTATGGGATATGCGATTCGAACAACGTGAACCACCCACTGAAGATAAAGTGGTCCAAGTTAACATGGGGGATGAACATGACCCTAAGCCCATTTTCATAGCCGAAGACTTATCATCATCCGAAAAAGAGAACCTTATATCTCTCGTCCGAGAATATATAGATGTTTTTGCTTGGAATTATGAAGACATGCCGGGTCTCGATCCAAAAGTGGCCATGCATCGTCTCAACATCGATCCGGATGCCAAACCCGTTAAACAACAGCAACGCCGGTTTCGTCCAGAGATCATGGAAGCAATTAAGTCTGAAGTGAAAAAGCTTATAGACTCAGGCTTTATCAGAGAGGAACAATACCCGGACTGGGTAGCCAACATTATCCCAATGCCTAAGAAAAATGAAAAGGTCCGTATATGCATCGACTTTCGCGACCTTAACGCAGCTTGTCCAAAAGACGAGTTTCCACTTCCCATCACCGATGTCATGATTGACAACACCTGCGGATATGAAAGGATGTCTTTCATGGACGGGTTCTCCGGATACAATCAAATCAAGATGTATCCCGAAGACGAAAAGCATACCGCATTCAGAACACCCCTGGGGGTATATTTCTACACAGTGATGCCCTTCGGCCTGAAGAATGCAGGTGCAACTTATCAACGAGCAATGAATACCATCTTCCACGAACATCTGCGTAAGAAGATAGAGTGCTACGTTGACGACATAGCAGTGAAAAGTCAATGTAAGGATGATCATCTTGCAGACTTGAAGACTATGTTCGAAATCATGCGAACACATCAGCTGAAGATGAACCCGACAAAATCATTTCTCGGAGTATCAAGTGGAAAATTCTTGGAATTTATTGTCACGTCTAAGGGAATTTCTTTGGATCCAGAGAAGGTGCGCGCCATCCAAGACATGCCGCCGCCGAAGAATCTTAAAGAGCTTAGAGGCCTGCAAGGCAGATTAGCATACATCCGAAGATTCATATCTAATCTCTCAGGCGCTGCCAACCTTTCTCGAAGCTTATGAAGAAAGGCGTATCCTTTGTCTGGGATGAAGAGTGCCAGAAAGCTTTTGAAGAGATCAAGAAGTATCTCATCCAACCACCTGTTCTCGTGGCCCCAATATCAGGAAAACCATTCCTGTTATATGTGAGAGCTATGGATCATCCTCTAGGAGCTTTATTAGCCCAGAATGATGATCAAGGGCAAGAGCAAGCCATCTATTACTTAAGCAGAACGATGATGGGAGCCAAACACCGGTACAATCCAGTCAAAAAAGAATGTCTCGCTTTGGTATTTGCAATTCAAAAGATGCGACATTACCTAGTTGGACAAACAATTCACGTCATCTCTAAGGTGAATCCCTTGAGAGTCCTGATGATGAAACCATCGTCTCTAAACTGCCGGCTTGCAAAATGGGCCATTCTCTTGTCATAATACGACATGCAATTCATGCCCCAAAAAGCAGTAAAGGGTCAAGCATTGGCAGACTTCTTAGCCGATCATCCGGTGCCAGGGACATCTAAATTGTATGAAGAATTGCCCGACGAAGTCGCCGAAGCTTGTGTCACTCAAGAATCTACACAAGTGTGGAAATTATTCTTCAACAGTGCATCTAGAGCAAACCTTCATGGAGTAATTACCGCAGGAGTAGGAGTGGTGTTCGTCTCTCCTAACGGTCATGTAATCCCAAGAGGATTTTCCCTAATCGAACCTTGCACCAACAATGTAGCTGAGTATAATGCTCTGTTACTAGGGATGCAACTTGCTGAAGAACTTAATATTCGGCATCTTGAGGCTTATGGTGACTCTCAGCTCATTGTAAATCAAGTCCGAGGGGAATACGAAGTACGTCATGAGGACTTAATCCCGTACTACTTCTCAGTGCTGAAGCAAGCTAAGAAGTTCGAGGGATTCTTTATTGAATACATTCCATGGGCCCAGAACGCTTACGCAGATGCGTTGGCTTCATTAGCAACTTCACTGGCATTACCACCAGGTACCAAAACGACGATCCCCGTCGCAGGGCGTGAACTATACTGCTCTAAGATTCCTACGGAGGGAAATTCAGACAAGATAATATCGGAAGGGGTCTGTACAACCTCCATAGAGTTCGAATCTAGAGATTGGCGATTTCCATATATTGACTGCGTCCTGTACGGAATTTTGCCCGACGATCCTAAGGAAGCGTCCGCCATCAAACAAAAGGCCCTCCGATTTTATTACGATGCAGCCTCTCAAATCCTGTATCGTAAATCACATGACGGGGTTTTGCTTCGATGTCTTTCTCGAAAAGAAGCAAGGGAAGCTCTTAAAGAAGCTCACGACGGAATGTGCGGAGCCCATCAACCCGGAGCTAAATTAGGAGATCGCCTCCGTCGAATCGGCTATTACTGGCCAAAAATGTTCTCAGACGCGGTTGACTACGCTAAACGTTGTCACGCGTGTCAAATTCATGAGGATTTCATCCACCAAGCACCTGGGAACTTACATCCCACATCTGCATCCTGGCCATTCGAAGAGTGGGGCATGGATATCGTGGGACCAATTTCTCCTCCGACCTCCAAAGGGCACTGGTTCATTTTGGCCGTGTCCGATTATTTCTTAAAGTGGGCGGAAGCAATCCTGTTAAAAGAAGTCAAGACTTCAAACGTAATCAAGTTCATTAAATATCATGTCATCTACCGTTTTGGAGTCCCGAGGCGAATAGTTCACGACAACGGGACATAATTCGTCAGTTTTGGGTTCCAGAGGTTTTGCGATAAATTCAGGATCCAGAGTGTCGCATCTACGGCATATTACCCGCCAGCGAATGGTCTTGCAGAAGCTTTCAACAAAATCATAGTGAAACTTCTCAAGAAATTTGTTTCCAAGAGCCGACATGATTGGGATGAAAGGCTCGGTGAATGTCTATGGGCTTACCGCACAACGGTGAGAACCTCTACGAGAGCTACACCATTCTCTCTAGTATACGGTTGTGAAGCTGTATTGCCGTTAGAGATTCAAATCCCTTCCTTGAGAGTCGTGATCATGATGGGACTAACAGAGGAAGAAAAACATCAACGGCGTCTGCAAGAACTTGAAGCCCTAGACGACAAACGACTGCAAGCTCAGCAGCAAATTGAATTATATCAAGCCCGTATTTCCAAAGCCTACAACAAAAAGGTTAAGGAACGGATTTTCAAGAAAGGCGATTTGGTTTTGGCCAACAGACGACCCATGGTGATGACGCACAAAACCAAAGGGAAGTTCAATCCTAAATAGGAGGGGCCTTTCGTAATAGAATCAGTTTATTCGAATGGAGCTTATCGCCTTATCAATCAAAAAGGAGACAGGCTCATGATGCTAATTAATGGGAAATTCCTTAAGAGATACTTCCCGTAAATCATGTAGCCCCCTAAACCCCAGCTAAATCAGGCTGGGGGTTGCCTATTCATAGTGTAACTTTGTTTTGTATTTCGTCATGTTAACACTACACCTCTGACGATTGAAATTTTCTAGAATTATTCCAAGTAGTAATAAAGAGAATTTCGTTTTCATATTGGGTTAACTCTACATTTATAGTATTTGCATTACTTTTCATTGTCTCGAATCATATTTCAACAAAAGAGATGATAAAAACCAAAATGATATCATTTCCATTCAATATTGTTAATTTGAATACAAAGGTGAAAACAATCGAAAGGAAAATGATACAAATTTATTCCTCCACCAAAAGTAGCGCAAATCCTAAGCATCGGGACTCATCAGTCTAAAAGACTTGAGTTTAGATTTCAGCGCTGATATATTCTCCTCGCGAGCCTTTCTGATTTCTTCAGTTATCCTGCTCTTGAGCTCCTCTTCATTAGGCGTTGCTTCTACAAGCTCTCGCCGAAGCTTGTCGGCAGCAATAATTTCATCACAACAACATTTGAAGAGTCCATCACAGTAAATAGCTAATCCTTTTAGGATGTCCAAACCACCAGCTAGCTGAGCATTTATATGGGGTAGCTCAACGTCAGCGCGAGCAAGTTCTGCTGCGGTATCTCGGAGACCCACAGCAAGATTGCCCATGTCCTCCTGTACCTGGAGATGTTCCCCACGCAGACGAACAAGATGATAATCTGTCTCAGATAAACTCTTCTGAAGAGCTTCTTGTTGTTGTGCCTTCAGAGCCTTAGCCTCAGAAAGAGCCCGATCCACTTCTGGTCCTATGTCGTTGCGTTGCAGCATGGAAAGAAACTCCAGCTCATACTCCAAGATAATGATGCTCTCGCGACAGTTCTCGGTCCATATTTTATCACCCTGATGCTTGATCTTAGCCAGGCATTCCAGCAGATGGGGTTCAAAAACCTTAAAGCTCACATCTCCGAGACTAACAACGTCGATAGTCATTTGCATCCAACGCTCCAATTGTTCGATGAGTTCCCTCAAAGTTTCTGAGCTTGGAGGTGGAGCAGTTGGATAAACAAAACAATTCGCATAATCAGTGTGAGTAGGGGTGTGCGTGGCTTCAGATAATAATTTTTTGACCATATCTGATGCTGAGCCTGAGAAAGTCGCTTCCTGCCCACCGCTTGTCGTCCCTAGACTAGGAGGAGCGGCTGGAAGTGTCATGTCCTCTCTGCTCTCAGGGGATGCAGCACGCGCTGATTTTATCGCATCTCCCATCAACTTAGCCTTTTTTGAAGTTTTGGCCACGATGGGCAATCGTTTACGAACCCTCCTGTCATACTCGCCCTGCTCAGCAGCAGATAGAGCCTTCTTACCCGATCTTAAAGAGTGAGGTTCAGGGACAGGCGCTTCTGCAGGAATCTCTTCAGTAGTCCGTTCTCCGGGAGAATCAGCAATCAGTTTTCCCTCCTCAATCCCCGTCGGAACCTCTTCTTCAGAAGCTTCTACCGTGGATAGCTCTTTGGGAACTTCAACAGCTCCAGTTGCTTCCTGTTCACAGGATAGATACTCTTTTATCCCCGGTAAACGAGTACTTGAAGACCTACTCCTCGAGCGATACAACTCCCGAATCTCACTTATGCAGGAGGTATGAATATCATAGTCAGGGATTTGGGAGACTTCTTCAAACCAGTTACGAAAATCTGCAACGGTAGAACAACCGGGCGGCGAGTTAGGCAAAGTGAAGTGCGCGTGAGTCCCTCCCGCTGAGAAGAAATACCATGCGTGAGCTCCTTCATACAAATTCCCAATTTGCGCCAATGCCGGGTTGGGATTGCCAACATAAAGTTGGTCATATCCAAATTGCCTAGCAAATCTAGAAGGCATGTAAGGCTCGATGATGCATTTCTCCCGCAAACCATAGACCAGGTAGTCTAACCTGATCATAAGGAGCCAGCTAAAAGTGCCCTCTTCCAAAGAAGGCGAGCCCTCAAAAAGCAAGTCTATGAAGAGGGCATTTTCTACATCAGCTCCGTCAAAGTCAGGAGCGCAACAGAAAATCCGATAATTATCTTCCCGAGATAGGAGTTGTCGAGCCCTGACTATGTAAGAATAAGTCCATGTGGCCGACTCCAATCTCTGTACAAAGGGAATATAAGCGTCACCGCCCTCGTATACTCCCGTCATCAGTGAGGGGCAGTGCAACGCGAACCAGGCCACCAAGTATGTATACGGCACTGGTACACGTGGTGGAGGAGCTCTCCCGGCTTTCTTCTTGGTAGCTGTAATTTCTGAAGCGCTGAGAAGTTCTGAGGTCAACATCCTCAGGCCATTTTGCATACAGCCGACCATAGCAGTGAGGAGACTCACAGGTCTTCCATGCGCTAATAAAGTAGCTAGGTACACAACCTCAGCTAATATAGCCTCAGTTGGTTTTGACGGTACTACGCACCGCTTCAACCAAACCATGAAGAAGCCCGCAAGAAGAGCCGTGTTAGAAATAGGGACTGTGGCTTGATGGTGGAAACTTTCAAACTCGACACCAGCCTCAAAATCATCTTCTGCATGCTCTGTTTTGTAGGTGGCATTAGAAGCCTTAATCCGAGCTTTGGCCTCCTTGGGAGAGACAGCCGCAACGCGAGATACGGCTACGTCTTTCCGGTTTAAGTTCTGAAAAAGGTATTCCACCCACGTGGTATGCATAATACCCCCTCCACGTATCCCAAAGACTTGGGCACATATGTGGAAGTGGCACATCAACTCCCAAAAAGTAGCATAAATTTCCGGGTGAGCTACTTTCAGTAGGGAAAGCTCCTTGGTGGTGGGGATAAACTCCTCGTAGGGCGTTTTTCCAAGTGGTAACCCCGACACTGCTTGCATCTCATGAAGAGCAAAACCTAACTCTCCTATGGGTGTGAAGAACGTGCAGCTGTCAGGGTTATATTTCTCTAACATAGCGAAGAAGTTGTGGTAACTCTGCACGACACCTCGTCGAGTAGCCAACACGGGAACCGTGAGACCCGATCGAACGAGTGACTCCTTAAGTTCCTCAAGAACGAAGTCAATCATGTGGGTCCACCAACCTCCTTCTCCAGAGCAAACCCATCCAGGGGATCTGAACATCTGGGTTGAGAATTCACCTCGAGTTGCAATAAATTGACGAATGAAAATATTCGCTGGACGTGGCATTTACGGAACCTGGTCCTTCTTCTCAAATAAACCGGGTCTCAACCCCTTGAGTTGTCCCCCGATTTGTGTGCGAGCTCGCCGACCAGATCCAAACGACACATTTTCCTTCTCTTTGACTATGTCGAAATTCAGACCCTGACGACGGCTTGCATTCAAAAAGTAAGAGAGTGGGTACATCCTCTTCATGTTTGGAAGGAAGAAGTAGCGATTATCAACTTTCCGCAACAACTTCGAATCTTCTGCATGTATGAGGTGATCGTCGATGGATATTCGATCTTCGAATATGAACACTGGTTTGGGAAACTGAGCACGACCAGCAGGGGTCTCCATGTCTAAGTCAGTGATCAAAATTCTAAGAGTAGAACATCGAGGAGATCTAATCATGTCCATTCTCTCCGAGTCAGCGAAAGTACAAAGCGGAAGTATGTTTTGAAGACTAAAAATTTCATTCGCATCAGGTCCGCCAATATACCCAAAATGATGCTCTTGCAAAAGCGGCACGTTTGGAAGAAGCACTGCACAATCAAAAGCAGAAGTTAGTAGCTGAAAACAAGTTACTGACGTAAAAACAGAATCAGAAATCTCAAAACGCGAGAGTCAAGCCTCGTGTCCAAAATTTCTGACGCGGAGGTCGAGCCCCACGTCAGGAACCCTAAACGCGAGGGTCGAACCTCGTGTTGAAAAACTTGAACGCGAGGGTCAAGACCCACATGGAGTCCCAACTCCGCGTTCTTATTGAACAGAAACGAGTCATCTTCCTCGTTATCAAGAACACATCTAGGGTTTCCAGAGAACTTGCTAAGGCAAGTTATTCCAGTCAACACTCACCACGACAGGGAGGCCCCTGCGACGGCGGTGGCGACGATAATGTTCCTGCATGAACAAGAACACCATCGGCGTCCTCAGCCGACGGCGTTTCGGAAGTCGATCCGACGACTTTCTTGGAGCTCGAGCCTACTCTCCGTGGCGCCATCAACACAGTCGATCGGAAGAAACGTTTCTAAACGAAGAAGATGGAGTTTGTCGGAGATCTCGTCGAAATCAAAACGAGAATTCTCGTTCTTGGAAATAGCCGAAAATTTTGAGAGTCAAGTGACTCTTGACGTGACTACTCAGGTCTATTTATAACAGCCGTCAAGCTGTTGAGATGGCACGGGATTCTAGGAAAGAATCCCAACCATTTTCAAAATGCGAAGCTCATTATCGCGTTCAAATGCCCAAGCACAAGGCCCAACCCAGCGTTATGAAGGCCTATAATCCCGCGCGAGGGTCACCTTAGCGTTGCTATTCTCCCAAATGAAGAATCAACACTTATTCCTCAAAGGCATGGGCCCCCTTAATAGAGTGTTAATCAAAACCTCTGTATCTCTTCACCAGAATCAAAATTCTCATTGGGTTAATGTTTCACCCCAGACTATCATCATCACCACAGAGTTTGAGTTTAGCTGGCACAAAATACCAGTGTAGCTATAACCCCTCTGTCAGAATCCGCTTATCAATTCTCGTTAGTAGAACGATAAGTCTTCAAAATCACTCAGATTATTGTCAATTTATTAGCTCTTTCCAACAGAGTAATAAATAACCAATTTGTCAACTCCTTTTCAGTGGGGTAACAAAACTCCCCAAAATCTTGTTCAAATCACAAGTGTCATAATTCATCGCTCTGATGATAAAAATTCTTAGTGATTCTCCCCAGCGAGACACAAAAGGATTTTATCCCCACAGACAACACCCTTTTCTGTTATGTTAACCTTTCACCTCTAACAGTCTAAACCCTCTTATTTGAACCCTTTTTACCCCGCTATATAAGAGATGTTCTCATAAGATTCCCAATGGACTAAGTACTTTCCAGGGCTATCCTTAGTGATAATAAGGAAAAGTTCGGAATTTCCCCATAGGAGAAAGTCCACGCTAAGTTAAAATTACACTTCTAGCACTCATAAACTTCTTTCAGTGTTTAAAGCCAAAATGACACAGGAAGAATTCTACTCTTCAGCTCTGTTTCGGGAAAATGATTCAACGTTTATCCCCAACATTTTGAAATTTTCTAGAGTTATCTTAAATGATAATAAAGGAAACTTTCTAACTCCGGGCTATCCCGGAAATCTACGCTAAGTCGTGAATACACCGTGGACATTTCTCGTGATTTGTTATTTAAAATCAAAACATGACAAATGCAAGAAACAACGAGGGACCAATATCACTTTTTATTCAAGAGTTAGAAGAAAGTGATACAAAACAAACTTGTTCTTGTCGGAAGAACATTACAAAAACCAAGTTCACTCACGCATCAAATCAAAAGATATGAGTTGAGTCTTGAGTTCAGCTAATTCTTCCTCGTGTTTGGCCTGCACCATAGCTTCCGCCTTAGCCCGGAGTTCATCCTCACTTGGTATGATAATGGCTGCCACTTCATTCTTGGCCTGCTCCAGGGCTTCAGCCTGTGTGTGATATTCTAAAGTACCACTTGCGTTCTGGGTACTATGGATGTTGACAATGCCCTCTTCGCGGGAGAGTTCAGCCTTCAATCATAGGACTTCGGCTTCAGCTTCAACAAGTCTGTCCCGAAGCGAATTCATAGAAGCAGTTGAGCGTTCTAACTCTTCTCGCTTCTGAATGTTACGCTCACGAAGCTCCGCGATCTGATGCTCCTTCTCAGCTAAGTCCTGTTCTATTGCTTCTCGGCGAGCTACTTCGGCGACCTGAAGACCAGCAAGAGTGGACATGATCTGCGACTGAAGCTCTTTGCGGCCCAATGTCTTGAAACGCTGTAATTGCTCTTCAAAACGAAGAATAATTTATGAACAGCGCTCGAACCACTGAGTGTTGCCCACACTCCTAACTCCGTTCAGGCCTGCCTCCAGAAGAGGTCGAAAGGAATTTAAAGTTCCCCGGCCATTCACCGTGTATTCAACCACCGTCTTCGCGAGGCTATTTAGATACACCAGAGAAATCTAAAGAAATTCAGGTGCATCAGCGAGACTTAAAACCACAGCTGAAGACGCCCCTCTAGCCATTGAAATTGGTGCAGGAGATCCTGGCGCTGAAGCTGCAGAAGCGGTGGAAACATTTAATTGTGAAGGACTCAAGGTCAAAGCCATCATCGTCCTCGCCTGAGATGTGCTTGGCCGTGCCTCTGTTGGAGTAAGTGAGATCTTCAGCAATGCAGTAGGCGAAGCAGCTACGGTAGATGAGACGGGTAGAGACTGCTCTTGCACAGGAGCTGACACCGGCACGAGCTGTTGTTCCAAAGGAGGAATCGCAACTGTAGTCTTGGGCAACGTGGCCGGTGAAGCAGCTGCCGTCGATGAGCCAGATAAATGTTGCTCTTGTGAAGGAGCCGACGCCGGCACAGGTTCTTGCTCTAAAGGACCAGCTAAAGTAGTCCCGAGAGTAGGTGAACCTGTACGAAAAAAAACTGTCGGAACGCGGAAAAAGCATGTGGAATAAGTCGAAACAAACTAAGCTTACCGGTGAGATAAAAAGGAGTATAACCAGATGCTTTATCAGATGGAGCCTTGGGAGCATCGTCAAAAATGGTTATGTCATCCATAGAATTATGCTCCTCATCTTCCACATCATCACCTGGCAAGTTGCTGACTTCAGCATCCTCACCATCTCTATCTTCGTCAGCTTCATCACCAACCGAGGAGCCTTCATAATCAACTCGTTCCTCATCATCCCGGGTAGCTGAAGGTTTAGGAAGGCTGGTGCCGGCAGCTGGTTTAGTCATAAGTCCCGTTGTAGGACTAGGCACCAAATCACCAGCTTGTGACATTAGTAATGAAGGAGAAGGGGATGGATTCTCTTCGATACCCCTCTGCTCCGATACCGGAGACTTAGGAAGGTTCATCACTGGTGCAGATTCTGCATCTGCGGCCATTAACTCATCCTCTTCATCTTGAGGGGGATGGTAAGAAGAAACATCGCCCGAAAGGGCAGGCCCATGAGAACGAAGCCCAGTTCTATGTGGCAAGCTGGCAACTGAAGATTCTTGTTGGTCTTCATCTTCAGCAGCCCTGATAGCATCAGCCATCAACTTAGATTTTTGTTGGCCCTTAGGAGGAGAAGAGTTAACTATCAACTTCCGACGGATCTGCTTCTCATATCGACCGGCTTCATCCGCGGATAGCTTTCTTTTTCCCGCCGCTCTGGTCATGGGGGGGTCAACCGCTTGTTGTTCTTCCGCCGGAACAGGTTCAGCTCTTTGTTCCTCTTCCTGTCCAGCCGGTTGATTCTCGATGGATAGGAACTCGTCAATCCCCCTCAAGCGGGATGTCTTGGACCCCTTTCTTAAAGCATACATATGCCTAATGTCTTTTAGGCAAGATGTGTTCAGGTTGTAATTGGGAGTCTGAGAAGCGGCGAAATACCAATTACAGAAGCTTATAGAAGTATAGGAGTTGGGTGTTTTATGAGGAAGCCTAAAGATGGCTTTAGTACAACCTACCACAGAATAATACCAAGCCCTGGCTCCTTCATATAAATTACCCACAATTGAGAGTTGGGGACGAGGGTTCCCGATATACACCTGATCGTACCCAAATTGGTGAGCAAACCTATAGGGCTGGTAAGGCTCGATGAAATAGTGAGCGCCTTGTCGGAAGATCAAATAACCAGGCCTGATAGAAAGCAGCCAATGAAAAACACCCCCGCTCAGCTGAGTGAATCCATTAGGACCTGCTACGTCCTGATATTCCGCTCCATAAACGCCACCTTCGAAATCAGGAAAACAGCGGAAGATATGGAAGTGAGTGTCTCGCACCAAAATTTGACGGATCCTAACCATATACCCCCCTTCCCATTTCGCAGACTCTAATCGTTGCACGAACGGAATGAATGAATCTCCTGGGGGAGAGGCTGCACTCATTAACGGAGGACAGTGGAGCACGTACCAAGCCATCAAATAGGTGTATGGCAATGGCACCCTAGGATTGGGAGTCTTGAAAGTCTTGTGACCCTCAGACTCCACCTCTGAAACACCAACGAAGTTCGAGGCCAACTCCCGCAACCCATGCTGCAAACAACTCACCATGGCATGAAGGAGGCTCACAGGTTGCCCATGAGCCAAAAGGACAGCCGGGTAGATCACCTCAATAGCGAGAGCGTCGATCGGCCTGGTAGGAATGACGCACCGCTTGAGCCACAGCATCAAATATCCAGCCAACAGCGTTGTGTCAGAAATTAGAGTCAGAGCTTGGTAATGGAAGCTTTCAAACTCCGTATGAGCCGGGAAAACATCTTCCTTAGCTTCATTAGTGTAGTGGGAGGTAGCATTGTCAATGCGAGCCTGAACCTCCTCCAAAGTACTTGCAGACAATCGGGTCACTGAGGCTCCTTTAGTGGTCAAGTTCTGGAACAAATATTCCGCCCAAGACACTTGTTTAATGCCGCTCCCTCAGGCCCCCGTCTGCTGCATACAAATGTGGAAGTGACACATGACTTCCCAGAGAGTGGCATAAATTTCAGGGTTGGTCTTCTTTAAAATCTTAAGTTTCGCTGATCCCGGAACAAATTCTTCATACGGTAAATCCCCAAGAAGAAGACCCGAGACTTCGTGCATCTCATGAAGAGCGAAGCCTAGCTCCCCCATAGCGGTGAAAAAAAGTACAAGAATCAGGACTATATTTCTCCAATATGGAGAAGAAATGGAAGTGGCTCTGGATAATCCCGAACTTGGTAGCCCGTACAGGAACCTGCAATCCAGCTCGAGCAAGAGGAACTTTCAATTCATCCAAGATGAACTTGGTCATCCGGGTCCACCACCCTGTCACTGGAGAATGAACCCAGCCAGGAGTTCTAAATCCTTACGCGGGAAACTCTCCCTTCTTCTCCAAAAACCTCTTGACAAAGGTGTTCGCTGGACTAGCCACTTCGCCGAGGGGATACTCCTTAGAAAATAAACCCGGCCGTAAAGCTGTCACCTGCCGGTTATAACCAACTGTGCGAACCCCGTGGAAAGTCAGAGCTCCGAGAGCGACCCCATCTTGATCTTTAACCAGGGGCCAATCCATACACCTTGGGACGGAAGCACACTGGAAATAAGATATGGGGAACATCCTCTCCATATTGGGTAAGAAAAGATTGTGGTCCCCAACTCTCCGTAGCCACTTGTAGTCCCCGTCATAAGCGGTACTTGCTTCGAAGTCAAAAAGTCCCCGAAGAGGAATCCAGGTTTGATTATTGGCTTACGGCTCGAGTTTTCCAGTTGAACGTCCGTAACCAATATCCTTAGGGTCTCAGGAGAAGCTTGGGTGATTAGTTCCACGCGACTCTTATCCTTAATTCGGAAAACTGGGAGTTCTTTACGTAGGTTGAATGTCATATTCGGGTCCACACCACCTTCATGCCCGAAATGATGGCGAAAGGGGAGAGGTTCAATGGTGTGACGTACTGCAAAAACAAAGGAAGAAGTTAGATCTCAGACGCGGAGGTCAAAACTTAATTTCAACAAAGTTCAGACGCGAAGGTCGAGCCTCGCGTCAACAAAGTTCAGACGTGAAGGTCGAGCCTCGCGTCAATAGAGTTCAGACGCGAAGGTCGAACCTCGCGTCAACAGAGTTCAGACGCGAAGGTCGAGCCTCGCGTCAACAGAGTTCAAACGCGAAGGTCGAGCCTCGCGTCATCAAAATCCAAGACGTGTAGGTCGAACCTTGCGTCAAGAATTTAAAACGACGAAGCCCAGCCCCGCGTTATCGAAACGAGTTTCCTCGTTGGATCCAAAGATCAAAACTTGCCGAAGCAAGTTTAACGACCACGGAGATCATACTCACCACTGATCAAAGGAAGCTGAGACGGCACGTTCGCCTGAGCAGCAGCGCCACAGGCTGACGGCGCCTACCCCTGAGCCGCAGCAGCGTCGGACTTAGAGGGTCGAGTGACAGTCTTCTTGGGCGCCATGGGTTCTCGTCGGAGGAGAAGAGGAACAGTTCTTTTCACCGGAGATGAGAACGAAAACTTTTCGTTAGAATTTTAAGAAGAGTCGAATGACTCTTGATTTGACCCTTAGCGGTCTATTTATAGACAGCGGTGAGCTGTCAAATCGTAACGGACGGGATTCGAGGTCAGAATCCCGCCCAAACTCGACCCTCGCGTCCGAGTTGGTTAAGATTCCAAACGCAGGGCTCACCTACGCGTTCAAGCTCTCAGGCACAGAGTTCACCTATGCATTACAATCAATAAGACCCCATATAAATAGAGGAAAATTGAGGTCAGCCACCAAAATCGAAAAGCAACAAGCGACTCCACTGGGGAGTCTATCAGATGGGTGTAAGCAGATTACAATCAGTAATGCTAAAACCACCAGACTAGAGCTGGAGCGTGCTTCGGTTCGAGGAAGCAACATCTCAACATTCCGACAACCAGTTCCGCGACGTCTTCCAATCAGATGGAGTGGACAATCAATCTACAAAATTTTAGGATCCAAAGTATTCCGAAAATTCGTCCCAGTCAACCGCGAACTTTTGAAAACTTTGGAGGGGGTTCTGTAGGCTGTCTAAAAATCACAATAGATAGCTGATCCCTACGAGATTACAAGGCAACGGTTCCTTCAAATCGAGAAGCAGAATTCATCCTTACGATCGAAATAGAAAAGATTTCTAAATCATTACATCCGCAGCATTATAATCGCTACAAACACGACCTCATGTTTGAGATGATTGATCTTGATGGTTACGACAACAACATGACCAATATTATATTAGCAACTATTAGAGATGCTGATGAGCAGTGTAATGATTTTAGAAATAAAAGGTTGGACTTAGTTGGTGAGTTGCTTGGTAGAGAGCTGTGGGCAAATATTCGTCTAAAAGTCACTATGGATGATTGATTCCCGTCAAGTTCCAACAATGAAAGCTACAATCAGATAGCTTTCGAAGGTTGCGAATGGAGGGCTTTTCACATAGATCGAGAAGGGTTACAATTCAACGACGCTTCCCACAGCTGATGAAAACTCTATTCAGCAGTCTTCACAATCAACAGTGAAAGTTACAATCTAACGACTTTCACACCTCATAACAGCTAAAGTGAGGATTACTGAACGACGGTCCTTGCAACACCTTACAGAAGAGGTTACAAGTCAACAAACTTCTTCTCAAACGCGGAAGTCATCCCCGCGTTACAATTCTGGAAGTGCACACGACCTCAGCGTTTCCAAGCTACAACAAATCAAACGTGAGCGACTCTCGCGTTCGTTGGTGTTCAGCCAACACCTAACCTCGCGTTCGTTGGTGTTTAGCCAACACCCAACCTCGCGTCTCAATTCTATGACGCGAGGTTAGGATCCTGAACGCCAAGGTGGGCGTTTGACTCATTCAAATATGAGTTGAACGGTTTCAGAACTGTTTCCCCATGATCTGAGGAAATCACGCCCACGTAGGAGCGGATTTAGAGGGCAGTTACAACCTCTTATCCCCCTATAAAAACTCAACGAACCCAACGAATCAAGGGTTGGATTTTGGAGATTGGATTTCCAGAATCTAAACGGAAGAGCAGCAAGGGCGAATTCTGGAGGATCTCAACCACTTGGGTTTGGTGATTCAACAGCAGTAACAGCAAAATCCTTGGAGATAAAATTTTTGAATCAAGCTCAGAAGATCAAATCTGAGAAGATTCTTCAACAACAGAAGATCTGCTTGGTCATTAACCGAATTTTCGGTTCTAACAACTCTATCTACAGAGTTTTAACTCGTTCAGAGTTCTTAAACTTGTTAAAGAGTTACGTATAAAACTTCTCACAGAAGTTCATCGTTCTCACGAGATAAGAGACGGTCAGATCGTCAACGGAGAGCAATTTCGACGCGAACAATCGAAGGAGGCACTCCATCGCTACCGTGAAGAACCTAGTTTTAAACAAAGGAGAAAACCAAATTCGTTTTCTTCTCTTTTGTATTTGAGTTATAATCGGAATTAAAGGAATTCAATTCAATTTTCTTTTGTTCTTCTCATTGCAATTTTCCTACATACATAGATATAAATCCTAGAGCATTCTACACACCATGTGGTTGTCATAATTTAAATTTAGTCTTATGTGATATAGCTAATTCATGTCCTAGAGCTATTTCTTTTTTTGGAGTGTTGCAACGTATATACTCATTGTTTGCTTCCTCTACTAAACGATGGAAAATTTTAGAAGATAATGGATGCAAGTTATCCGTTAAATCTTTATCTCAAACTAGATGGGAAAGTCGGATTAAAAGTGTTAAAGCAATAACATTTCAAGCTCCAAATATAAGAGATGCTTTAATTCAATTAGCAGAAATTAATGAAGATCCAAAGATAAAAAGTAAAGCTAATAGCTTAGCAACGTATGAGATTGAAAATTTTGAATTCTTATTAGCTATGAATATTTGGTATGACATATTGTTTGCTGTTAATTCAGTTAGTAAAATCTTACAATCTAAAGATATGCATATTGATATTGTCATAGATCAATTAAAGGGTCTTATTGTATATTTAGAAAATTATAGACAAAATGGTTTTATATCTGTTTTGAATTCAACTAAAGAACTTGCTAATAAAATGGACGTATAGCCTATATTTCGCGAAAAACGTAAAATTCATAGACAAAAACAATTTGATGAAAATATTGGTAATGAAACAACATTTAACGCTGAAGAATCTTTTCTTATTGAATATTTCTTATACATAGTTGATAAATCGCTTGGCTCAATTGAAAGTAGCTTTGAACAATTTAAAACGTATGAAAAAAATTTTGGTTTTTTGTTTGATTTGAAAAAATTAAAAGCTTTAGATGATATTGAATTGAAAGCATATTGTCTTAATCTCAAAAATGCACTAAAACATGATGAACATTTAGATATTAATGGACTTTATTTGTTTTTAGAGTTGAGAGTGCTTATGGAAATTTTAAATATAGAGATTAATAGTCCAATTGAAGTGTTGAACTATATAAAGTGGTTAGATTCTTTTTCAAATACTTATATTGCTTATCGTGTACTATTGACTATACCCGTAACAGTTGCTTCCGCTAAAAGAAGTTTTTCAAAATTAAAATTACTAAAATCTTATTTAAGATCGACCATGTTACAAGATAGATTGAATGATTTAGCAATATTATCTATCGAAAATAATATGTTAGAAAATATTGAATATAAAACTTTAATTAGTAATTTTGCAGCTCAAAATGTAAGAAGAATGAGATAAAATCTATTACGAGTTGTATCACTTAGGCCTCATCTAACATTTCGCCTTGGGCCCCAAAATTCCTTGGTACGGCCCTGTGAAGGATAATATTGACTATAGAAAATATTTTCCGAACTCATGCTTTTAAAGAGAGTATGGTTTAGTGTGTATTAGATATTTAAAACCGTCAATAATCAAAGGAAGTTATTGGGGCTTGAATAAGTTAATTGGCTTGTTCTTGAAATGAATACTTCGATGGCCCAGTTTATTATAGGGTTGACAGCCATCCGTTGGGCGTTAAAGCCAAGATTTATAGTTCTCTCGATTATATTGCAAATGCAACCGAAATCCCAAAATTTTCTATCCCTAAATCTATCAATAATAAGAATAAAACTAAAAGAGAGATGAATAGATAAGAATGAGAGAACGTCAATTAATGATCAATTAAACTTGATGAGCACCGAAAAAACTCTCAATCTTATATCTCTACTAAGAAGATTATGAATTTTAATTTAATTCAAAAGAGGAAACAATCACCAAGTAAGCTTGCTATATCTTTTTAGAATTCAAAATTTGTATATATTGCTAACTTATGACTAAAATTTAATCTGAAGTCGTAAAATTAAAAATAATTTAATGTCCGCCAATTTTTTTGTGGCGTTTCATAAAATAAAAAGTGATATTCTAAATTTTAAAGGGATATGTGCACCTGATCAAAATATGTAATTCAATGCATTTAATTTTCACCCATTAAACAAAAGCAACAACAACAACAATCATTTATCCTAAAATTATTTTTTTTTGTTATATTCGAAATTAAACCCTATAATTCGACTAGAACTCAAATTCTCTCCCGAAGGAGAGTTAGAGTTCAATTGGAATTCATAATATGATTTGTCTCATCAAGCTATCATAAAATGTGTTTACCTTGTTTATATCTGTACATATCTTAAATTTGTCTCTCTTCTTTTGAAAAAAAAAAAACACAACAATCATGAAGTTAATGATTGCTTTCTACTCGATGCTCGGAATAACTTCGATCGCTTTAGTAATTCTCATCCTTGAAGCCAATCTTTCAGTGAAAACCTACACCCTGGTTCCCTCCGTATTTATCTTGGATTCTCGTTCTCCTCCTACGGAAACTCAACCTCGCTTTCACGGTAAAGTATTTCCATGTAACATACAAAATTTTAGGTTTTTTTTTTTAATGTAACTATGCCTCAATCTTCGTATTTGCAAAACTTCCAGAGAGTAAAATTTACCTAAGTCAAGTGTTTACTCATCATATCTAAGTGCGTCAGAAAATTCTAACAGCGTTGATTATAATTTGTTGATTTAAGTTATTTTTGCCCACAATTGATAATATTGGAAGGCGATTTTGCATATACTGAAATTTGGATGTGTACGTGTTTCCCCCCAATAGTTGACGATTTGTAAAATATGCAGGTCTTGCAAATAACGAGATTTAAGAAGTATATATACGAAAAAAAACCCCAAGTTTCTAATTATTCTTGCGTTTTAACTCTTTTTTTTTTTCATGAAGTTATCGTGCCGGAGTTGGAGAGCAATGATCACCGTCCTAAAGAAGGCAAGAAAGCTAATATTACAGTAAATCATAAAGAGGATGATACTAAAGATAATACTGACCGCGAGAAGGAAATAAATATATGGGGGCTATTATTTATACTTAGCGTGTGCTGGATATTTGGAGGAGTTTTCTTCTTGTACTTGATCTTGCTTTGTTTCGGATGCGTGAAGCCGCCAACAATGATGGAAGAAGAAGCACAACCCATGACGATAGAAGTTGACTTAGAACTTGTTTGATTTTTATTTATTTATTTATTTGAGAAATAAGGATGGAAATCTCGTAAAATACTTTGTGCTTGATTTTTTTTCTATCTTATTTGATTAGTGTTTTTCTTTTCCTTTTCATTTTTTGTTACGTATATTGACATTTATGTATAGTTAATTTGTCTCCACTGGTCAAAATCTACGATAGAAATTGAGGGAGTTCTATTTTGTGATTATTTACTGTGTATGCTCTCACCCTTGCTTTTCGTTAATTATATATGATAGCATTTGCACAGATTCTGTGATTAAATTTTTTCACTAATTATTTACATAACATAACCTCATTGCAGTATAGGCTATAGTTCATGCACATGGGCCTGGTTTCTAATAATTTTAAGTACCTCTTTAACTTGACAAATTTGACAATTAAATTTTAACATGGATAATTTTTTTTTTTTTTATCATGGGCCTGGTTTCTAATAATTTTTTTTTTGTTGAAATCTTTCGAGTAGATGAATTCATACATTAATCATCTAAAATTCTCAAGGATTCTTTTCATTGCCTTGGCTAGAGAATTTTTTTGTTGGAACAAAGATACTATAATTTAAATATATACTGCCTTGGCTAGAGGGTTATTCTTGAAATCCCTGAGTCCCTGCTACTATTTTAAAAACTACATCGAGACGGGTCTCAAGAATTGATGGCGATGGAAAAAAGCATGCTACTAGGATTCTAGTTGAAGGATCCTGTGTTCATGATAAATTGCCTTAGAATCCAGTCAATCAGGTCCCTTAAAAGGCATCGACGAGAAGCTTTGATGCTTCATGTGCTAACACAAAAGCAAATACTGAGTATTTTCTCTAACCAATCAAATATGTTCCTATTTTATTGCCAGGTTATATTGCATCATAGGTTGTCAGTCATATTAATCCAAACAACCAAAACGCCACGTTTGTGAAAACAAACATTAAGGTCCACCCTTCAGAAGGCTAACTGTTATGATGTTTTAAGTTGCCAAATTATGGCCCCTTGCCAACAACAGGCAAATACCTCCCGTCGCGCACCATTAAGTCAACTCGATACTTAGGACAGCCAGAGTTCTGACCTAACAAACTTGCCAAGTCAACATCTCGCTAGATCGATTCGAATGACGGTACATGTCGGTCCTCTTATCAAAGACGACTCGTTGCAAGTCCACTCAATTATCTAATTAGCCAGCATCTCGCTAGATCGACTCGAAAAACGGTACTTCTCGACACCTCTCGATACAAGCCAAAAGGCGATTCTGACCTCAACCCCCGCTGACAGCGCATCGACATCACATTAAATACTTAACAGACACCATCATTTCTCCATCCCCAGTACTACTTATGATACATCGGACCACGCCGGCTTCGTACGCCACACATCCCATCCCATTAATACTGAAGTGACAGCGCCCATTCCGTGACCACTCCACGGCTAACACCTATAATGTCGATGCTGACTCAACCGCCATCTCAAACTCAACCAAAAAAGACAAAAATACCCCTCCTGTATGACTATAAGAGGAAAAACTATTCCCAATACGAAGGTAAGCAATTTCTCTGCATCTTTCTCCATTCTATAGCACTTAAGAACTCATACAGTTGATCTTTTTCCTAATCAAGTGCATCTTTGGCTCGATCGTCAGAGGAACAACAGGAGAACCAGTCTCCGTCCTCTTACGAGTTGCTATTTGTGCAGGGAAGAATAGTTTAGCTCGAAACCAGATATTTAAAAAAGTTAGCGGTCCTTAATCAACTCAGTTCATATTAGTTTACATGTGTGATTATTAACATCAACACTTGGCGTGCAAGTAAGCCTCTTGAACTCATCCATTCAGATGTGTATGGCCCTATAAACACGGTATCAAATAGCAATAATCGGCACTTCCTTACTTTTATTGATGATTTCACAAGGAATATATGGGTCTACTTTCTACAACAAAAATCTAAAGTCTTTGATTGCTTCAAGAACTTTAAATCCCTGGTTGAGAAGAAAAATGGTTACTTTATCAAGGTGTTACGTACAGATGGTGGAGGTGAATATTCATCTATGAATTGTGTAAAACAAGGAATAAAGCATGGTGTCAATTTTCCCTACGCACCTCAACACAATGGAGCCGCTGAAAGGAAAATTAGGACCATACTTGACATGGTGAGAAGCACACTAAAGGCCAAAGGTATGCCAAATTGTTTTTAGGGTGAATTTGTCTCATGCACTATTTATTTGTTGAACAGGTCACCACAAAGGGCGTTGATAATCTCTCTCCTAAAGAGACATGGACTGGTTATAAGCCAAATGTAAGGCATTTCAAAGTGTTTGACTCTATTGCTTATGCTCATGCTCTAGTAAAAAGAAGAAAGAAACTTGATGATGGAGATGAGAAGGCACTTTTTGTTAGCTACTAGTCCGGAGGCTACAACCTCTACAACCACATTACAAAGAAGGTGATCGTGAGAAGAGATGTTTTATTTGCTAAAGAAGAAGCTTGGAATTAGGATCTGGAAGTAAAAAATAATTCACAGCGCACTATCCTTGATATTCTTAAAGATGTCGTCCCTCTTGCGACTAAAGAAGAAACATTGGTCAATGCTTCTGAAACTCCAACCCCGCAAGTTTCATTAGAAGTTGAAAGACCAAGAAGAAATCGCCAACCATCAGTTTTCTTGAGAGATTATGAAGTAACTCTAGATGATGATGTTGATGCTCACGGAGATATAGTACACGTTACAATGTTCACAGATTATGAGACAGTTATATTTGAAGAGGCTATTCAAGATCCTAAGTAAATACATGCAATGAAAGAAGAGATAAAGGCCACTAAGAAGAATGACACGTGGGAGCTTACTAATATTTTGCAAGGACATAAAACCATCAATGTGAAAAGGGTTCTCAAAATAAAAATTAAGGCAAACAGTGAGTTGAGAGGCATAAAGCAAAATCCGTAGCAAAAGGCTATGAGAAAAGGCCAGGTTATGATTACCAAGAAGTATTTTCTCCTATTGCTAGAATTATAAATGTTAGAGTAATAATTGTCTTGGCATCACAGAAGCATTAAGATATTCTTCAGATGGATGTGAAGTCAGCCTTTCTTAATAGGTCACTTAAAGAAGAAGTTTTCATAAAGCAACCACCTAGATTTGTGAAGAAAGGTATGAGCATAAGTATACAAGTTGAAGAAAACAATGTACAGTCTGAAGCAAACGCCGCGAGCATGGAGCAAAAGGATTGACTCTTTCTTTTAGGAAAGTAGATTTCAGAAGTGCCCCTCCAAGCATGATAATTATGGTGATATACTACTATGCCTTTATGTTGTTGACTTGATTTTTACTAGCAATAATATTAGTTTGATTAAAGATTTTAAGAAGTCCATGATGCATGAATTTGAGATGACAGATCTCGACCTGATATCTAAAGAAATGACGAGAGAGTGCAGGAAAACAGCTGAAGAAATAGCCAGGCAAACTGGCGGTCGACCGTCGGGGTCGACCGCCGCGATCGACCGCGAACGTGCACGAAGGTCAGTAGGATTTGGAGCTGAAGGCGATCGACCGCGGAGACCCTATAGGTGATTATCTATGGGGAAATAAGTTCGATTGATCGTGAGTTGACTGTAAGTTTTTGGTTCTTTGTCGGGAGTGTTCGATCGACCGTGAGCTTCGTACGGTCGACCGTGAGACCTGCGCGGTTAACTGCAGAAGGATTTTAGGCTGGGCTTTGGTTTTTGACCCGGTTTGTTTCTGAGTTGATATATAACCCTAATTGTAATTAGTTAGGGTTAAGCAATGACGATTTTGAGCGGTATTTTGGAGAGGATTGCTGCATCCAATTGTGGGAGATTTATGAGAGATCTAGAGCTTTGTTTAAGGGTTTGATCGGTGAGATTTGTAACTCTATTTGTATTCTCTTAATTTCTAATAGTAAGAACTCCCCCCTCCTTGCCCCGTGGACGTAGGCAACTTGCCGAACCACGTAAATCATTTGTTCTTGCTGTGATTATGATTTGCTTATTAGTTGTGATTTATCTCGAGTTATTGTTTGTGTCGCTCCTCGAAGCTTCCACTGCGCACAACAATTAGTATCAAAGCTTCCGGCTTGTTCGAAGGATTCAGTAAAGATTCCTATCTGAAGAGTTAGATCGATAACATGGGAGAAGCAAGCATATCAGGTTCATCTCTTATGAAGATGATACATAGTTTGAGCATCAATAACATGAAGATTGATGTTCTAAAGTTCGACGGCAAGATCAATTTCAGATTGTGGAGGTGTCAGGTGATGGACGTCTTGGATGCACAGAATTTGGAGGAGATTCTTGAGTACAAGAAAAACTTGCTGATATGGAAGAAAAGGTTTGGAAGAAGATGAATAGTAGGGCGTGTGGAGTTATTCGGTCGTGCTTGACGCCGGATCTTATATAATGTGATGAACGAGACGTCGGCAAAAAAGATGTGGGAAACACTCAATGAAAAGTATCTTACTAAGAGCATTGAGAATCGGCTTCACTTGAAGAAGAGGTTTTACCAGTTTAAAATAAAGAGGGGAGTTTCCATCAGGAAGCATGTCACCAATTTTACTAAGCTACTTTTAGATATGGCCAATGTGGACATCATAGTTGAGGATGAAGATAAGGTGATGCTACTTTTGTGTTCGTTATCCGAGGATGATTATGGTACTTTTGTCCTAACTATGATTAATGAAAGAACTACTATTAGTTACAAGGAGGTGACTTCAGCGTTGGTAAATTATGAGTTGAGGAAGAGTGTCGATGAACCCTCCGAGAAGGCATCGGGAGATGCATTAGTAGTTCATGGCCGTGGTTCAAACTGAAGCAGGAGATCACAGTCTAGATGTGCACATTGTGTGATTCGTAGGAATCGGTTTGTTTTTGTAAAAAGGATGGACATTGGAAAGCTGAATGCCCAAAGATAGATCGAGCCGGGAAGAATAAAGAGAAAGTTGTACAAGCTTGAGAGGTGAATGTTATCAAGTCTAGTGGCAACGATTCGGATTCTTCAGGCTATTCGTTATCTGCACTACCGTAAGTTTGTGATGCCGACTCTACGGAGTGGATGTTGGATTCGGTGCTTCTTACCACGTTTGCCCTAGGAGGGATTGGTTCTCCAGCTTTAAAAAGTTGGAAAGAGAGGAAGTTATTCTCATGGGTAATGGACATGCATGCTCTATTGGTAGTATTGGTACTATTCGGATTAGGATAAGTGACGGGATGATGTGAGAGTTGGATGATGTGAGGTTCGTTCTGCGGTTGAAGAATAACATCATTTTACTTGAAGCTTTGGAGGCAGCTTTGGAGGCAGCAGGCTATAGGGTGACCTTGGTGGACGCAAGTTTGAAGGTCACATTGGGATCCATGATTGTGATGAAGGGCGTCAGAAGGAGCAATTTGTATTATTTGCTCGGAAGCACGGCGATTGATAGGGAGTTGACGCCTTCATCAGATTCGGTTAGACTGTGGTGTTGTTTGATGCTAGGTTATTTGATTGGTAATGTCATGCATAGGTTGTTTAAGAGTGCTTTGATCTGCAGTTTGAAGTCCTATGAACCCATTGGTATGAGCAAAAAGACCAAGGTGGAGTTTGACACTTCTATCCATCATTCGAGGGGTATTCTAAGGAGTGATCATTCAGGCATTCGGGGGCCTTCCAAGGGAGCGTCATTGGGAGGTAATAGGTATGTGGTTTCTGTAGTTAGGGATTGCTCTAGGCATTGGTGGGTTGCAGCCAAGCCCCATTGGTGTAAAGTCTTAGAAGCCCGCAATAGATGGAGGAAGTGTGTTGGTGGAAAGGTAACCCGATGTTCTGATTATGGTAGGGGTTCTTTCTTACATTTGTGCCGAGCTCACCGCAGTAGGAGACACTTCATTAGTGTGGAAACTTTAAGGCGACGAGACGAGATGGAAGATTTGGGGAGCTGTTCCTTGTTAGAGGAGGATCGGCATTTGATGTCGAGCATTGGTATTGGTGTGCAGGCTACGACATGTTTGGGCCATCTTATGTATAGGTTGCCGACTGCTGTATATAGAGATATGGGATCTGGTAGAGCTGCTTCAGATTTTGGTTGGCGTCGGATATTTGGTTACCAAGTATTAGGTCACATCGAGGATGTGAGATTTGATCCGTTTGTGTGTTTGGAATTCAGAGGCTTATTTGAGTATCGGTTGGGAGCTTCTGATTTTGTTCTGAGTAGGTATGTTACTTTTGACTCTCGGCAGGTGGATAGTATTGATCAGATCGTTAGGACATTGTAGTAGGTGGAGGGTGATGCTACTCCACGTTAGGTGGAGTTTACTCCACATACTCCAGATCATACTGTATCATTTGAGATTCTAGCTGATGTGACACAGATTAGGAATCATGTTGATTCGGATGCAGATGATAGGTTGATTAATTCGAGTTTAGCTGATAGATGGAGTCTGGATATGGCCATTGGTTCATCTCAGGTAGAGACGTTTGGATTGTTTTAGTTTGGGGCCATTGGAGGTGCTATCAATCGTAGACTTGATCGTAATGTTGGAGAAGGGTTACGAACTCTTCTAGTGGATTAAGGCCTTTGGAGGCCATTTGGGTGAACTACATTCAGCTTGATTCCTTGAGCAAAAGGATATATAGGCAGTCTTTCAGAGGCAGTCGGTTTGATCTGTTGATTCAGATGGGGAGATTACGTTTCAGCTCTAGTTTGGTTCCCGGACTTGTTAAGGGACTACTGGAAGATTTGGTGTCGGCTCAGTTTTGGTAGAAACATTCGCCGAGGTGGAGAATTGAAGAAATGACAAGAGAGTACAGGAAAATAGCTGAAGAAACAGCCAGGCAGACTGGTGGTCGATCGCCATGGTTGACCGCGAACGTGCACGAAGGCCAATAGGATTCGGAACTGAAGGCGGTCGATCGCGGTGGTCGACGGCGGGGACCCTCTAGGCGATTATCTCTCGGGAAATCAGTTCGATTGACCATCACGGTCGACTGCGAGTTGACTGAGCTTTTGGTTCTCTGTCAGGAGTGTTCGGTTAACCGCGAACTTCGTACGGTCGACCGCGAGACCTGCGCGGTCGACCGCAGAAGGATTTTGGGCCGGGCTTTGGTTTTTGACCCGGTTCGTTTTTGAGTTGATATATAACCCTAATTATAATTAGTTAGGGTTAAGCAAAGATGATTTTCAGCAGTCTTTTGGAGAGGATTGTTGCATCTTATTGTGGAAGATTTGTGAGAGATCTAGAGCTTTCTTTTAGGGTTTGATCGGTGAGATTTGTAACTTTATTTGCATTCTCTTGATTTCTAATAGTGGAACTCTTCCCTCCTTGCCCCGTGAACATAGGCAACTTGCCGAACCATGTAAATCGTTTGTTCTTGCTGTGATTGTGATTTGCTTATTAGTTGTGATTTATCTCAAGTTATTGTTTGTGTCGCTCCTCGAAGCTTCCGCCGCGCACAACAATATCTTATTTTCTTGGCATTGAAGTAGTTCAAGGCAATGATGAGATTTTCATATGTCAAAAGAGGTATTGTACAAAGTTATTGAAAATGTTTCAGATGTTTGATTGCAATCATGTTAGAACTCTCGTGGAGGTTGGTACTAAATTATCTTGAAAAGGTGATGGTGCATAAGTTGATCCTACTTATTTCAAGCAAATTGTTAGAAGTTTGAGATATCTTATATGTAGAAAGCCAAACATAGACTATGGAGTTGGTTTAGTCAGTAGATATTTGGAGGCTCCTCTCCAATCTCATCTATAAGTTACAAAGAGAATGATGTGGTATCTAAAGGGGACTTATGATCATGGTGTATGTGTCTAAAAATGTCTATGGGTGCCCGCATGCAGCTCAAGACCAAGAGAAGGCGATGAACGTCATTATCCGAGTCGAAGAGGATTATTCGACACCGACAAGCGCATGAAACGAATTGGCGAACCGTTGATGACACGACAACGAACCACCACAACGGCAAACGCCAAGTAGCTCGTGTGCGTTAATCAACTCGTGCGCCTTAATCAACACGCACACGTCAATCAGCTCGCGTGCGTCAATCAACACGCGCGCGTCAATCAACTCGTGCACGCCAACATACGCATGCGCATTAATCAACATGCACGCATATCAACCAACACGCGTTCGACGGTCAATCCCACAACGAAGCGTGCAAGTCAACGAGATGGTCAAACACGCAAAACGGTGGAAAATACAAGTCCCAGAGAACCGATAAACACAAAAAATCAGCAAAACCAGAAATCCTAGCGCGCCGCGCGGGACGGACCAAACCGACCCGTGCCCGTGCGGGTCGGAATGATCCGACCCGCACAAGCGCGGGTCGGATTGATTTGATCCAACCCGCGCGCGCAGGTCGGACTGGATCCGACCCACGCAAACACGGGTCAGATCTGTCTGACCCGCGTCGTGCAATTTTGACCCACTGACGTGTTTTTTCAATGGTTTTAACAGTTTTCTCGAGATCTTTTCAGTTCCAGAGGTTCCCAAGTGACTTGATATCATCTACCAACATGGTTAGGTTGTTATTGACTAAAGATAAGGCCAAATCACTCATTCTCATCCACATACCCGCACCCGGAGCCCTATAAATACAAGCCTAGGGCCTCCTTTTAGCTGGGGGGATTAATTATCAAGAGGAGGAGGTGCTGTCGGATTGAGGAGTCAAAGGAGCACGAATTTCAGCAAGGGTTGACAGATCTTGGCGAGTTCTTCAGTATAAAGAAGGAGGGTTCGAGAGATCCGACACTCGTTCCCGTCCGTTCCTCGAGATTAGGCTTGGTCTTAATCTCGAGAAAAGCTACTGATTTTGCTTGGTCGATCTTAACACTTCAAATCAAATACTTCATCGGTGAAGGTGAAGCTCAGCCGAATTTTTCATCAACCGGATCTAGATCAAAGGCGGTCCACGGATAAACCTCGGCACAGGTAAAGATCCCACGCAAGCAGAAGACCAATAAACAATTTCTCTACGTTTGTTTTGACGAGAGTTGTAACTTTTGTATTCATTATGTAAAAGTCTTATAAAAAGACTATCTTTTTTTTTATTTTCATTGTTGTAGGCATAAAAAATTACCTATAGGTTCTCGCACATAGCTCGAGATGAAAAAAAGATGATGAAAGTTACTATCCGAGTCAAGGAGGATTATCCGAGTTAGAGAAGATCATCTGATATTGTAGAGAAGCTAAAAAGAACATGAAATAAGTCGGCGAAGCATACGAGTCTGTGAAACATGCTAAACAATAAAGGAACAACTCAACCAGGAGTTGTGCTTTATCCACAAAAGGGTGAAGTATCATGTGTGTCTCATCTACTCTATGAGTGTCTTTCCTATGGGAGGTGATATATATCTTCGTAAGCTTTTCAACGCATCTTGGATCATCTCATTCCGAAATCGGACGAGGGAGTTAGAGCCAAAATACCCGAGACAACACAAACTG
>BQKN01065763.1:753001-771295 GCA_022839385.1 Asparagus kiusianus | reverse complement strand
ATCGGACGAGGGAGTTAGAGCCAAAATACCCGAGACAACACAAACTGTCTCGGAAGTGCGAGACAGACTTCACTATCTCGGAATGCGAGACAGTCATGACTGTCTCGCACCAAATCTGAAGAAGGTCAAAAGACAAACGTTGTAGATCTCTTCGTCAGCTTTCCAACGCATCTTAGATCATCTCATTCCGAGATCGGACGAGGGAGTTAGAGCTAAAATACCCGAGACAACACAAACTGTCTCGGAAGTGCGAGACAGACTTCACTGTCTCGGTCATAGAGTTAGTTACAACACGTTTTTTGACGGTTTTTTGGCTTCATAACTACTTGAGATTAACCATAAACATGGGGGGATGGTTTCAAACTAAAGATAGGCCCACTAACCTTATAAAAAGATGATATTTAAGTAGTAGGATGGCGGGGACAAAGAGGGGCTGATCATAAAGCATCCGAGGGGCTGATCATTGAGCACATTATTGAGCAATTCAGAGCAGAGAGAGCAGACACAATTGTTCTTGAACTTTCCTTGAGATTCGAGCTTAGACTTGATCTTAAGAAGAATGACTATTTTACTTTGATAAGATCTTCGTTTCAAATTCTCACTTCGATAAACGAAGGAAGAATTATTAAGTCCCGTTCACGATCTGTGATTCGGCGGTCCACGAGTTAAAGCACTCCCGGCACAGGCAAAGTCCCACAAAACAGAAGTTGGTAAACAGTTTCTGTATTATTTTCTTAAGAGTTGTAACGTTCATTTTATTGTTTAAAAGAGGTCTTATAATAAGACTATTTCTTTTGAATTTATTGTAATCGACTGAAGATATAATGAATTCAATAGCAAAAACAACTTTTGGCGAAAACAAACTGGCGACCACAGTGGGAGCCAATGGTCTCGCTGTCAAGACCATTGTGTCATAGCCGATCAAGATCCCAATTGAATCAACGGTCGAGTACGAGTTCGACCAAACGAAGTTTGAGGAGCATTTGTCATCCTCATCTGCAAAGTTTTCCTCACCTCGCAAATGCAGGAAGATTTCATCTTCATTGAGGCTTTTTAAGTTGTCAAATGCTACGGATGAAGACTCTCGTCTGATTGTTGCTGAGAATTCTATTCGCAATATCTCTGCTCAAAATGACTCTTCTCCAGTTAAAGAATCATTGAACCAAAAATTACCGGCACTGACAAAAAGGGCTCGTCAGAGACAACGCAGCGCCACGCTCGCCAAATGGCTAAGGCCTTGGAACAAACTGACGGAGTTCGTTATCACGCGGACTTAGAGTCGAGGAGGCATTGAGTGGTTCAGTTGTCTCAACGACCAATCACTCATATCCCTGCTAAACTAACGACGGATGAATGGACTCTTGTTAAAAGGAGTCGTTCGACCCTCAAAGAACGTATACAAAAGCGTCGTGCAAACGCTGCGCATGCCCGTGCTCTCTCACAACAAAGACGAGAAAGGAAGAAGGAAACGGTGGCTAAAGAACCACCAAAATTCTGCAAAGTTTGGATTCCAAAGTCTGGAGTTGTACAAAACCAGTATTCGGAGCCCGTTAGGATTTCATACCCACAAGGGGATGGTTCTAAATGTGTGACTCCCGACATAACCTTGGATCGTTCAAAGACAATAATAAGTTGTCCTGAGAATGCCAACAAGGTTTTACATCCTCAGAAGAAGACATGTTTGTCAAAAGACATCGTTATACCTGGGGGGTCATACCAACAGATGATAAGATTTTCCGGCAATCATACCGATGAATCATACTATCAAGCTGGGGGTGTGAACAAAACTCGAAAGAGAATTGTCCGGGAAATGAGCTCTTATTATTCATGTGCGCGACTCATTAGAGCAGTACTATCAGAATGTGGCTGTTTCAAACGAGGAGTCATCCCGCAAAGAGCCTCAGTGCTCCCGAAACTTTTCACCAAAATGTCGAAGTCCAAACCGAGACATTTCCGTAAGAGAAGATCAGGTGTCCAAGATGACGAATTCGCTGAAATCACCATCAACATGGCTGATAAAGGAAAATCTAAGCGACATTCAAGTGAATCAAATCCCGACTTTTCCCCAAGAGGAAAAGTCAATTCAAGAATTGCTCAACGGATGTCCCGACTCCAGTTAGGAGCTATCAGACGTAGAGACTACAAGAGAATGCATGAAGGAATGTCATTAGAGGATGAGCTCTCGGACACTTATTTTGCGATCGCTTCGGATGATACAGTATCTAGCACAGGGCAAACCAGAGAAGTACTCACAATCACCTCTGATCAGTTCGCTCAAATACTTCAAGAGGCTCTAGCCAAGCAACGTGAAGATATTAGAGCTGAAATGAAGATGGAGATGGAGTTGGCTATCCAACAAATAAGAGAGTTGCTATCTCAACGGCCTCAACCTCCTGAGTCCAATCAGCGAGCTGAATCCAGGCGTCACACTCAGAATGTTATAGATGACAGTGATCCAGAAGTGGATGAAGTCATTATGACTGATACACCTCCCAATAGCAATAACGCTGGGGGTGGTTTAATGGATCCTCCCAACAACGATATTGGGGGTGGTTCAATAACACCTCTTACAGGGGGTGGTCCAACTCATTCTCCTCAACGTCTTTCGAATGAAGACATAGACGATGACAAGAAAATGAAAGAGCTTGAAAACAAAGTCAACGCTTTGATGACGGCTCAAGAAGTGAAAAAGACGGGTATTCCATGTCCCTATCCAAAAGAATGGGATTCAATTCCATACCCGGCAAAGTTCAATCTGATTGACTTCACATCGTTCGAAGGAAAGAGCTCGTCTACTCAGCACTTGATTTATTTCAAGTCTCATTTGGGCATGATATCTGGAAATGAGGCTTTAATGGTCCGGTCATTCGTTGGCACCCTTCGTGGTCCCGCCTTCGATTGGTATCGACGTCTCAAGCCAGGGAGCATCAATTGCTGGGATGACATAGAAAGTTTGTTCCTCAGCAATTTCTTCGATGATGACACCAAAGTGTCAATCGGAACCCTTCTGGATGAGAAACAAAAAGACGGAGAGCCGATTGATAATTTTTTCAAACGCTTCCGCAACAAGGCAATAAATTGCAGAGATCCTGTTACAGAGGAGTTCATCCTGCAAACATGCCACAATAATCTCTCTATCGATGTCCTGGAAGCCCTGGGGGTCGTACCATCCAAAACTTAGAAAGATTTGAAAATACGTGGCGAACAAGCTGAACACTTTCTTAAAAGAAAGAAAGTTGAGAGAAATCAACCGGTGATATCTACAACCGCTGCGAATGCAACTCTCGATCCGAAGTTCCAAAAAGAGTATTCTTTTGAAGATGATGAAGCTCCAGCCATCTTGAAATACCTCATCGCCAATGACAAAATTGAGCTGCCACCTATTAAAGATCAGGAGGGCGCTAAAAAGACTACGGATCCAAACTACTGTGCATACCACAGAAGGGTTCTTCATCCCACCAAGATTTGCTTTGGACTAAAAAATAAAATCCAATGTCTAATTGACTCCGGCGTTATAACGGCCAAACAAGCCAAATAAAGACGACATCTACTCCGAAAACTATACGAGTATAAACTGCTTCTCTCTGTAACTCCAAAAGGTATACGAGTATAAACTGTTTCCCGAACCTCCGACCGATATAAGAGGTTAAAAAAAATTGCTTCCAAATGTGATTAGACTCAGGTTCACCTGAAAGCTGGGGGTGGATATGAGGTTATCATGGCTGAATACGAAGACAGGAACCAAGACATGATTCTATATCAAGAACAGCAATGTTGCTCACAAACGAAAAGTTCCTGAAAAAGTACTATCCCTAGTACATTCAGGGTAACCTATTTAACGGGAAGTTTCTGGAGAATACTATCTATGATATTCTTAAGGATAACCCGAAACTAATCAATTGTTCAAGGTGAAAACCAATCATCTGAATAATCCACCTTTAATCATGATAAAAAATGATTACGAACCTCCCGTTATGGCTATTTAATCATGTCCAAAATGATTAAAACCCTCTCACTGTGATTTTTAGAGTACTCTTTCATTGAGATGAGATTCAATGATTTCATCAAGTCGATCTTCCCTCATAAAACTCTGAAATCATTCATCTGCTGCTTAATTGGTTTCAATCATCGGGATCAATTTTGCCAACTCCCACTATGACTTTCCAAGCACTTTATCGTTGAGATGAGATTCAATGACCTCATTGGGTTAGTCTTTCCTCACGAAACTCCTACGGTCTAATGGCGGGGTGCTTGATAATTCACAGTCCTTCACCATAAAATCCCTCACCGATCAAATCAACTGACGGCAAGTCCACCAAAATGCTTTTTGGTTAAATCCACCCAAACTCCCGCTGTGTCCAAACCTTTAACACTCCCACTGTTGGGCTCAGACACAACACCCAAAATTTTAATTCATAACAATTGGCAACCCCTATTCGGTCAAACCTTTAAACAGTTAGGACCAAAGCCAAAATCCCCTCTCGATTCCTTCCATGAATGAGAGGTTCACAAATTGAGCGATCAAACCTTTAAACAGTTAGGATCGTATCAAATCCCATTCGGTCAAACCTTTAAACAATTAGGACCAAAGCTAAAACCCCCTCTCGATTCCTTCAATGAACGAGAGATCCACAAATTGAACAATCAAACCTTTAAACAGTTAGGATCGTATCAAACTCCCACATGGTCAAACCTTTAAACAGTTAGGACCAAAGCCAAAATCGCCTCTCGATTCGTTCCATGAACGAGAGGTCCACAAATTGAGCGATCAAACCTTTAAACAGTTAGGATCGTATCAAACTCCCACATAGTCAAACCTTTAAACAGTTAGGACCAAAGCCAAAACCCCCTCTTGATTCCTTCCATGAACGAGAGGTCCATAAATTGAACGATCAAACCTTTAAATAGTTAGGATCGTCTCAAATTCTCATTTGGTCAAACCTTTAAACAGTTAGGTCCAAAGCCAAAATCCCCTCTCGATTCCTTCAATGAACGAGAGGTCCACAAATCGAGCGGTCAAACCTTCCTACGGTTAGGATCGTCTCAAAACTCCCACTTAGTCAAACCTTACTACAGTTAGGACCAAAACTAAAATCCCCTCTCGATTCCTTCAATGAACGAGAGGTCCACAAATCGAGCGGTCAAACCTTTAAACAGTTAGGATCATCTCAAAACTCCCACTTGGTCAAACCTTACTACAGTTAAGACCACAACCAAAATCTCCTTTCGATTTACATTGCGAACGAAAGGTCCACTTTTGAATTGGATAATCAAACCTTATGACAGTTAGGATTATTCAAACCAATCCAGATTCTCTAAGTGGAGATCCCACTTTGAGTTTCATTTGCACCAAGAGATAGAATATAAAATTCTTCCTCTCCGATTTTAGGTTCATCTCTACCAACAAACAAGAGACCAGGAGATAGAATATAAAATCATTCCTCTCCATCATCGGGTTCCTCTCTAGCAACAAAAAAGAGACCAGAGATAGAATATAAAATTCTTCCTCTCCATCATCGGGTTCATCTCTACCAACAAAAAGGAGACTAGGAGATAGAATATAAAATTCTTTCTCTCCAGTGTCAGGTTCATCTTTCCACCAAAAAGACGTAACCGATCAACATTTCCAAATCCATGTTTGATGCATGGGGGACTTTATCTCGATCCCTTATTAGAGATAAGCCTACGCCTAATACGTGTTGCCAGGTGGTTCGTTCCCGTGAAAACGAACAAGTCTATGTATTCAACATCATAGCACCAAGTCTAAGAGAGTTTATTCTTTTAGCATAACGTTACATGCAGAACGGACTTAACAATCTGCATGCTAGCCCGATTCAAACGGTAATCAGTAAAGGCTTCTCAAACCCGTTGATGGCTGAGAGTTTGCCAAAAATCATATAAATGCGATAATCACTGACACACCAGCTTTATTAGTTGGACTCGTGACTTGAGTATCTGACAAACTTAGGATAAAATTCATATCTGCAGATGAACCGACCTGAACAATTGGTCCTGTAGCCTCGACACTCAAGACCGCTATGCTCTAACGTTTTAAGAGCTTAAACTGTGTAGACTCCAGTAAACACACGAGGATAAACTGTGTTAAGGCCTACCAACACGTCAATGATTTTTGCCAAAATAAGGCTAAGGAAAAAAGTCCAATGGATGATCTCAGAGGATTCAATTGCGATCCAGATATGAATTCTTAATGAAGAAAATCAGTTCAACATCAATTCAACGACAAGAGCTAATTCACAAATCAAAACATCAGTTTCAGTTCAAGACTTTGACAACGGTCAAGCGATAAACGCAGCACCGGAAGAATTTTAGCTATTCTACAAAGCATTGAGTAAACTAAAAGATGAAGAAGTCAACGAATTAACGGCCAGACGTATTATATCCAAAGTATTCTAGCCTCTTTTATAAAAGAATAAGGCTGAAATACTTTGGAGGGGGTATCTGTAGGCATAAAAAATTACCTATAGGTTCTCGCACATAGCTCGAGATGAAAAAAAGACGATGAAAGTTACTATTCGAGTCAAGGAGGATTATCCGAGTCAGAGGAGATCATCTGATATTGTAGAGAAGCTAAAAAGCACATGAAATAAGTTGGCGAAGCATACGAGTCTGTGAAACATGCTAAACGATAAAGGAACAACTCAACCAGGAGTTGTGCTTTATCCACAAAAGGGTGAAGTACCATGTGTGTCTCATCTACTCTATGAGTGTCTTTTGTATGGGAGGTGGTAGAGATCTTCGTAAGCTTTTCAACGCATCTTGGATCATCTCATTCCGAGATCGAATGAGGGAGTTAGAGATAAAATACCCGAGACAACACAAACTGTCTCGGAAGTGCGAGACAGACTTCACTGTCTCGGAATGCGAGACAGTCATGACTGTCTCGCACCAAATCTGAAGAAGGTTAAAAGACAAAAGTTGTAGATCTCTTCGTCATATTTCTAACGCATTTTGGATTATCTCATTCTGAGATCGGACGAGGGAGTTAGAGCCAAAATGTCCGAGACAACACAAACTGTCTTGGAAGTACGAGACAGACTTCACTGTCTCAGAATGCGAGACAGTCATGACTGTCTCGCACCAAATATGAAGAAGGTCAAAAGATAAAAGTTGTATATCTCTTCATCAGATTTCCAATTCATCTTGGATCATCTCATTCCGAGATCGGATGAGGGAGTTAGAGCCAAAATACCCGAGATAACACAAACTATCTCGGAAGTGCGAGACAGACTTTACTGTCTCGGAATGCGAGACAGTCATGACTGTCTCGCACCAAATATGAAGAAGGTCAAAAGATAAAAGTTGTAGATCTCTTCGTCAGCTTTCCAATGCATCTTAGATCATCTCATTCCGAGATCGGACGAGGGAGTTAGAGCCAAAATACCCGAGATAACACAAACTGTCTCGGAAGTGCGAGACAGACTTCACTGTCTCGGCCATAGAGTTAGTTACAACACGTTTTTTGACGGTTTTTTTGCTTCATAACTACTTGAGATCAACCATAAATGTGGGGGATGGTTACAAACTAAAGATAGGCCCACTAACCTCATAAAAAGATGATATTTAAGTAGTGGGATGGCGGGGACAAAGAGGGGCTGATCATAAAGCATCCGAGGGGCTGATCATCGAGTACATTATTGAGCAATTCAGAGCAGAGAGAGAGCAGACACAATTGTTCTTGAACTTTCCTTGAGATTCGAGCTTAGACTTGATCTTAAGAAGAAAGACTATCTTACTTTGATAAGATCTTCATTTCAAATTCTCACTTCGATAAACGAAGGAAGAATCATTAAGCCCCGTTCACGATCTGTGATTCGGCGGTCCACGAGTTAAAGCACTCCCGGCACAAGCAAAGTCCCACAAAACAGAAGTTGATAAATAGTTTCTGTGTTATTTTCTCAAGAGTTGTAACGTTCATTTTGTTGTTTAAAAGAGGTCTTATAATAAGACTATTTCTTTTGAGTTTATTGTAATCGACTGAAGATATAATGAATTCAACAGCAAAAACAACTTTTGGCGAAAACAATTGTAACGACTGAAGTTGTAATGAATACCGCAATGAATACAATAATTTTCGATGCAAACAAACTGGCGACCACAGTGGGAGCCAACAGCTTCGCTATCGGAGCTGTCGTGTCGCAACCTCGGATCTGCATCATGGTTGAAGAAGTGGTCGAATACGAGTTCGACCAACTAAAGTTCGAGGAATATCTGTCGTCCTCCTCCTCCAGATCATCCACCTCTCGCAAGCGCAAGAAGATCAAGACCCTCGTTGCTGCAGTAGCTGAACCTTACAACGCATTTCCGACCTCCAACGAGTCCGGATCTGTAGATCTGAACTCCTCCTCAATCAAGGAGTTGAGTACAGAAGGCACGCCCACTTTATCGAAGAGAGCTCCCCAAAGGCAACGCCAACGCCTTGCGTACCAACTCGTAGGGCTTTGGAGTCAATTGACGGGATCCGTTAGGAGGCGGATCTGAAAATTAGGCAACGCCAAGCACCCTAACAGCAGACAAATGCCCTCTCCTCCAAATTACTAATAAGTGAATGGGTACAAGTCAAAAGGACCCGTACTGCTTGCGCACACATGAATTCTTGCGCAAAAGGCTAAAAGGTTGCAGAGGGAAGAAGTGGAAAAGAAGCCACAAAAACTGTACAAAGTTTGGAGGCCAAAGTCCAAGACGGCGGTCAAAAAGATCGAGAAAAACGGGTCACTCAAATCCGACCCTCCAAATCGTGGGTCACTTGGATCCGACCCTCCACTTCGCGGGTCACTTGGATTGGATCCGACCCTCCACTTCGCGGGTCACTTGGATCCGACCCTCCACTTCGCGAGTCACTTGGATCCGACTCTCCAAATCGTAGGTCACTTGGATCCGACCCTCCAAATCGCGGGTCACTCGGATCCAACCTTTCACTTTGCAGGTCACCCAAATCTGACCTGCGCCAGAGTCAAGGCAGGAGATGTTCTGCGCCTGTTTCGTCGATTCCTTTGAGTTCGCATCACCGGTAGAGTCCCGCGACATCGTAGACTTGTCCTGCTTCAAGATGAAGATCGTAGATCGTCTTGGTCCTTCGCACGTGGGTCAAGGTAAAGCCCCGGTCAAAGAATGCTTGGGTCGGGTGATTGAATCCCGAGCAATTACTCGAGCTGGGGGTCACACACGGAAAACTTCTGTAATTGACTACCTCGAACGGCGAATTAAACTCCAAGAGACCGTCAAGAGTTCATGCTCACAAATGCGTGACTCTAAACGCATGACTCTTGAGAATGCTAATAAAGCGGCAAATCCCCTGAAAGAAACGTATTCATCTGACGATGACAACGTTATACCAGGGGAGTCATGTCAACACACGATAGGTTACTCCGGTCATCTGGCCAATGAGTTGTACTATCGGGCTGGGGGTATGAACAAGTCTCGGAAGAGATATACCCGAGAAACAAAGTCTCATTGCCCGTGCGCTAAGTTAATTAGGGCAGTATTATCAGCGTGTAGCTACCCTAGGACCGCTCCGCAAAGGGTCTCGGTGTTTGAGAGGATCTCCAACAGAAAGGCTAAGTCCAATCTAAAGCGTCTCCGTAAGAAACGGTCGGTCATTCAAGGTGACGAACCCCTCAGAGGTTACCATTAATATGGTTGATAAGGAAAAATCGATTCAACCTTCTAGCTCTGACCCGCTTGTATCACATCATCTAACCCGACTATGATCAGGAACTATTAGACAAAGGGATTATCAGAGAATGCAGAGAGGGTTATCCTCGGATGATGAAGCATCGAATGCTAACTCGACAATCGCTTCTGATAATACGGTATCCAGTCCGGGATAATCCCGCGAAGTGTTTATGATTAACACCGAGGAAGTAGCCAAAATGGTTGAGGATGCCTTGGCCAAGCAAAAAAAAAACTTCAAGTTCGAAATAGAAACAGCTATGCGGCGGATGAGGGAAGAACATGACCAACAAATCCGAGATTTGTCGAATCAACTTGGTGAATCCAGTCATCGCAACGTTGCTAACCAAGCAAATAGCGATTCAGATGTGGATGAATGCCTCAATACTGATAACCCTCCCGTTGACCAAAACGCTGGGGGTGACTCCACTAAAGATAACAATGTCGGGGGTGGCCGCGTTATTCCTCTTAAGAATCATCCAGAGCCCGATACAAGCGACGATGGGAAAATAAAAGATCTCGAGAGCAAAATCAACACTCTAATGTCTGCTCGAGAGGTAAAAAGGACCGGCATTCCATGTCCCTATCCAAGAGAGTGGGATTCAATAGCATACCCGATGAAGTTCAACCTGATTAACTTCACGTCGTTTGATGGAAAGGGTTCACCCACTCAACATCTGATCTACTTCAAGTCCCACTTGAGTATGATTTCCGACAATGAATCTTTGATGGTTCGGTCATTCGTTGGTACTCTTCGTGGGCCCGCCTTCGATTGGTACCACCGTCTCAAGTCTGGAAGCATTAACAGCTGGGACGACCTTGAGAACCTATTTCTCGCTCACTTCTTTGATGACGATGCCGAAGTGTCAATCAGGACACTCTTTTATGAGAAGCAAGAAGACGACGAAACGGTCGATGACTTCGTCAAGCACTTCCAGAATAAGACGATGAACTGCCGAGATCCGATCACAGAGGACTTCATCCTCCAAACCTGTCACAACAACCTCTCTTTAGACGTGTTGGAAGTTATAGGAATAGCACCGTCCAACAACTGGAAAGAGTTAAAGGTGCGCAGAGAGCAGGCCGAACGCTTCCTCAGAAGGAAGAAAGTCAAAAGAAGCCAACTGACGGCTAACTCTCCGAAATCAAATTTCGCCTCCCGTGGTAAGGACAAAACACCTGCAACAGCTGTTGACGCTAATCAAACGTCACAACGACAATCCCAGAGACAGCGAAACACTTCGGATTCGAGACTCCAAAAAGAGTACTCTTTCAAGGATGAAGACGTTCCAGCCATCTTCAAATCTCTCCTTAAAAATAACAAGATCAAGCTACCACCCATCACAAATCAGGAGGAAGCAGATAACACTGCTGATCCAAAGTACTATGCATACCACAGGAGGGTCCTTCATCCCACCAAGGATTACTTTGCTCTCAAGAATAGCATCCAAACCTTGGTTGAAGCCGGCGTCATAATGCTGGGATAAGCCGAATGAGAACGACAAGACTCCGACAAGTATAAGAGTATAAACTGTTCCTTCCTACACTCCGACAAGTATACGAGTATAAACTGCTTCTTAATACTCCAATAGGCACACGAGTCTAAACCGTTTCCCACTTTTGACGGGAAGTTCCTGGAGAATATTACGCTAATATTCTTAAGGATAACCCGGTCATGTAACTGAATATAATATCCGAACCAGTTCCACAAAGAAAGCTGGGGTGGATGATTTATGTAACGGGAAGTTTCCGGAAGAATGCTACATGTAATTTTCTTAGGGATAACCCGATCATTACAAACGAAGTGATAAACACTAAACCCCCACCGATCAGACTAATTGACGGTGGGACCATTAAAATTCCTTCTGGTTAAATCCGCTCAAACTTTCACTGTATCTGTGCATTCAACATCCTTAATGTTAGAGTTCGGACATGGTACTCGAAATTTTAATATCTTAATCCTTGAGTAATTATCAAACCCCTTCGTGTTAAGTTCTTATTACTTAACACCAAGAATCCCCATTGAGTAATCGGTACAAGTCAACACTCCCACTATGATTTGTACTCTCACTCCCACTGTTTACCTGGTCAAACCTTCTCATAGTTAGGAACACAACCAAAATCCCCTCTCGATTCCTCCAATGAACGAGAGGCCCATAAATCGAGCAATCAAACCTTCCTACAGTTAGGATCGTCTCAAACCTCCTATTCGGTCAAACCTTCCTACAGTTAGGGCCACAACCAAAATCCCCTCTCGATTCCTCTAATGAACGAGAGGTCCACTTTCAAATCGAGTGATCAAACCTTCCTACAGTTAGGATCACCTTAAACTCCCGCTTGGTCAAACCTTCCTACAGTTAGGGGCAAAATCATAATTCACTCTCGATAAACGAAAAACTCACCTTTAGTTCGATAATCAAACCTTTCGACGATTAGGATTATCCGATCCGTTTCGATTCTCAGAGTGGAGATCTCACTCTTAGTTTCAATCTTCAGATTCTCGAGGTGGAGATCCCACTTCGAGTCTCCTTTTTTATGATTGGAGATAGAATATAAAATTCTTCCTCTTCAGTTTTGGGAGATAGAATGTAAAATTCTTCCTCTCCTGTATCGGGTTCGTCTTTACCCTAAGAGAAGACACCACTTTAATAACACCATAATCCGTGCCTTCCACGCGCGGAGAATTTTATTCCGAATCCTGAGTAGGGATAATTCAATGCCTAACACGCGTTGCCGGTTAGTTCTTAACCATAAAAAAAGAACAAAAGCCCACATATTTAATATTGTGGCAGGTTGTTAATTAATAACACCAAAATCCGTGCTTCACATGTATGAGGAATTTTATCCCGAATCCTGAGTAGGGATAGGTCAACGCCAAACACGTGTTGCCGGTTAGTTCTTAACCATAAAAAATAAACAAAAGCCTACATATTCGACGTTGTGGTGAGTTGTTATTAATAACATCAAATCCGCGCCTTACACGTACGGGGAATTTTATCCCGAATTCTAAGCAGGGATAAGTCAACACCTGACACGCGTTGCCGGTTTAGTCTTTCACCGATTGAAGAAGACACCAGAATTCCAGTCTGGGGACTTTTATCCCGAAGCCTAAGTAGGGATAAGTCAGCATCTAACATACTTGTCCGGTAGCCTATTCCCGTAACAATGGCGAAGTCTATGTATTCGAAGTCGTAGCATCAAGTCTAAAGAAATTCATTCCTTTAGCATAACGTCACATGCGGAACGGACTTAAAACAATCCGCATGTAAGCCCGATTCAAATGGTAATCGGTGAGAGCACGTCAAATCCGTTGAGGGCTAAGGATTTGCCAAAAATCCTAAGTCAACGTCTGATACACGTCATTGTTTAGTCTTTTCATAGGAGAAAGACGAAGTCTACGTATTCAATATCATAGCACTAAAACAGTTAACTCTTTTAGCACAACGTTACATACAGAATGGATTTAAACAATCTGTATGCTAGCCCGACTCAAACGGTAGTCGGTAAAGGCTCATCAAACCCGTTGATGGCTGAGAATTTGCCAAAAATTCTATAAATATGAGTCATTGGCGTACCAGCTCCGTTAGTTGGTCTCGTGACTTGAGTATCCAACCACTTAGGGATAAGATTCATATCTGCAGACAAAACAATTTTAATAGTTGGTCCTGCAGCCCCAAATTTGAGACCGTCACGCTCCAATGTCTTAAGAGCTTAAACTGTATAGACTCCAGAAAACGTACGAGTATAAACTGTGTTAACGTCGATCAACGCGTTATGAAAAAAAGTCGACGCCACACAACATGTTACAGTAACGATCGATGACCGGTCAACGCATCAGCAATCTCGCCAAACTAAGGCAAACGATGATTTTAGGGAGTTCAATCAGATTTAGATATGAATTTTTGACGAAGATGATCAGCTCAAAGTTAACTCAATGACATGAGCTAAGTTCGGAAACTTACACACCAATCTTAGTTCAAGATTTCGACAATGGTCAGACGATAAACACAGAGCCACAAGAACTTCATCTATTCGATGAAACAATGAATAGATTGAAGGCTGAAGAAGTTAAGAATTGAGGTAGTTAAAGGTCACTCTACGAAATCGAGGAGATGGCCTATCTTATCCAAAGCATTCCAGACTCCTCTATAAAAGAAAGAGTCTGAAATACTTTGGAGGGGGTATTTGTAGGCGTCTAAAAATGCCTATGGGTGCCCGCATGCAGCTCAAGACCAAGAGAAGGCGATGAACATCATTATCTGAGTCGAAGAGGATTATCCGACACCGACAAGCGCATGAAACGAATCGGCGAACCGTTGATGACACGACAATGAACCACCACAACGGCAAATGCCAAGTAGCTCGCGTGCGTCAATCAACTCGTGCGCCTTAATCAACACGCGCACGTCAATCAGCTCGCGTGTCAATCAGCTCGTGTGCGTTGATCAACACGCACGCGTCAATCAACTCGCGCATGCCAACATACGCATGCGCATTAATCAACACGTGCGCATATCAACCAACGCGCGTTCGACGGTTAATCCCGCAACGAAGCGTGTAAGTCAACGAGACGGTCAAACATGTAAAATGGTGGAAAATACAAGTCCCAAAGAACCAGAAAACACAAGAAATCAGCGAAACCAGAAATCCCAGCGCGACGCGCGGGACGGACCAAACCGACCCGCGCCCGCCCGGGTCGGAATGATCCGACCCGCGCAAGTGTGGGTCGGATTGGATCTGACCCGCGCAAACACGGGTTGGATCTGTCTGACCCGCGCCGCGCTGTTTTGACCCCCTGATGTATTTTTTTGACGGTTTTAACAGTTTTTTTGAGATCTTTTCAGTTCTAGAGGTTCCCAACTGACTTGATATCATCTACCAACGTGGTTAGGCCGTTATTGACTAAAGATAAGGCCAAATCACTCATTCTCATCCACATACCCGCACCCAGAGCCCTGTAAATACAAGCCTAGGGCCTCCTTTCAGCTGGGGGGATTAATTATCAAGAGGAGGAGGTGCTGTCGGATTGAGGAGTCAAAGGAGCACGGATTTTAGTGAGGGTTGACAGATCTTAGCGAGTTCTTCGGCATAAAGAATGAGAGTTCGAGAGATCCGATAGCCATTCCCGTCCGTTCCTCGAGATTAGGTTTGGTCTTAATCTTGAGAAGAGCTACTGGTTTCGCTTGGTCGATCTTAGCGCTTCAAATCAAATATTTCCTCGATGAAGGCGAAGCTCTGTCGAATTTTCCATCAATCGGATCCAGATCAAAGGTGGTCCACGAATAAACCCCGTCACAGGTAAAGATCTCACGCAAGCAGAAGACCGATAAACGATCTCTCTGCATTTGTTTTGACGAGAGTTGTAACTTTTGTGTTCATTGTGTAAAAGTCTTATAAAAAGACTATCTTTTTTTTGTTTTTATTGTAACGACTGAAGTTGTAATGAATACCGCAATGAATACAATAATTTTCGATGCAAACACATGGTTTATCTTATTCTTCATCTAACAATTGTGATATTGCAAGCTATTCTGATAGTGATTGGAGCATACATCACGATGATAATAAGAGCACTTCTGGCTCTGTTTTTAATTTTGTCTCTACTACATTTTCTTGGTCATCGAAGAAGCAGTCTATTGTTGCACTCTAAACTTGTGAAGCAGAGTATGTAGCAGCAGAGTCGAGCGTTTGTCAAGCAATTAGGTTATGTAGTTTACTAAGTCAGATTAATGTTCAAGTTGAAGGTGCTACAAAGATTTATGTTGGCAACAAGTCCGCAATTGATTTGGAGAAAAATCCAGTCATTCATGAAAGGAGCAAGCATATTCATACTCATTACCACTTTCTACGAGACAATGTTGGCAAGAACGAGATCGTATTGGTTTATTGCAAGTCTGAAGATCGAGTTGCGGACATCCTTATGAAACCCTTAAACTTTGAAGTGTATTTCAAGTTGAAGCACATGATGAGAATGAAGACTTCACAGAACAAGGATTAAGAGTGGATGTTGAAAGTTAATCCTAATTCTAATGGGTTTTGGTTATCTTTGAGTGTGTTAGTTTAAAGATAGAGTTAATTAGTAATTCAAAGGGAAAAGGGTTTGGTTTGTTTTAATTATCTCTTAAGAGTTTGTATTATTTTAGAGGGTCTTATCATGTAGCCTAGTTGGTCTTTAAATAGGCAAAGACCCACATACTGTACCTACGAGCAAGCAAGAAAAAAGAAAAAGAAAAAGAAAGAAAGACAGAGAACACAATTTCAACTCTTGGTTCTCCTACTCTACATACCTTGTTTTATTAACATCATCTCTCTCTTCATACATACTTTGATTAGATAATCGCCTCTTGAATAGTTGCTCCGTCAAAGTGAAGCATCCAGCTGCCAAATTGATGAGGGTTTTAATGGAGATGGATGTTGGACTGCAACATGCTATATATACTGTCACAAAGTCAAGGATGTTGTTGTTGTTATGAAGGAGATGAGTTCAGAGGTGTTATAATCTCGTGGCCGCAAAACATTAGTAATGGAGACTTCATCCTAGATCATCTTCATCTTGATCATTAATGTTGATGAATTAATATTTTTGGTTTAGACGTTACTAAAAATGTCTTCATTGTTTGTTGCCGAGTTTGTACAATTGCGCTTGAAATTGTGTTGTGTGTGCTTTACGTGTATGAAAACAAATTGTGTGTGCAGAAAGCAGCAGATCGACTATTTATGATGGGATTTGTTGTTGAAAATGTTTGGAAAAACGTTTTAATGAGTGTAATCAAAATTGTGGAATATTCGCAGTAATGGAGGTGGCAGGGCCGGATTTGATATTGCATCCCATCCTTGTTCTCAAAAAAAAAAAAAAAAAAAAAAAAAAAAAAAAAAATTGTGGAATATTCTTAATTCATTGCAACAAAGGAACGTAATCATATTGGGTTTGGAGTTGGAAGTCGTTTTCATTTTTCTCTCTTTTTTTTTCAATGTCAACAACAGAGATGTGAACAAATTAATACGAATGATACACTTTGTGGCCGATTGGGTAATCATTGATGCATATATAGGATAGTATTGACGTACGTGTTGATCTCGGGTAGAGATTCTTTGCATCCTTCTTGGTAGAGAATCTCTATAATTTATCAATTAGATATTCTCATTCAGCAGACCCTACAATAATATTGCTTATCTAAGCTATATTAAAATATTAACTATAGGTCCCACTGAGTTAAACCAATAGTGTAACTCATGTAATTACTATGATAGACATTCTCTATAATGAAGATCATAGAGAATCTGGGCTCGTTGATCTCTACATCTTAATTTGAGCTAGCAGAAGTATGTTATATTATCTAGACTCAGCTTGAAAATTGACTTGACTGGTTCAGTTACTCAGATTTGAGCATGTTTGACCCGAACTTGTGTGTCAAGCTGAGTCTAAATCCATATAGGGCACGTGGTTTACTAGACAATCCAAACTAAACCAGTTTGAACAAGTAACTCTTTTAGTCCTATTATTAGACTAAAACTGGAGGTAATATTAGAACAAAGTTTAAAGGGAAACTATAATACATGTGATATGTCTAGTTCAGAATTAAACTAATCATAGTCAGGACATTCTCTAATAATTACACCAAAATTTTATAGTTGTTGTGAGAATTGAGAGTCAAATTTTTATATTAATTCTAACACATTAGCCCTAGGGGCCCACTATTAATCAGATTTACTTTGGTCATGGAATAATTTTGTTCCGGAATAGGGCACACCGCACACATCAAGGACGTGTAAAACTATTTTATATCAAACCCTCTAGGTAACAATCATACCCTTACTAGCCTACATGATTAGCTAATTATGTAGCTAATTATGGAAGATCTTGAGGTGTAATATCTTTGATTAGCTACGTGTGACCAGGTTGACATGTGTAATCCCTTAATAATATAGTAAATAATAAGGTTATGGATTATAAAAATGGGATAAGAGAACATGCTAGTGATGTTGTCTTCGTTATTCATGTCCAGCATAAGTACATCAATCAAACTTCCCATTGCTCCATTTGAATATATAGTGGGATAGAAAGATAAAACTAATAGGTATCATTTATATACCATTTACTATATACCTAAAGTTTTATTTCCTATTAGGCTCCTGGTGTTTTTAGTTAGTTTAATATAATCTTATATTCTCTAGTATATCTTTTTTAGTTATTTATATGACGGTTTAGACATTTTATTATACATGGTAATATATCGTTATACATTCAGTAAGATTAAAGAAGTGCACATTTCAGCATCTAATGTTTTCACGGAAAGATGACGCCCGAGATCTTCCAAGTAGATATAAACTAAACAAGATTATATTCGGAACATGATTAATAAAAGATGAAGGTAACAACATGTCCAATTACTCGTCACCACGCATAAAGTTGCTCCAATTAAGGGAAAGCCTTAAAGTTGGAGGCAAGAGCAAAGAGACAAGTGAGCAGTAGTTCAAGTATCATTTTTTAGGGTTTTTGTCGCATTAGACGACCCTAAATTCATAATCCTTCAATGGCTAGATTGGACAGATTTCTCATTAACTCTGAATGGGATAATAAATTTCCTTTATGTTCTCAGCTAT
>BQKN01065763.1:706975-748001 GCA_022839385.1 Asparagus kiusianus | reverse complement strand
ATTGAGTAGTACACTTTTGAATTTATTTACAAGATTGTTGAGTAGTAAGTTTGTGAGTATTAAACTTTGAGTGTGCTTTCTGAATTTCTGCAGATGCGTTTTCTTTGAATGGACATGAAAGTGCTTCTGTTTCCAGTAAGGCGTCTATGAAGTTCAAGATGAATCTGCGAAAAATACTTTCATTGTTATGAACAAGGAAGCTGAAAAATTAGTTAAAATACCAGCTCAAGAGGTTGCACAAATAATAAAATATGTGAGTGTACATATTCCTCTTAAGTATTTTGATATAATTTACAATTATTTAAAACACATAAAGTATGTGCCTAAAAAAGTATGATTCATTGATCAGGTTAATGGCAGAGAAGGTTTCCTAGAAGTGATAAAAGTCATGTCTGATAAAAATTTAACTCTACAAGTCAGGTAACAATTTTCATTATTTGCATTATATCTACTACTTCATATCTAAAGCAGAATACTTTATTTTGATAACACATTCAGTATTTACAGAAAATCTTCTAGAAACCGTGCTTTGCATGGGGGTAAATACTAGTATCCCCAATTTAAAAATGAAAGAAAGTTATGAACGTCCATGAAGGCCCAAAATCACAAAAATATTATTTTTTAAAAGATAAAGAAAAAAATCAAGCAAACATGATTCAAATGTTAAACATGCCCAATTCACCTCTTATATGACAAAACAATATCTTTGCAAAGATGTTAGGTAAAGATATCCGCTAAATTAAGATTTTGTATCAATATAAATAAGTGACACATCTTTCATATATACATAAATATACGAAGAGTAATGTCGAACTTTTTTATGTTTCATCCACAAAGATAAAAAAGAAGTATGCTTAGCATAAAACAAACTAAGTTTAATTTGTACTCTATTCGACAAGAAAATTTAAGCATGCCAAGCTCTTCGAGCTTGTTTTAACCCATATAAAGCTTTCTGCATCCAATAAACATGATTTAGAAGAAAAAGATTAATAAATCCAGGGGTTACTCAACATAGACTTCTTCATTTGTAAAATCTTTTAGGAAGGCATTTTTAACATGCATTTGAAATAGTTTGAAATTTTTAAAACTAGCAAATGCTAAAAACATAAAAATTTGACTCATAATCAATGCCCTCAAAGTTAAGACCCATAAAAATTATAATATGTAATGAAAAACAAAGTAAATTTTCAAAAATAATGTTTGATCAATATATGTAATTTAAAAACAATTATTTGGGTAAAAATTTTGATCAATATACATTTTAAAAAAATAAGTTTTGCAAACACGTTTTCCTAAAAAGGAATGAAAACGAAAACGCTAAAAAATTTATTTTGAAATTTTAAACGGTTTTTGGCATCCAAACACTCTTGGTACCGGAGAGTTTAGGGATATGACCCCTATCAATATAGCTCAATACCCTTGGGTTATGACCCCATTTGGGCGCATTTTGTGCATATGTCCGATCATAGCAAAAATCACGCAAATGAGCTATTTTATTGCAATAAGTGTAATAAAATGGATGCATTTATTTTTGTTGATCATATAAATGTGCACGAGAAATATTTGCAAACAAGGGTGATCTTTTTAAAATATTTTACAAATGCGAATCTTTTCTTAGATCAGAATAAAATTTGGCCAAATGATCAAAACGATCACAAAAATCACATTTAAACACATTTACATGCTTATGATGAACATTATGTCCATGTGTGTGTGTTTGATGAAGAAACTCTATGAGATGCACATGGAGCAATAATATTAGCATTTGTGGGTTTTTTTACATCATAGAAAAATTTAGCAATATGACATTTATGGCCACAAATAGTGCATTTATAAATTTTGCTATATATGTGTGCATACTGAGTGTGAGTTTTGGATGAATTATCACGTGACTTTGCACACAAGTCCATAAGTTTTTATTATTATTAATGCATTTAGTTAGAGTTGAATCTAAGGAGGATATGTGGATTTTTACATTATTCAATTCTTCATTTGTCAGAATAAACATGATTATTTTTAAAAGAATAAAATTCATTCCTAATTGTTTCTACTTCTAACAAGGCATCATTTTTCTCATGAGTTTATTTGGTGGGAAAATTAAAAGAAGAAATTAAGAAAATGAATTTGTATTATTCTCTTTAACAGACTTAGAAAAAGAATAACTTACAATTCTCTCAATGCAATCTCTCTCTAACAACTTAGAAAAAGAAATTACAATTCCTCTCAATCGGTTCCCCGAATTATAAAAGAGAGAAAGATCGACGGAGACCTTTCCCTTTGTTTAACCTGGGTTCTTCTTAGTGTCGATGGGCTTTCGATCTTGTATCCTGTTGATGATCTGATCGTTTCACTTCACTGGAACACGGTTTCTTCCTCTTGATTGATGTTGAGGAGGACTTACATGGCAAGTTTGAGCAGAACTCTTGATGAGTTTAAGAACTCAGTGCGAGTTTTAAACTCTGTAGAAGAGTTGATTTGAACCGAAAATCAGTTTTAACCCAAGTACCAAAACTCCAAGGATCTCTATTGCCGAAGAATGCTTGAATGATGATCTCTCTTTATGCAATTCCGATGCAAAAAGTCGATCTCCCAAAAGATTGATCCTGAAAAAAGAGCCTGAACCCAGTTGAGTTTCTAGTATTTATAGGAGGATTTTGGGTATAACCGTCCCTTAATCTGCTACTTAATGAGGGTTTATAGGGTGTAACCGCCCTCATTAAGTGGAAAAATAGTTTTAAAATTGTTCAGGTTCTGATTGAATCAGTCAAATGTGCAATTCGCGTTCTGGAATGAACTCTGCATCTTGATCCTAGGATGCAGAGTTGGGCTCTGCATTTTGGGCTGAAAAACACAGCAATGAAAGCTGCGTTTGGATCTGGAATGTAGCGATAAACCCTGCATTTTGGGCTGAAAATACAGCAATGAGCTCTGCGTTTGGGCTGAAAACGCAGCAATGAGCCCTGCGTTTAGATCAGAAGAGATCGTTGACTTATAATCTCTTTTGTCAGAGTGTTGTGAAGATCGTTATTTTGTAATATTTTCTCTAGCTCCTTAAAATGGGGAAATTGTCCGATTATAATTCCCACTGTGAAGGCTGTTGATCAGAGCTTTCATCGGTTGTCATGACAGTTATTGAATTATAACCCTCATCGATCTACGTGAAAATCTTTATACCTTCGCCTATTGTCATGAAATTCATCTGATTGTAACTTTCATCGTCGTGTTGTTGATGTGAAAGTTGTCAGGTTGTAACTTTTATCATTGGTATTTGATGGGGATCAGCTATCTGCAGTAATTTTTAGACAGCCTATAAAGTTATTCTAGCAATATTTAAGATTAATGCATCGTGATCCAATTTTAATTTTTTATTATTTTCTTTTAGGATCATATTTTCTTTAGCAATAATATCAAATTTAGAAGCTAGCAATTCATGATCGGATTTTAAGCTTACATGCTTGCTTTGCAAATTTACAAAATTATGATGTAATTTGTTATAGATATACATTAATTTTTCATAAGCACAAGCGAGTTTATCTATAGATTATTCATTTTCAGAATCGGACTGACATACCTCACTAGAGCTATCGCCTAGTGACCGTGTGCATGACGAAGCTCCAATTGCACTTGAAGTGGAATCCGCCAAAACATGTCGGATCTCCTTAAAGTTTCCTTGATGTACTTCTATAAATATTCACAATTTGTAAGCACTATCAAAATGAGCAAGCTTGTTAGATATAGATGAATCGAAAGCATTAAGCAAAAATTCTAACAAGAGCTTGTTCATTGTAAATATTCTTTTATCATTATTGCTCCACTTGGATTTCTCCAATGTGAGCACAATATGAGCATAATCAATTATTCTCCATAAATCAAAATATTTAGATCTAACATAAAGTTTAAATATAACACACCATTGAGCATAAGGGAAATCATTTAATTTTAGAGCAATATTAATAGCATAACCTAAACTAGGTGCACTGTGCATATCCATGATATAAATGCAAGCAATATAAAACCACAAAACTAGATTAGCAATAAGTTAAAGTGAGGATCTTTGACTCTAGGTGATTAAAACCACAAATCAAAGAGCACCAAGCTCAGATACCAAATGAAAGTACCTTAGAGGGAGGGGGTGAATAGGATAATTGCTAATCTAATCCGATATCGATGCCAAATTAAAACTTATTAACAATATCCTAGAAATATGATATATACAAGTGATATATGCAAGGATGTATAACTAAACAATAGGCGATATAAACTATAAGAAAATGGTGATATAGAAATATGATAAACAATGAACACAAAAAAATACGCCAAGGTAATCGCAAATAACAAATATGATCACGGAGTTCGGTCTAACACTCGACTTACGTCTCCGCTCCTCACCTCAAGGAGATTCTCCACTATCAATACAATAACTACACAATCAGTTTCCAAAGCTCATCGAAAACTTTTACAACTCACACGTTGATAATCACACAATACACTTCTCTAAGTGTTGATCGACCCGTGCCACCTTCCTCAAGTGCTTGGAATTACTACCTCTCCCTAGGCTTTCACAACCAAGTCACTCCTCTTGGAATTGATCACGTTCTTCTCCCAACCACTCCTCTAAGTATCCTTGTGTAATACAATGTGTTCTCTAAATGAAAGTGCTAATACAAGATTTGTTCTCTAATATGAATGAGAATGAAAGTTAAGCTCTCTCAATAAAATATACCCACAACCCAAATTGTACGATATGTGATATAAATTAAGCTCAAGTGGGTGTGTGTGTGTGTGTGTGTGTAAACAATGAATAATAACAAAAATTAAAATCAATTTAAATCTAGCTTATAGATATGATAATCAAAAATATAGATTAGTTAGAGATTGAGTTTAGAAAACTTCTCCAAGAACAAGATAGATAGAGATTTAAAAATTGATGCTCAAAACAGAAATGATCTCCTCCTCTTATAAACACTTTTGCATAAACCAAAACATACTTTAAACTCATCCATGAAAGAAAAATAAGGCTTGAAGGCTATATATATAACCTCCCAAACAAAACATATCAAAACTAGTCGTTACAGGGGAAACTGGCCGTTATCGGTCGACTGATGAACATCGTCGATCAACTGATAGGCTAAACAGGAGAAAACAAATGAGCTATCGGTCGACTAATGACACTACATCGGTCGACTAATAACACTATTCAGTCGACTAATAAGGAGCGGTCGACTGAGGAGAAACAAAAAATAAAATTCTAGAGCAGTTTATTGGGCGAATGATATGAACAGTTGGTCGACCGAAAAACATGCACAACCCTTATATGAACAGTAAAACTGATTTTCAAAGTGTGTTTAAAATAAAAATAAATTCCAAAAATTGTGAAGGGAAATGATTATTCTAATGAAAAAAACATATTAGAAAAGAAAATTTTCAAATATCATTTTTAGTTTGTGAAAACTCATCATTTTGCAAAATCTCAAAAATACGAGTTCGTTTAAACACTTGATTTTGTCAAAACGATTTCAACCAAAATTTATAATCTATTTTAGTGGATTAATAGACTTTGGAAGTGATGTAAAATGGTATTGCTCAGCCTATAGTCCAAAAAATCAAAATATGAAATAATATGTGTGTGTGTGTGTGTATGATTTGAGTTTTTTAAGTATAACACATAAAGTAAACACCTAGACTAACAAACATTATATCCAAGCTTGATCTTTAATTAAGCTCGTCTTGATTGCGGATGAAGCGATGATGAATCTTGACTTGAATTATGACGGCTTCATTCCGATTTCCTCCAATCTTCAAGGTATCGTCGTGTAGGCGCAAGTCCATCCAACCTTCAACATAGGATCTGTGTGTAGGATACCTAACAATCAAATACAAACACTCGACAAACGATGTTAGGAATTGTTTCTTAATCATCAAAACTAGATTAGATAATAGGCTCATAAACATGAGACCTAACATATGAGTTATGTAAAAACCCTTCAAAGTTCGTGGGAGATTTGTGAAGTTAACCCTAAGTTTCTTAGTTTTATATTAAACTATGAAATCTTCATATTTTCAATTTACCCCCAAATCTAATACGTTGTTTACCTAACACCCTCTAAGAAGTAGAGTTTTGTCATATTAGATCCTAAATCTTTCTAACACAAATTTAAGAAAGAATTTAGAGTTTTATATGATAAAATTCTCTTTTTTAATGAAAATAACATGTAGAGGTGATATGAAGTATGTGCTTAAATTGTTCTCGAGAAAAAAAAAGTGCTTAAATTAATTTACCTTCTACGTAGGAAACAAGAGAGGGGTTTCGGAAAACACGAGGTACCAAGATAGAGGAAAATATACAGTAGTTGCACCTAGAGATTGTTTTTTTGATTTAAGGGGCATTTAGTAGTTTGCAACTGGAGTGGTGGAGTGGTTGCAACTCTAGTTGCATGCTACTGAGTCAAATTAGTCCAGTTGTAAGTGTTGTTTTGTTACAACTCACAGTTACAGTTGCAACCACAATTGTAAAACAACTCATAGTTGCAATATATGACTTGCGTCAAAAACGGCCGCAACTCATAGTTGCAACTTTGTTGCAACTGATCACCAAAATTTATTAAAAATACTTAATATTTCAAAAAAAGAAATTTATTAAAGATTTGATATAATCTTTTAAGAAATTATTATCATAATAATTTCTTCAAGAAAATCTTAAAAAATAAAGTTATTTAAAAATATTTTTCCTAAAAAATATATTTTTTGTGAAAGTAATATCTTAAAAAATATTTTGCAAGATAATTTTTTTCAAAAACAATAATTATTTGAAAAAATATTATTATTCTAGAAAAATAAAAATATTATTCTTTTAAAAAATATTATTTTTCATAATATTATTTTTTATAAAATAATATCTCTCAAAAAGTAATATTTTTAAGAAATAATTTTTTGACAAAGATTATATCTTTAAAATATATTTGTTTAAAATAATATACTTTTCTAAAAATAATATATATATTAAATAATATATTATTTTAAAGTAATACATTATTTTTCCAAAATATTATACTAATTATTAAAATATATTTTTTTATAAAAATAATATTATTATCTAAAAATATATATTAACTTTTTAAAGATATATTATTTTTAAAATATAGTATCTTTAAAATTATATTATTTTCAAAATAATATGTTCTTTTTCAAAATAATAAATTTTAATTAAATATATTGTTTTTAAAATATACTACATTTATAAAAATATAAATTTCTAAAAAATATTAATTATTTAAAAAACTAGTTTTTGAAGAAATATTATTTTTTGGAAAATTTCTTGAAAAAACTAATTAAAAAATAAATTAAAAATATTATTTTTCTAAAAAATAAAAAATTTTATTGAATACTATTATAATTTGTTAAAATATTATTATTAAAAATTTCAATAGTATTTTTCAAAAAGATTATGAAAAAGAATTATTTTTTAATAAAATTCATTTACAAACTATATTTTTACAAAGAAATATTATTTTACAAGATTATTTTATTTTATAAAAATATCATTTTTTAAAAAATTAAAATTTTAATAAAATAATTTTTTAAAAATATATCTCATAAAACCTTTTTAAAAAATTTAGAAGTTAATTTACTTAATAATAAAAACAATTATTTTTTTAGAAATAAATATTTCAAAAGTGTGGAAGGAATTAATAACATTAATAATTTATTAATGGTGAAAAATAAGTTGCATGTGTTATGTTACAAGCAAAATCAAACAACTGCAATTGTAAGTTGCAAAATTTAAAATTTGAACCAAACAATTACAACTGTAGTTACGTATAAGAAGAGTTACAACGTCTCGGTTGCAAGCAAGTAACACTTGCATTACAACTATAGTGACAAGCAACCAAACGCCACCTTAATACCTCTCTGTCTTTTTTTATATAATATATCTTATCATGAAGACGAAAGCAAGACAAATGGAGTTAGATCCTGTGCTATTGCTTGCTTTTAAGATGGAAAATGATACAGGCACACACTCTGTCACACCTTCAGCCACACCCCCTCTCTTGCTACAGTGCAGGGGGCCCACTTGAGATTTTCCTCTGTACTGTAACAAGAGAGGGGATGTGACCGAAGGTGTGGCAGAGTATATGCCTATAGCGCCACTCTTTTAAGATTTGATAGGGCATTCACGACGTGAGAGGTAGCCAGGTGTCAAAGAAAAAGAAAATCATAACTTTTACTAAAATATGCGGGTGTTCGCTTTTTTGAAAAAATGTGTTGTATGAAATCAGAAGAAAAGTTACTGCTATGACGTGACGTGATGTTGGAATGTCTTCAAATTGCTAGACTGAAAATTACTATTAGTCAATATGGGGATGGTGACTAATTAAGGATTAGATTATTACAAGGACGTGGTCAAGGATAGGTCTCTAGCATTCACATGCACAGGGTCAGCGGAAACAGTTTTGGATACTCTCTTTACAAAATCAGAATAAAGTTGATCTATAGAAAACCACACCGCCAAAAACCACTTGCGTCTCTTTGCATTAAAATAGTTAAAAACTAGATGACCTAAATAAAGTAAATACTACTTTTAAGAAAAAAGATCTATATATTTCTTAAAAAATTAATTTTAGTACTTTCTTAAATGATTAACATTACTTCTTTGTTACCTCCCTACTTCTAAATCTTTTTTGGTCCCTCAATGTTCATAAATACTTTGGAGGCACCCGAAACCCGAGGCAATTTAGGAACAAAATTAATTTTTATATTATATGGATACTTTTTTATTTTTGAATAAAATCCAAAAAAAAATCTTCTTTCTCTCTTCCTAACATTATTTGCAATTGTTTTTTTTTTTTTTTGTCAATGAAAGAATTATATTCATTTACCAAATATAGAGTTTATGTACATCTTAGTACTCAACACTTTGAGAAATCTATATAACTACAGATTGTAAAAAAAATCAAAGAACTAATAAAGCTACCAAAAACAAAACAACAGGTTCCTTATAGAGATAATATCCAGTCTCTATGCTCATCCGACAGCTTATTACTATTAAGGATGATAGTGAGGACATCCATTTAATGCTCTTGATCAGCTGCACAGTATTAGGGCTCTTATGGTTAAAAATCCTCTCATTGCGTTCTTTCCAAATTGAGTAAACACTAGCAGCAAAAGCCATTCTCTTAGTTTTCTGTTTGAAACCCTTACCCTTCAACCTGTAATTGAACCAATTAATCAACAACTCCCATTCACATGTCCTCCAATTAAATTTTAGCCAATCCATGATCTCATTCCAAACTTCCTGTGCATATTGACAACCGAAGAAAAGGTGATTACGACACTCTGTTTCAGCTCCTGAACACAAATAGCAGCAGTTAACTTGAATTATTCCTCTCCTTAGTAACTTATCTTGAGTAAGCAACCTATTCTGGACTGTAAGTCACAAAACAAAAGAATGTTTTGGGTTGTTGAGCTTCTCCCAAACTGTGTCAAACCATGGTACTTTAGTTGTTATCGGACACAAGCACTGGTACAGCTCAGATATATGCACTTTGGATACTTTTGTAGCATGAACTAATCTTATTTTTTGCAATTGTTATACAAACAAAAAAGTGAATGAACGAAAATATACTATTTTAATATTTTCCGAGAATTTATGAAACAAACAAAAAATACTACTTTTGGTACTTCCTATTTCATAATTTTAAAGGTTACTTTTTTATCTACTTTTTACTTTTGACACTTCTGTCAACTAAACAGACCCTAAACTTTTATAAAAACTAAATTTTGTGCAATTACTATATCAAGAGCAGATTAATCCAGCAAGGGAAACTTAAAGATAAGAAAAGTTGTAAGGTTAATTATAAACTATTACATTTATTCATAAAAATTAGATTTCTTCAGAAACTGTTAATTTACTCATAAACTGTTATCTTTTTCATATAATATTACCATTTTATCTAAAGTGGTTTGAGATGTGATGTACACGAAGAGGGGTGAAGCACCAGATGCTGAAGGCTAGGATGTTGATCACTAGTAGAAAAACAGCCAAACTAGACGAAACAACCTAGACGCTTCCGTCTAGGTTGAGGCAAAATAGACGGAAATATTCCGTCTAGATTGCTCCGTCTAGTTTAGTTTATTCTAGACGAAAATTTTCGTCTATAATGACAACCTAGACGGTTTAATTTTTCTTAAAATTAAAAAACTCAACATATATAGAAATTTCCATCTAGGTTGCAACCTAGACGGAAATTTCCATCTAGTGTGATCTTAAAAAACAAAAAGAAAAAAGAAAACCCCTAAACCTCATTCCCCCAGCCGCCACTGCCCCCTTCCCAATCCTCCCCCCCTCGTGAAAATTTCCCCCCTCGTGAAAATCCCCCCTTCCCAAAGCCCCCCCCCGGTGCTCACCCTAACCCGTCGCCCCCCACCTCGGCGCTCCCCTCCCCTCGCGCTCACCCTAACCCCACCCCCCCTCGGCGCTCCACTCCCTCGGCGTTCATCCTAACCCACCCACCCACCCCCTGGAGCTCCCCCCTTGACGCTCACCCTAACCCGCCGACAACCGCCCTCCTGCTCTAGATCTCCGACCGCCCTCCTCGTCCACCGCCGCTGCCAACGACTTGTAGGTACCCTCCTCTCTCTCCTCAAAACCCTAACCCCTAATTTGACTATCTAACCTAGATCTTCTACTCAAACAGAAAATTTCCCTGCGTTGTATCCACCACCATTGCATCCAGCCCCCCCTCTTCCAGTTGCAATACTTAAGGTAATTTCTAATTTTTTATTAATTTCACGGTTATTTCCTAGAATTATCAATGAACGGTTATTAATGCATTTGAATGGAGGGTTACTATGATTTCATTCATGTGTGAAATCGAAGAGTGGAATATTGTGGAATGTAGATAGTTTTCCTTTCTATTCGACAAAATTATTTACATATTAATGTTTATGGAGGACTAACATAATGTAGTCTCCATCAAACTCATTGAATTAATAATGTGAATATTTAAGTTTGTGAATATTTAAGTATATGTGAATATTTAAGTTTGTGATGTGAAAATATGTGAAATAAATTTTTTTAAAAAATAGAATGATATATAACATATAATAATTTTTAATAATGTGTTATAATCTAATTCAGGTGAATAAAAAAATAACGTTATCCATAAACTTCCGTCTAATAATTACGCTAATTCTTTGGACTTATAATATAAGATAGAGACTCATATTTGGGTAGGAGACAAAGTCTTCTCCCAGAAATGATCGTTTATTTTATATTATATGAATAAAGAGTTGGTACTGAAATTCGTAATTATTGGATCTGTCATTCTCGGACGGGTTAGGAATATAGTAGTGTATACATCCAACTTTTTATACTTTGTATATTTTCATTCTTGAAAGTATGGACAGCACGTATTCGTTGTTCTCCATGTACAATAAGTGTATGTTGTTCTGTATTTTGGGCTATTGTTGATACGCATAATAACATTTGCACAGTGTATAGGGAGAACATCAGGTAGGTGCTGCCGAAATTTTTAAGAAATAAAAATATACATGTATATGAAGTTGGATGCAAGCAGTACTATATTCTTAATGGATAGAAGCCTTCCTATGATAGTCGCTAGATATGTGTACTTAGTTAAATGATATATGAACGTATGTTTGATGTGTGTTGAATGCATAAGAGTCATGAATATACTAGTAGTTGTGAGATTAATCATAATTAATAATTATATATAATTTACAGATGAGGATACTTCCTAACAAATCATGGATAGATATCCCACAGCTTCATAGATTTCGTGACACGCGATATAAGGAGGGATGTGACACCCTCATGCGTTATGCTGAAATAAATCCGAGAAATTTAAGAAGCGGTGCTATATATTATCCTTGTTGTAGGTGTAGGAATATGAAGCTGCTAAATAGGAATGATATACGGATCTACCTAATAAAATTAGGTTTTGATGAAAAATATAAATATTGGAACTATCATGGGGAAGGTATCACTAAAGATGATGATCCAAATGTGCGTATTGGTACGTCCGGTGGCCAACGGATAGATGATACAGAAACAATGTTGAATGATATTTTTCATCGACCTGTCGATGATAATGTCGAGGATGATATCAGAGATAAAAGTGAAGATGATATCCAAGTTGAAGCTGAAGAGATAGGAGATGTTGAAAGTGTCGAAAATACTGATGTCGTAGGAGGGGGAACAAGGCGAGCCGGACCCTCATATGCTTTCTATAGAGGAGAACATCATTCTCACACAGAACGTAATGGGACATAATAGGTATGTATAGTGAAAAATCGATTCAATTTGAATGCTACGTTCCTATTTATATTTGTTTTACATTATTGAATTCGAAAGCAAAATCTAATTTTATTTCTCCCTAATAATAGGAGAAGAAGATATCCTTTGCATAGTGTTGGAGCTTTACCCAACATAAGCATAAGGTCATCACAGAATCTTCCACATCATCTACAATAATGAGAGCAGCCACAAGCAGTTTTCAGGCTATGTCATTTATTACACGCATCTCCACGTATTTGTTTGACAAGATTGACCCGGAGCTTCATATTCAGGTGACTACTGAAATGACCATAGTTGCGAGGATGACCAACTCAATGGACGATCTCATAGGATACGTTATGGAATATTTAGGTGGTGCGATTCCCCATAACGTGTACGGTGGTATCATATGGATCATAAGCTCGATTGGCGATAATTCCGGCGCTACGCAGAGCAGTGTTCAGGTACCTTATTTTTTCTTATATGTATAAATTCATTTTTCTTTACTATGTTATCAAACACCATATAATTATTTTTCAATTGGATCTTTAGAGTGGAGATATTGGAGGGAGAAGCTCCTGTTCTCATAACCGGGATAGAGATGCTATCGACGACGATGATAGCTGAGGTTTTTTTTAATGTAATAAATAGTTTTATTTGTTAGCACTCTACTTTTATTCATGTCGTGTACCATATCTTATTCATGTGTATTGCTAGTGAACATGTGGTTGGATGTATATATTGGATGGAATTGGTTGATGTATGTTTTGGATTGGATGGTTGGATATGTGCATTGTGTATAATGGAATTGTTGGATATGTGCATTGGATGGTTTGATTATATTTGGTTATTAATGGAATTGTTATGAATTTTGATTATATTTGGATGGTTGGATGTATTCATGTGTATAATGTAATTGTACACGGAATTGAAAATTATAAATAAATTTTTTTGCTGTAAAAATATCAACCTAGACGAAATTTTCGTCTAAGATAGATCAATTTAGACGGAATCCCGTCTATGTTGGTATTATTACAACCTAGACGGAAATCCGTCTAGGTTGCTAATCTAGACGGATATGTTATATCCGTCTGGATTGATTTTCATCTAGTTTGGCAATCTAGACGAATTTCCGTCTAGTTTATATCAACCTATACGGAAACAGACTAGACGGAGCAAACTAGACGTAATTCCGTCTAGGTGAACCAACCTAGACAAAAAATTTCGTTTAGATTGCTCGTTTTTCTACTAGTGGATGCAGATTACTACATCTTGAGGGCTAGGAACAAGAGAATTTTTGAGAAGTTACAACCAAAGTTTGAGAGCATACAGGATCAACTCTTGTATGGGGTGAAAATCAGGTTGAGTAATGTAAAAAAAATGAATAATAATGTTGATATAATATAAAATGGTTTTCTCATGTAAGGATTTTTCCAATTTTTTACATAGGTACATGTATAAAAAATGAGTATTTGAGATCTTGTACTTAACTCTTTGGTAACCACCACCCCTCCCCCCCCCCCCCAACAAAAAAAGGAGGAGGAGGAGGAGTAACCGACACAATGTATGTGGTGGAGGATAATTCAGATAGAGTGAGGTGACGGTGGGCAATGGCATCGATGAGAGTCCGCCAAAAAAGGCTGGTCAAAAAAGCAACATTGATTATGAAATGGAAGTAAAATTCACTACAATAAAAGTTGTATGTGCCTACACTTATTTTATGACACATATAAAAGTATCATTTTATTTACAAAGAATTAAATAACAGTGATACAAATAAAAAGTATGACAAATCACGCACATATTTGTGTCGTTAGATATAATTAAATATAAGTGAAAAAGTTCTAATAGTTCAACATAAGTTGTGAGAAAATATATTGATGGTCTTAAATAATAAATCTTAGATTTTAATTATGATGATGATTAAACATTTATGATAGTGTATAAGCTAAAAAAACTCTATTGTTAAGCGTACTTTGTTGAGAGTACTCCTAAGATTGGTGACCTTCTGGGAAGTTATGGTGTTAATTATTAAATAGTGATACTCTGTATATTTTCATGGTCTAGACACAACTATGTGTCACCACTCGTGACACGTGTGTGTCACGAGTTTTGTGCCACATCTATATGTCACCACTCTTGACATATATATGTGTTGTGAGTTTTGCGATACATTCTCAAATGAGTAGAAAGACGCTCTCCGGTTGCCTATCAACCTAGACGGAATTCTGTCTAGGTTGACTTTGTTAGCCCTATAGTTTTGATGATGATTTGTCAAATAATTTATAGCTAATATGTTTTTTAGTTTCCGTTGTTTGGTTTTTCTCTTTTCAGGTAATTCAACACACGACAATCAAGAGTTAAAGATTCAAGTTCATGTGTGTGCATTCACCTAGGTATAAGAGTAGTTTGCTTACATATATTGTATGTTTATATTTAAGCTTAATATATGAACACTTAACATAGATTTGACATTTTCTATCATATAAATGATTTTTTATCAAACTTTGTTATAATAGTTTTTATTTTATGTTTACAGCTCATTCATACTTCATTATATATATAATGTATGCATGATATATATATACAAGTTTACAAGTTATATTTCAATTTTCATGTTTACGAAAAATAGGTTTTATGAACACTTTTCGAAAACAGTGAGTTTTCACAAATAAAAATTGTTTTTCCAAAAATTCCTTTTCAAACATGTATATTTTATCATTTAGAAACTTTTCCCAAAGTTTTACTATTTTTGCAATTGATTTGATATTTTTAACGTATTTTTGAAATCAAGCCAAAAACCTGTATATTACCATGTATCAGTTTGCGGTCGACCGCCACAGTCGACCGTCAGCAGTTAAATTTCTTACTATGGCTTTTTGTTGTTCGCGATCGACTGTGACAGTCGATTGTGGCTCCATCCAAAAACTTTCGCGGTTGACCGCCAGCTTTTAAAGTTTTTTTTTCAGTGGTTTTTGTGCTTCGCGATCGACCGTGAGATTTCCACGGTTGACCGCCGAACTCATCATTGCTTTCTCAATAGCTATATTCTGATTTAAATCTGTGGGACTATTTTGGTCATTTTAAGTTGGTTTTGGCTGATATTGTGAGTGGGTATAAATACTCCATTGCTGTTCTCTTTCAAGATACCAAATTTTGTTTTTACAGTGAAGTTTTAACAAAATCTTAAGTGTGTTTAAAGAGCTGTTTTAAGCTGATTCTGATTATCTGTTTCAAAAAAAGTTTTCTACAACAAGAAGAGGCTTTTATTTCAACTGAGAATTCTATCCTCATCATCCTCTACTGTTCTTCTTGTTTATTGAGAAGTTTTCCTAACTCATCTTTTCATATAGCTTATAATTTCATTTTCATATCTTAGCTATATTTATTGAGTTACGTATTTTCATTCACTGTTATCACACACACTGTATTGAGCTTAATATTCCATACTATATATTGTGGGTAGTGGTGTGTGATTTAGTGAGTGTGAGCTTCATTGCGTTCTTATTTGTTGTCAAGAACAAACCATTGTATTTAACCTTTATTTGTGAGTATCACTTGTAATACACTTGTACACCGAGAGAAGTGTGAGGCGAGAGACAGGGTCGAATCTAATAGGAGTGATATTGGTTGACGAACCTAGGGAGAGGTTGCATCTGAGCACTTGAGGAGGAGGACACGGGCTAGGTTCCTACACTTAGTGTGTAAAGTGTGATTGCATTGTGTTTGTTGTGTGAGAGTTTTCGGTAAACTTATAAACCGAGTGTGTAGAAGTTCCGGCTTCCAAACCGGATTGTGATAGTGGTGATCTCCTCGAGGTGACCGAACCTCGTAAACATATCGTGTGTTTGTGTTTTGCTTAACATATATTTTATTTGTGGCTATTTATATCATTCTTGCTCATATCTATCTCATATCATTCTTGCAAGAACAAATTAATCAATATAATTTTAATTAGAATTTAATCGGGATTAGATTAGCATAAGACCCCAATCACCCCCCTCTAGGGTCTAACAATTGGTATCAGAGCTTGGTACTCTTTGATTTAAGGTCTAATCGCCTTGAGTTAAAGATCCAAGTTATCATTTTTGTGGTAATCTATTTTTTGATTACATTTTGCTTCTTGCATATAATCTTTATGGATATGTATGACGCATCTAGTTTAGGCTATGCTATTAATGTTGCTCTTCATTTGGATATTTCTCATATGCTCAATGGCGTGTTAGATTCAAACTTTTTGTTCAATCTAAACAATTCGATTTATAGGAAATTATTGAGGAAGCTTATATTATTCCCACTTTGAAAAAATCCAAGTGGAATATAAATGATAAAAGAATGTTTAATATGAACAAGCTTTTGTTAGAATATTTGCTCATGCCTTTCACTCATCTTTTTCTAACAAATTTGCTCATTTTGATATTGCTTACACCTTATGAAAATTTATTGAAGCACATCAAGGGGACTTGGAGGCTATTCAACAAGCGTTAGAAAATCCCGCTTTAAGTTTTAAAGAAGCCTCATCTCCATGTACAATACCACTAGGTGATAACCCTAGTGAGGTATGCGATTTTGACAACAATGATATTTGTAGGCTGTCTAAAAAATTATAAAAGATAGCTAACTCCCCATTAAACACTGATGTTGGAAGTTACAACCTGACGACCTTCATGACAGCTCTAATCAACAACTTCCACAATCAGCATCAGGAGTTATAATCTGGTGACTCTCACATATCAAAGAGCTAAAGCAAAAGATTACAAAATGACGATCTTTACAACGCTCTGACAGAAAGAGACTATAAATCGACGGTCTCTTCAAACTAAGGCGAGGAAGTCCTCCCTACGTACCATCATCAAGACACAACACCAATGTGAGCGTAAACATAACTTCATCCGCTGCAAACAAGCCTCCTATGTGAGATGATTGATCTTGATGGCTGCGACAACAACATGGCTGATATTACATTAGCAACTATTAGAGATGCTGATGAGCAGTGTAATGATTTTAGAAAAGCGGGAAGATCTAGAGAGCTATGAGCGAATATTCAGCATGCTGAGAAGCGCACGATCAAGCTATCTTAGTGGAGATTGTGACCTGCAGTTGATAGAGCGTTATTGGGATGCCTCAATTGTCACAAATGGCCTGAATAGGACCTTCTCGACTGGTCATTGATATCATCCATATATAAAGATAGAGAAGGCATCCGCAGCTCCAACGCAGCTCCTATCGCTGCCCAACGCAGCTCCTATCGCTGCCCAACGCAGCCCTACCGCAGCACCAACGTAGCTCCAACGTAGCTTTTATCACTGCCCAACGCAGCTCCTACCGCTGCCAAACGCAGCTTCACTCGCTGCCAGAACGCAAGTCAAGGCTCTGACTTATTCAAACGCGATCCATACGGTTACGAGAAAACCGCTGTTCACCCACGATCGGGAGAGTGGTTTACGTGGGTTGTTACACCCGATTAATGGGGCGACTAAACCCCCTATTTAGGCGCGGATTATGGGGGCAGTTACACCCCTAATTCCCCTATAAATATCAACAAACTCAACAGAGTTTGGGATCGGATTTTAGGGGATCGGATCGGAGAGGATCGGATCGGATCGGATCGAGGAGGAGATTTTCTCTAAAATTGGAGCGGATTTTTTTAGAAGAGTCTGAAGGCAACAATCTTCAACGAACTGAAGATTCTCGGATCTTTGATAGTTGGCTCATTAACCAAAATATTTTGGTTCAAACAACTCTTTTCTTACTAGAGTCTGTCACTCACTCTGAGGTACAACACTTGTGGAGAGTTCTTGGATAATTCGGCCATACAAGTCATTTGTTCCAGCAAGTTGAGACATTCGGATCGTCAACAAGAAGCAAACTCGACGTGAGCATTCAAGGGAAGCATCTCATCGCCACCGTGAAGAACCCAGTTTTAAACAAAGGGGAGAATCAAATTCATTCTCTTCTCTTTTGTAACCAGGAATTCAAATTGTAATTCGAGAGTTGAGAGAGTTGTAAATATTCTTTTTTCTAAGCAGTTAGAGAGAATAAAATAAAATATAATTCTTTCACTATTTTCTTGTTATAAATTTTCCACCAAACAAAAGATGGCGACTCCGCTGGGGACTAGCTTCACCGACGAAGAAGTGGTGGTGCAATCCGACGTCCATCTCGCTGGAACAACTATTGAAACTCTCATTGTAGAGTTTGATAAAGCTAAGTACGAGGAAGCTCTTTCCTCTGGATCGCTTAGCCCCAAGGCCAAGCACAACATCTAAAAAGCCTCTGAAGAGATCCAACCTACGGTTTAGAAGCCGAAGAAAGTCCTCTCCTTTGGCCAAAGTCTCAAACTCGCCCTGCAAGTTGAAGATTCCACACCCGTGTCAACACAACGTGTAGTGGGTGGTAAAAGGCCTATGATGGAGGAAAATCCCATCAATGCCGATGACGTTATGGCCAAAACTCTGAAACAAGCCAAGAAGAACGCCGCTCGAAGACGGAGAAGATCCATCCGACGAGCATATCTTCGAGAAAACCGACCCTTGGTTCAACGCGAGGACCGCGTTCTCGAGGCCCCGCACAAAAACTGCGTTCCTACTCCAGAACGCATACTTCACGGCAATGAGCCTAACTATGAGCCCCGGGTGATACAACTTAAACGCGACCATCAGCGGTGTGTTGTCCATCCAAAACGCAGTACTATTAAAGATGAAAACGCACCCCATGGGTGCGTCCAAACAAAAGAAGATCCCAAGAGGCCTATTTCATCAATTAAACACAGGCCAAAGCCTGGTAGTTATAAATCACAACGCGACCCTTGCGTTTCAAATCCAGAATGTGATGTGGTCCGTCAAGTACAAAGGAGTCAACACGGGCTTAAGATTCATGTCCAACAAGAACCGGTCTCGCCCACTCAAGGACAGGAGGTCTCATTTCCAACGAAGAATTACTCTCAAGTCTCTGATTTGCGAGAATTACTCTCTAGGGAAAAACCAACGCAACGAGCAACTCATTCATGTCATTGTGAGCAGCTTATTTCAACAGTCCTTTCTGAATGTCATTGTGGTACACCTGAGCCTCGTAGGTCTATATTCGATAGACTGTCTGGCATTGCAAGACCTACCAAGCGACAACGTCATCAGAACAAGAAGGTTCCTAAAGCTGAATATCCTCAAGTCACTATTAATGTGATTGGCAGAGGGAAAGCTTCCACTCCTAATTCTGATGAATCAGAAAGAAGCCATTCACCGACCGTTCGGGAAATTTGCGACGGATTCGAAGGAGTATATCGACACACCCGGACGCGGACAGGAGCTATTCGCCCGGTTAACTACCAAAGGTTAGCCAGAGGGACTGTTTCGGATGATGAACATTCGGTGATTGCCGAATCTCAATCTTCAAGCTCTGTTGTGGCTCGTGAAGTTTCCGCTTACATGGCAGGAGACCCTGAAGACTTAGCCAAAAGAGTGGACGAACATCATATCATGCTTCACGCATAACAGGAAACCCTTCTTCAAATGAAGGATATGTTGGCTCAGCTCCTCGCTGAAAAAGGGCAAAGACCAGAATCTTCCCAGAAGACAACTTCTAGAGGAAAACAGAAAGTACTTGAGAATGTGGAACATAAGACTCACAATTTGGAGTCTTCCTCCGAAAATGAGAAAGAGATGGAGAGAGAACCGAATCTTCAGTCAACTAAAGTGGATGAGCTAGAAGCCCGCCTTAATGCAATGGCCAACAGAAGCGAGCTTCGCGGAGAAGGAGTGATACGGCCTTATCCCGCATAATGGGATACAGCTCAATATCTGCCTAAATTTAAAGCCCCGACTCTGCAACCTTTCGATGGTACGGGGTCGCCAAATCAACACATCTACTACTTCAAGTCACAGACTGGAGATGTGGTAGCTAATGATGCCATCCTAACCCGTCTATTCATCGGTACCCTCAAGGATGTCGCCTTTGAATGGTTTATGAAGCTGCATGCTGGCTCTATTCAGAAATGGGTAGACTTGGAAAGACTTTTCTTAGCGAGATTCTTCGAAGATGACACGGAAGTCTCAGTCCCTACCCTTCTCGCCACCAAGCAAAAGAAGGGAGAATCTATCAAAGCTTATGTGGAGAGATTCCGCAGCATGGCATTGCGATGCCCATCAGGTATGACTCAATCAACTCTGGTTGAAACTTGTAGGCACAACTTGCAACGCAGCTCCTTGCCCAGATGGGAGTAGCAGAATGTCGCTCCTGGAGACAATTGGTATCACAAGGAGAACAAGCTGAAGAGATTGTTGCTCGGGTCAAGGCTGAAGAAGTAGCTCAACCCAAGCCCTAACAGCAATACAATCAGAACAATGCGCCGCGCTCCAAGGGGAAGGAGACGTTAGCTGTCGATACCGATGCACGTACGCCATCAGGAAAACAAGGCAAAGCACCAAACCAACAAAGAGCACCTAAGCAATATTCGTTCAAAGAGGAGCATGTAGACACTCTGTTCCAACTTCTTCGGAAGAATAATAAATTGCAGCTCCCTGAAATCAGAAAGCCAGATGAAGCAGGGAAGGTAGACGACCCTAATTACTGTCGCGATCATAGGTTCTTAGGACATCCTACCAGAAAATCTTATGTGTTCAAAGACATCTTGCAAAATTTGGTGAATGCCAACGTGCTTACCCTGAAGCCGAAGCAGAAGACTGTATTCACTAACTTGATTGCAGTCCAGTTCGGTGACTTCCTCCCTATAACTGCTACAAATGGTGTCATTCCCATCCCCAAAGGGGAAATGCACCTGAAAAACACCGACGTATACAATCAGAAAGACAGGGGGTTGGTACCTCTCACTATCCCAAAAGGAGAAATAATGTGGGTCCATCCCGACTTAATTAAAGATCAGCAGTGGACAAACACCGCGCGCAAGCAGAAAAGAGGCAAAGCTAAGTCATCCAACATGATTAGCCCTTCTGTTAATGAGAATAATGATCATCTCAAACCTCTCACCGACTCAGAGGAAGAGAGAATCGTCCAAGCAGCAGACCCAGAAGGTAACCCTGGTACTCGATCGGGAAAAGCTTACTTGAGGAACTATGACCAGAATGCTCAAGAAGTTGAAGAACAGCCCCAAGACACTGGGGGTTCTGTACCAAAGAAGTTGGTCGATAAAGGGAAGCAAAAAGAGCTCCGGTTCAACAAAAACCTTCACCAGGATCTTGGAGAAACGAGTGCTCCCTTCCAATTCAATATAATGGCGTAGCTGGCCAATATACCTGCTAGGATCACCCTATATGAGCTTTTGAGGTTGTCCAAAACCACCAAAGAAGCTCTAATTGAAGCTTTGAAGAACACGAAAAGCTTTATCACTCAAGTTACTCCAATTCCTGAAACATCTGAAGATCAGTCCTGCCTGCAATGTCTGCAAGCAGCAAGAAGTCTACACCGCATATCTTTCACTCAGGAAGATATGCAGGTCAAGCACAAGCATGACAGACCCCTGTATTACACAGGATACATCAGGTCATCAGAGATCAGCCGTGTTCAGGTCGACCTAGGCTCGGCACTCAGCATCATGCTATACAGAGTTATGCAAGTCTTGGGGATTCCCATGCATCGGTTGAACACTACTCAAACTACCATCTTCGGGTTCAATGCTAATAGCACTCGGCCTCTGGGAAAGATCAAACTCAGATGTCAGATTGGAGACCTTAAGTCCGAAGTAACTTGTTACATCATAGATACGGACACGTCCTACAATCTTTTACTAGGACGTCCATGGATACACGCAAATCGCATTGTCTCATCTACTCTACATCAAGTCATGAAGTATGTCAATGATGAAGATGAAGTTAGAACCCTGATTGCGGAAAAATACCCTTTCAGAGGAGTAGAAATTTTCCACACAGATTCAGTCTTCTATTTGGAATCACAAGAGAAAGAAGATGTTGACAGCGGCAACGAGGCGGACGTCGAACCAGACCCCGAAGGAGATTGTCCGTGGAAATTGAACTTTAATGTAATGGGTCTAGTCGAGAACAATAATAATGTACCGAGTGCCAATCCGTAGCGCACACTGTGTGTAGAAACATCTCTCACATTGCCAATTAAGTCACCCTTCACTTCAGACGAAGAAGTAGAAGATGCACAGAAGGCTTTCTTTAAAGTCCCGTCCAAAAGGAAAGGGCAGAGGCCGATTTATTTCGGTAAAGTTAAACCCGAACCACTCGAACGAGGAAGTTCCGAAGAAGATGATGGAGTTCCTCAATTCTACTATCACGAACCTAATTCCGTCCAATTAATGAAACGAATGGGGTACAACTTTAACGAAAAACAAGGTTTAAACTTTGGGAAAGGAAGGCGAACACCAATTCGAATGTCTCTCACTTCCGAAGGAAAACCACCGAATTATTATCAAAAAACCGGAAGATGCTTAGGCTATGTTACAACTCCCCCTGCCTCAGAAAACAAAATCAGTAATTATGATCTGCGTCAAGACCATTCATCCGGAACGTCTTCTTGGGAATTTGACATCAGTGTCGGGCCTTTCTTTAAAAGCTTGACTGTGAACATGGTTTCAACTAGTCATCCAGATGAAGATGCAGGGGGTGATGAAGAATTAATCGAATCGACCAATGACCCTTGGATTAAGCGTCTCAACATCTTGTGGGATATGCGATTCGAACAACGCGAACCACCTACTGAAGATAAAGTGATCCAGGTCAACATAGGAGATGAACACGATCCTAAGCCCATCTTCATAGTTGAACATTTATCATCATCTGAGAAAGAAGACCTTATATCTCTCATCCAAGAATATATAGACGTCTTTGCTTGGAACTATGAAGACATGCCTGGTCTCGACCCAAAAGTTGCCATGCATCGTCTCAACATCGATCCGGATGCAAAACTCGTTAAATAGCAACAACGCCGGTTTTGTCCAGAAATCATGGAAGCAATTGAGTCTGAAGTAAAAAAACTTATAGACTCAGGCTTTGTCAGAGAGGAACAGCACCCAGACTGGGTAGCCAATATTGTTCCAGTTCCTAAGAAAAATGGTAAGGTCCGGATATGTATTGACTTTCGTGACCTCAACGCAGCTTGTCCGAAAGACGAATTCCCTCTTCCTATCACTGACGTCATGATTGACAATACCTACGGATATGAAAGGATGTCTTTCATGCATGGATTCTCAGGGTACAATCAAATCAAGATGCATTCTGAAGACGAAAAGCATACTACATTCAGAACTCCACTGGGGGTGTATTGCTACACAGTGATGCCCTTCGGCCTGAAAAACGCAGGCGCAACTTATCAACGTGCAATAAACACCATCTTCCATGAACATCTACGTAAGAAGATCGAGTGCTACGTTGATGATATAGCAGTAAAGAGCCAAAACAAAGACGATCATCTTATGGACTTAAAAACGATGTTCGACATCATGCGAGCACATTAACTGAAGATGAACCTAACAGAATCATTCCTTGGGGTGTCAAGCGAAAAATTTCTAGGATTTATCGTCACATCTAAGGGAATTTCTCTTGATCCAGAAAAAGTGCGTGCTATCCAAGACATGCCACCTCCGAAGAGTCTCAAAGAGCTCCGAGGTCTACAAGGGAGGTTAGCCTACATTCGGAGATTCATATCAAATCTTTCCGGACGTTGTCAACCCTTCTCTAAGCTCATGAAGAATGGAGTATCCTTTATTTGGGATAAGGATTGCCAAAGAGCATTCGAAGAAATTAAGGAGTATCTTACTCAACCGCCCGTTCTTGTAGTTCCAATATTAGGAAAGACATTCCTGTTGTATGTGAGAGCCATGGAACATTCTCTTGGAGCTTTATTGGCCTAGAATAATGATCAAGGTCAAGACCAAGCCATCTATTACCTAAGCAGGACTATGATGGGAGCCGAACACCGATACAATCCAGTTGAAAAAGAATGTCTCGCTTTGGTATTCGCAGTTCAAAAGATGCGACATTACCTAGTTAGACAAACAATTCACGTCATCTCAAAGGTGAATCCCTTGAGAGTGCTAATGACTAAGCCATCATCTCTAAATTGCCGGCTCGTAAAATGGGCCATTCTCTTGTCATAATATGATATGCAATTCATGCCCCAAAAAGCGATCAAGGGTCAAGCGTTAGCAGACTTTTTGGCTGATCACCCGGTGCCAGGGATATCTAAATTGTATGAAGAATTGCCCGATGAAGTCGCAGAAGCTTGTATCACTCGAGAATCTACGCAAGTGTGGAAATTATTCTTCGACGGTGCATCCAGAGCAAACCCTCATGGAGCAATTATCGCGAGAGTAGGAGTGGTGTTCGTCTCCCCAAACGGTCACGTGATCCCAAGAGGATTTTTCTTAATCAAACCCTGCACCAACAATGTGGCTGAGTATAATGCTCTGTTATTAGGAATGCAGTTCGCCGAAGAACTTAATATTCGACACCTCGAGGCTTACGATGACTCTCAGCTCATCGTAAATCAAGTCCGAGGGGAATACGAAGTACGTCATGAGGACCTAATCCCGTACTACTTCGCAGTGCTAAAGCAAGCTAAGAAGTTCGAAGGGTTCTTTATTGAATACATTCCACGAGCTCAGAACGCCTACGCAGACGCTTTGGCGTCATTGGCAACTTTGTTGGCATTACCGCTAGGTGCTGAAACAACAATCCCAGTCACAGGACGTGAGCTATACTGCTCCAAGATTCTTATAGAAGAGAGCTCAGATAAGACAACGACAGGAGAAGTCTTTACGACCTCGATGGAATTTGAAGCTAGGGATTGGCGGTTTCCGTACATCGACTATGCCATATACGGAATTTTACCTGATGACTCTAAGGAAGCGGCCACTATCAAACAAAAAGCCCTCCAATTCTATTATGATGTAATTTCTCAAACCCTGTACCGTAAATCACATGATGGATTTTTGCTTAGATGCCTCTCTCGGAAGGAAGCAAAAGAGTTCCTGAAGGAAGCTTATGACGGAATGTGTGGAGCTCATCAGCCTGGAGCTAAATTAGGCGATCATCTCTGACGAATTGGGTATTATTGGCCAAGGATGTTCGCAGACGCAGCAGATTACGCTAAACGCTGTCACACATGCCAGATTCATGGTGATTTTATCCATCAAGCGCTAGAAAACTTACATCCCACATCTGCTTCTTGGCCATTCGAAATGTGGGGCATGGACATCGTGGGACCAATTTCTCCTCCGACTTCCAAAGGACACAGGTTCATTTTGGCCGTGACCGACTATTTCTCCAAATGGAAGGAGGCAATTCCGCTAAAATAAGTCAAGACGAAGAATGTGGTTAAATTTATTAAACATCACGTCATCTACCGTTTTGGAGTCCCGAGATGGATAGTTCACGACAACGGAACACAATTCGTTAGTTTTGGGTTTCAGAGATTTTATGATAAATTCAGAATCCAAAGTGTCGCATCTACGGCGTATTACCCGCCAACGAATGGCCTTGCGAAAGCCTTTAACAAAACCATTGTGAAACTTCTTAAGAAATTTGTTTCTAAGAGACGACGTGATTGGGACGAAATACTCGGCGAATGTTTGTGGGCCTATCGAACAACGGTGAGGACCTCTACAAGAGCTACGCCATTCTCCTTAGTATACGGCTGTGAAGCTGTACTGCCACTTGAGATTCAAATCCCTTCTCTGAGAGTCGCAATTACAACGGGACTCACAGAAGAAGAAAAACATCGACGACGTCTACAGGAACTTGAAGCTTTAGACGACAAGCGACTTCAAGCTCAGCAACAGATTGAATTATATCAAGCCCGTATGTCTAAAGCCTACAACAAAAAGGTTAAAGAACGGATTTTCAAGAAAGACGATTTAGTTTTGGCTAATCAACGACCTATGGTGATGACTCACAAAACCAAAGGAAAGTTTAATCCCAAATGGGAAGGACCTTTTGTGATAGAGACAGTCTATTCCAATGGAGCCTACCGTTTCATCGATAAAAAAGGCGACAGAATTATGATGCCGATTAATGGGAAATTTCTCAAGAAATATTACCCGTAAGTTGCAAGTCTCTGGAGTCTAGCTGGGGGTTGCTTATTAAATGTTTGTTCGAACGAATTGTCCTCCTACTTTGTATGTCGTCAAGTTAACATTACACCTCTGACGATTTAAGTTGTCGAGAAATATTATAATAAAGAAAATTTCCTAAGTTGTTGGATTGATTTGGTTCAGTGGAAAAGTCTTAGCAGCCTAAGATGCGCACCCAAGGTTGGAAGAAAGAACATCTAGCTTCCCTGAACGCAAGTTCTATAACTGCGTTTCAAGTCTCTCGAACGCAAGTCCTAACCCTGCGTTCTTAGTTCCTATAAGGGGGCAGACACACGTTGAGTGCATTCAAACACAGAATTCCAACTACAACGAAGAAAATTCCAGAGATCACCCTAACAACGGCAAAGGGGATCCCCCAACAAGTTGGGATGCGTCAGATCTTCCTGAACGCAAGTCTTAGAACTACAACTCAAATCTCAGATTTACGTTCAAACCTGTTTGGACGCAAAGACGAAACCATGCGGCTTCGATAAGCCTGCGTTCAAATTATTCGAATGCAAGGGGACAATTTTCAGAAATACCAACATCACAACAAGACTGCAACATCCCAGACAAACAAACAAAAAGTGTGCAAGAAAAGCAGTAGCAGTTCATCACAGGCAGAGTAGTAACTGTTACGAAAGTATCAAAAATTATTACAGGCCAAAAAGTCTTTAAAGAGAAAAGGATGCGAGGCGGGCTTTAGCCTAGGATATACGTGCAGAATGCTTGGCTCGAACTTCTGCTTCGGCCCTCCCCCTCAACTCTTCAGCAGTGGCAGCAGCAGCAGCAGCTCCTGTTCGCAAGGCTTGAAAAGCCTCCTCTATCTCTGGCTTCAAGTCAGCATTCTGCAATTTCTCTAAGGTTTCCATAGTACCTGAGAAGAAGTAAATCTTCTCAGAACAGTGCAGAGCCCAACTGCGGTTGATACGGGAAAGAAGGCGCAGCACTTCCCAGAAGGAGTCCCGGAATTCAGGAAATGTGGCCCATCCTTGCTCAGAGATAAGGTAGGCTTGCCTCACCATGTTTTCTAAACGCTTAGTAAGGAAAGTCACACTCTCAGGGAGTGGGGTGAAAACTTCACCAGGAGGGATCATAGCAAGGGGTGTAATCAGAGGAGCGTCCTCTTGAAGCAATTCTCCTCCTTCATCGTCAGATATGATAATAGGCTCTGAAGCAGAAGCCCCACCTTGCAACAAAGCAAACATAAAGTCAGTAAATTTCTTGGCAACTGAATTTAAACGCAGGAGTCTAGACCTGCGTCAAAATCAATTTGAACACAAGGATTTAGACCTGCGTCGAATCATTCTGAATGCAATAAACTAAAATTGCGTTCCAGGATAAAGAAAGTTTTCTGCGTCAAATACAGCAGGATCAAGCCATTATTTCTTCCTACGTTCAAGATTATTGACTCCTCGTTCCACCAATGAACGCCGAAACTTCTTCCCGCGTTCAAGATTAAGGAGTTAATCTTTCGTTTCGTCAATGAACACATGAATTTCTTTTGGTGTTCAAGAAGAAAGAGACAAACAGTTGTTGTCAAAGAACGCAAAAGTTGTTTTCTACATTCAAGATTGAAGAGACGAATCGTATTCGTCATCATCAACCAAGATTCGTCTAAGGGATTTAAAGAAGACATATCAAAAAAAAAGAGAATGCTTAAACGAAGAAGATAGCAAGGTTTACCTTGATGGCCAGGCATCGGAGGCGTCGACGTCGGCCCGGAGGTGGACCCGAAAGTGTTCTCCGATGACGATATGGGGCGTTCCGTCTTTTTGTCTCCACCTGAGCAAGATTTCTTGGGGGCCATGGCTGGAAGACGAAGCGAAACAGTCAAAAACCTAGGAGAAATTTGTTTCTGGGTGCAAGAAAGAAGCCTAAGCGTTTAAGACTTTTGACAAGACCAATCGGGTTCATTTATATACCCGCTGTAGACGGTGTAGAGTTCCAAGACTCCCACCCCAGTATGGTCTCTTCGTCATCATTATGGTCGCTTGGACTTCTGATGAGACGAGGGACAAGACCCTGCGTCCATAAGAGAGGCAGGCGAAACTAAACGCAATAACCTGGAGATGCGTTCCTTCGAATATACGCAGCTCAATTCAAGAGCACAAACGCAGGGGGTACCCCTGTTGCTGCGTTTTCAAAATATGGTGCCAGACCTTTAGAACTTCTATAGAATTTAAAACAAAATAGTTGGCAAAGTTTTTTCAATGTCAACATTGAACCCATGATGGTTTTCATTTCCATAGATTTTGAATTCCACCTTCCTCAAAGTTGCTCCGATCGCAACACTTCTAACTTATCGACTCTCATCAATAGAGCGATAGGTCCTCAAAGTTGCTCCGAACGCAACACTTCCAACTTATCGACTCTCAGCAATAGAGCGATAGGTCCTCAAAGTTGCCATGTAACATGGCGCTTCGAAGATTTATAAATTTCTTCTAATGCTTAAAACAAGAGCATATAGACAATCTATCCAAAGCGGAATTTCATTGTTCCATGTCAGAGAATGATATGCAAGAGAAACGATGAAAAACCAAAACAGCAACACTTTTATTCAAAGGAAAACAAAGCAACTTAAGATAAAAGTTGTTCCTACCAAAAGAACGATACAAAGACAGCTCATCAATTCCTCAAACTGAATGAGGCAAGCTGAGACTTAATGTCAGAAAGTTTCTCTTCGTGATCAGCTCGCACCAGCATCTCGGCCCGTTTCCGAAGCTCATCCTCACTAGACAGCATGGCAGCTACCTCCTTCTTAGCCTCCTCCAGAGCACTAGCTTCGGTACGGTAATTTACCAGAGAAGTGGCGCTTTTGACATTGAGCTCGGTGACAATAGCTTCTTCTTGTTTGAATTGAACCTTCATCCTAGTCAACTCCACTTCAGCGGCAACGATCTTCTCTCGTAAATTCTCCAAAGAGGTGTTCGAGAGTGCTAGCTCAGCTTGTTTTTTAGCATGCAGCTGCTGCAGTTGTTCCACCTGAACCTCTTTCTCAGCTATATGACGTCGAGCGACTTCATACTTACTGATTTCTTCGGCCCGAATATCCTCAAAAGTAGATGCAATCTGCGCTTGGATATCAGCATGACCTAATGCCTCCAAGAATCTTAGTTGTGCCTCGAGGCGTGAGATGGCTTCTGAGCAACGCTGAACAATATCGACGTCGCCTACGAACTTAAGGTTGTTCAAACTATTTGTGAGCATAGGCTTGAAGGTATCAAAAGTATCTCGTCCGGCCAACACAACCTCAATCACTTTCTTGGTGAGACTTTCCAAATAGTCAAGAGAAATCTTGAGAAAATCCGGTACGTCTGTGGGGCTCGAGGCAGCAATGGGAGATGGTACAAAAACTTCTGAAGACGCAGAGCCAAGTAAAAGACCAGCAGGCGATTTCGACGTAGTGGCCTGAGAAGGAACACCGATATCCAGTTGAGATGGACTCGATTGCAGAGCCATCAGTTCCCCCATTTTAGATGATCTTGGCACGTCTACAACTTCTATAGAGGCTAAAGAAATTGTCAATAAAGTCGTCGGTGGGAGGGCTGTCGTTGAGAGTTCTAAGCGAGGTGGCTCTGACACCTGAGCTGGTGGTAGCATAAGCTGTTGTGTCGAAGTAGGGATGATAGCACTTACCTCATGTATCATAGGATCTATATGAAAAAATTGTTTAAATGTACAATAAAGATTGGTTGTAAATCAAAACAAACGACACTTACCCGTGAGAGGCAAAGGGATGTACGATGATGCTTTGTCTGAAGAAGAGGGTGGTCGAATATCCTACTCCTCGGGATCATCGTTATCATCACTTAAATTGTCATTGTTCTCGTCACTCCCACTTTGGTCGCCACCACCATCTGTATCGTTCGCACCGTCGCTATGATCTGTAGGCTCCTCTTCATTCACGGGGGGAAATGCTGGAAGATCTTCAGTGAGAGTATGTTTTGATATGATTCCAGTGGTAGGGCTAGGCTGTACGTCTCCTACAGGTGGTAATAGCACAGAAATGGAAGGAGACTTGTCTGCTGCTAAGTCTTGCTGGGCAGCCACCGTAGGCTCTGGGACCGGAGGTCTATCTTCTTCAACATGAGGAACAGTAGAGGCGGTATCATGAAGCATGTCTTCAGGGGCAAACTCCATACCCCCTACAAATGATTCATCCCCACGTTCTTCCTCATTCAACAAATGGGCAGAAGAGGCAGGGCCTTCTAAAGCAGGACCAACGCTGGGAAGACCAGGCTGAGGCGAGAGTCCCATAGCAGTTGACTCTTGTTCTTCCTCTTCGGCATGCCATGCTTTCTGAGCATCTGACATAAGTTTAGAAGCAGGGGGTTCGAGTGCTAACTTCCGACGAGCTCGTTTGTCATATTTGGCTTCTTCAGCCGCATCTAGTGCTCTTTTTCCAGTGGCACTCTTACTCCGAGTCTGGACTCTTGAAGGCTCCACCTCGTAGGTATCTGGCACCCTGACCTCTTCCTGAACTCCTTCCGGTGATTGACGCCGCTCGTCCTCCGTAATCGCCTTTTCGTATGATAAATATTCACTAGCACCCCGGGCACGGAATCTTTTAGCACTCCTCTTGGAAGCATACCATCTGCGAATGGCTCTCAAACAGGAGGTATTCATGTTGTAAGCTGAAATTTGGGATGCAGCTTGGTACCACGTGCAAAAACTTAAAGAAGTACGAATGTTGGGCATTTTATGCGGTAGTCGGAATTTTGCTCCTGTACATCCTGCTACCGAGTAGTACCAAGCTCTTGCTCCCTCATACACGTTACCCGTATACACAAGAGCAGGGTTTGGATTCCCGACATAAATCTGATCATAGCCAAATTGCCGAGAAAAGCGATAAGGCTGATATGGTTCGATAAAACACTTTCTCCCTTGCCGAAAAATGAGATAACCTAGGCGGATATTTATGAGCCACCAAAAGGCACATATACTGAGTATAGTAAAAGCGTTTCGTCCCAGAGTATCTTGATGGAGCTCTCCATATGCACCGCCCTCGAAAACGGGGAACTTGCAAGCGATCTCGTAATTATGGTCCCGCCTAAATATTTCACGAAATTTAACTTGGTACCAACCGACCCATTGGGCAGTTTCTAATTCTTGAACAAGAGGAGCCGAGGTGTCACTTGACTCAGGAGTCGACATAATCGAAGGGCAGTGCAAAACAAACCAAGATACCAAATAAATATATGGCATTGGCACTCGAGGGGTCGGAGTTTGAATGATAGTTTTCCCATCTGAGTCCAATTTCTTGACGGCAACAAATTCAGAGGCGAGTTCCCGCAAACCACTCTGCAAGCAGCACACCATGGCCGAAAGAAGATTTAAGGGTCGTCCATGAGCTAGAAGTACAACGGGGTATAACACCTCTACAGTAATAGCTTCCACCGGCCTGGTGGGTACCACACATTGCTTCAACCAAAGAGTAAGAAAACTCGCGAACAAGGCCATGTCGGAGATCGGAACTTCTGCCTGATAATGGAAGCTTTCGAAGGTGGTAAAAGCGGGGAAGACATCCTCCTCTACCTCGCAAGTGTAGTGGGAGGTCGCGTCATTGATACGCTCGTTGATTTCTTCAAGAGTACTGGCGGCTAAACGAGTCTCCTCAGCCTCCTTGTCCCACAGATTTCGAAAAAGATATTCCGCCCATTGTCCTTGTTTCACACCACTGGCCCTTTTCCTAGTGATTTGTGCACAGATCTGGAAATGGCACATTAATTCCCAATAAGTGTTATAGATTTCAGGGGCATCATGCTTTAGGATCTCCAATTCCCTATTGCCGGGAACAAATTCCTCATAAGGCAGTTCTCCAAAAGATAATCCAGAAATTTCAAAGATCTCATGAAGAGTGAATCCTAATTCACCAGTAGGAGTGAAAAATGTACCGGTATGGGGATTATAAAATTCTAGCATAGCAAAAAGTCCACTGTAATTTGGAGAAATCCCGTATCGAGTAGTCGTTATTAGAGTCCTCAGCTCTGAAATCCTCAAAGGCTCTTCCAGCTCCTCCAAGACAAAATTTATCATCCGGGCCCACCAGTCTGTTTCACTCGAGTGTACCCACGTTGGAGCCCTAAAGTCTTGAGCAGGGAACTCACCTTTGACAGATATAAATTTTCTAATGAAGACCTCCGCCAGTTTAGCGGGTTCGCCGACGGGATGTTCCTTCTTGAATAAACCTGGTTTCAGGGCCACGAATTGATTAAAACCAGCCGAGTGAGTGCCTCAAGGAGTAATATGCCCAGTAGCAACACCTCCCTGATCCTGAACAAGTTCCTAATTCATTGACCATGGGATGGAAGCGCACTGATAATAAGAAATTGGCCACATTCGCGCTAAGTTGGGGAGAAAAGACGACGATTGTTAACAGCCCTCAGCCATTTGTAGTTTCCTTCCGACATTCGTTTAGGGTCCAACTTAACAGAATCCCTGAAGAGGAAGGATGGCTTCTTTAAACTCTCACGTTCGGCGGTTTCAAACTTAGCATCCGTGACTAAAGACCTGAGCGTCTCTGGGAAAGCTTGGGTAATGAGCGTCGCTCGCTCCTGGTTCGTGTCCTAAAAAGCTGGGTACTCAAAATGAAAACTGAAGATTATGTTTTTCTTCGCACCTCCCGCATGACCAAAATAGTGTTTGAAAGAAAGAGGCTCATTGAAGTAGCACACTGCAAATAGAAAAATCACTCAGTTGGATGAAGAAGTCTAACACAAGAATGCAAGGTCCAGACCTACGTCCGGATCCTTAAACGCAGGGTCTCAACCCACATCCAAAAAAATCAAATGCAAGGTCCAGACCTACGTCTGGATCCTTAAACGCAGGGTCTCAACCCGCATCCAAAAAAATCAAACGCAAGGTCCAGACCTGCGTCCGGATCCTTAAACGCAGGGTCTTAACCCACATCCAAAATTTTAAACGCATGGTCTGAACCTGCGTTGAAATTTTATAAGCGATGGAGCTAACCATGCGTTTTCTTAAATTTGATAAACACTGGGGATTATCTCTTGAGTTTAATGGTGGAATACAAGTCACCGATCAAGGGTCGAGGATGAGAGATCTGTCAAAACAACCTATGGTAGCTCAACCTTACCATTAGTCGAGGAAATCGGAGACTACGGCGTGGCAGTTCGAACATCCCCGGAGGTTTTAGCCGGAAGAGCACCCTGAGCTAGAGCCATCTTCGGTTTAGAAGTAGTTTTCTTCTTGGTGGCCATTCCAATCGTGGCGAGGAAGATGAAGACGGGTGGACGAGGTATTTAAGAACGGATCCTTTCTTCCGTTGAAGCGCTGGAGAAGATGAACAGGAGCCCTGTTCAGAGATCAGTAGAAGGGTAAGAAGGGGAAAAGTCGAATGACTTTTTGATTTGACCTCAGTGGTCTATTTATACACAGCTGTAACCATCAAATCAGCGTGGGATTTTAGGCAAAAATCCCACCTGAAACGCGATTTTTGCATTTTCAAATAAGGGATTTCAACTTCCGAACGCACCCTCACATTCAGACATTTGAACGCACGACTTAGGCATGCATCCTGGCGATCGTCCTCCGCCTGGCATGCAGCTAATCCTCTTAGGGTGCGTAACATTCCAACCAAGAAGTAATGACTATAAGGTTTAAATCCCTACCCCAGTTGAGCTGATAAAAAAATGAGTCCCTCTGAGGCTACCCTCTTGACTAAGCTGGGGATAAAGTCCTGTGGCTCTCTCTGTCTATGACAATCTATTTGTATTAAGTTCGGAAGGGTTCCCTGAAGATGACGAACTTAGTCATGCAAACCAAAACCCGAGTCATCATTGGCGAGCTAAACAAGAGTGATGATGCTCCACTCAATCTGCAATGAGGTGCATTCAGTCAACAAAATTTTGGGATCCAAAGTGTTTTAAAAATTCGTCCCAGTCAACCGCGAACTTTCGAAAACTTTGGAGGGGGTTCTGTAGGCTGTCTAAAAAATTATAAAATATAGCTAACTCCCCATTAAACACTGATGTTAGAAGTTACAATCTGACGACCTTCACGACAGCTCCAATCAATAACTTCCACAATCAGCATCGGGAGTTGCAATCTGGCGACTCTCACATATCAAAGAGCTAAAGCAAAAGATTACAAAACGACGATCTTTACAACGCTCTGACAGAAAGATACTATAAATCGATGGTCTCTTCAAACTAAGGCGAGGAAGTCCTCCCTACGTACCATCATCAAGACACAATACCAATGTGAGCGTAAACATAACTTCATCCGCTGCAAACAAGCCTCCTATGTGAGATGATTGATCTTGATGGCTGCGACAACAACATGGCTGATATTACATTAGCAACTATTAGAGATGCTGATGAGCAGTGTAATGATTTTAGAAAAGCGGGAAGATCTAGAGAGCTGTGAGCGAATATTTAGCATGCTGAGAAGCGCACGATCAAGCTATCTTAGTGGAGATTGTGACCTGCAGTTGATAGAGCGTTATTGGGATGCCTCAATTATCACAAATGGCCTGAATAGGACCTTCTCGACTGGTCATTGATATCATCCATATATAAAGACAGAGAAGACATCCGCAGCTCCAACGCAGCTCCTATCGTTGCCCAACGCAGCTCCTATCGCTGCCCAACGCAGCTCCTACCGCAGCTCCAACGCAGCTCCTACCGCAGCTCCAACACAGCTCCTATCGCTGCCCAACGCAGCTTCACTCGTTGCCAGAACGCAAGTCAAGGCTCTGACTTATTCAAACGCGATCCATACGGTTACGAGAAAACCGCTGTTCACCCACGATCGGGAGAGTGGTTTACGTGGGTTGTTACACCCGATTAATGGGGGGACTAAACCCCCTATTTAGGCGCGGATTATGGGGGCAGTTACACCCCTAATTCCCCTATAAATATCAACAAACTCAACAGAGTTCGGGATCGGATTTTGGGGATCGGATCGAAGAGGATCAGATCGGATCGAGGAGGAGATTTTCTCTAAAATTGGAGCGGATTTTTTTAGAAGAGTCTGAAGGCAACAATCTTCAACGAACTGAAGATTCTCGGATCTTTGATACTTGGCTCATTAACCAAAATATTTTGGTTCAAACAACTCTTTTTTTACTAGAGTTTGTCACTCACTCTGAGGTACAACACTCGTGGAGAGTTCTTGGATAATTCGGCCATACAAGTCATTTGTTCCAGCAAGTTGAGACATTCGGATCGTCAACGAGAAGCAAACTAGACGCGAGCATTCGAGGGAAGCATCTCATCGCCACCGTGAAGAACCCAGTTTTAAATAAAGGGGAGAATCAAATTCATTCTCTTCTCTTTTGTAACCAAGAATTCAAATTATAATTCAAGAGTTGAGAGAGTTGTAAACATTCTTTTTTCTAAGCAGTTAGAGAGAATAAAATCAAAAATAATTCTTTCACTATTTTCTTGTTACAAATTTTCCACCAAACAATATTATTACCTTTGATGAGCTTGCTCTTGAGTTTAAAAAATTACATGATTGCTATATTGATGTAAAAAGTAAGCATGTTAATATGAAATCCATTCATGAAACTCTAGCCACTAAGTTTAATTTCATTGCAAATGAAAATATAATTCTTAAAGAATGCAATGAAACTTTGAGATTAGAAAATGCTAGTTTGCTTCATGAAAAATGTGATGCCATGTTAGAAGTAGATAAGTTAAAATCTATGATAAATAACCATGTTTATCCTACTTCTAGTAGCAATGCTTGTACACACAATGATGAGTTGAATCAAATGAGAAAACGCATATCTACCTTAGATTCAACACTAAACATTTGTATTGCTAATAATAAAAAGCTTCTGGACTTGTGTGCAAAGTTCAATGTTAATTCTTCTAAGAAACCTCTTCACTATGCACACATGTATGACAAAATTCACAAATGTTCTATTTGCGGTCTTAAAGGCCATTTAGCCCAATTTTATCATAATGTACAAAAAATTGACAAGCCTATTCATGATTGTGCATCCCATCAAGCCTCTTCATCACATACACATGTACACACACATAGTATAAATCATAAATATGCTCATGTGTACAAATATGATTATTGTGGTCGTTTTGGTCATTTGGCCATGTTTTGTTTTGATTTGAAAAGAAATTCTCGTTTGCAAAACAATTACAAAGAAAAATCTATTTTTGCAAATGAACCAAGTGCAAATCATTTCGGTCAACGCAAACCATTCAAACCCCTACATTGCACAAATTGCAATCGTATGGGTCATGTTTACGATTTTTATTTTGACTGTATCGGTGCACAAAATACGCCCAAGCGGGTTCATAACCCTAGGGCCTTGGATTTACATGATAGGGGTCATGTCCTAAATTTTAGTGGTACCAAAATGATTTAGGTACCAAAATGAGTTTTATAACTATCGTTGTGATTTTTTTTGTTTTATAGTTGTTTTTGAGTTTTAATGGTGATTTTGTTTTTATTAAGCTAAATAAAATATTTTCGTGATTTAATAGCTAACAACTTTTTATATTTATTTATATATATTATAAAACAATTTTCTTAAGGTCCAAACTGAATATTTTCTAAAAATCCAGATTTTATAATATTTTTGACATTATTTCTCTCGCGGTCGACCACCACGGTCGACCATGAATATTTCTGGAATTTTTCACGGTCGACCGTAAGAAATTTTTTTTGGTTCTGCTGATTTCGTTATCGGGTTTCAGTTTCATTTGATTAATTTTTCTGAACCCGACTCTTTCTCTACCATTAATCTCAATTCATTTCAGATCCTAGCCGTTCCTTCCTCTTCTTTAAGATCCGATCCTCTCATCTTCCCCCATTCTAAATTTTTCCCCAAATTCTGTCGATTTCCCCTTCTCGGTCGCCCGCAGCTCTCCGTTAGTCAACCGCGGCCATTCCCCTTCATCAATCTCGGTTGGGTAATCTCTCCTCTTTATGCAAATCTGTCTGTCACCACTTCTGCTGATGGTCTTCAAACCATCAATACATCTATTAAAAATGTTCCTATTCTATTTTCTGCCGACAAACTTGCGAAAATCCTTAAGATCTCGTCAAGTGATGTTGAGCTCATGTCTATCGAACACATCGATCAGGCTATGAATAATTCTATGTTTAAACCCCGTTGCACCTATCTTATGAACAACAAATCACTTAATCGTACTGTGAAAATCATTGCTCGTATTGTTGCTTAGAATCTAATTCCTAAGACCGGTAGTTTTGATCATTTTGCTCCTGATAAAGTCAATGCTGTATATGCTATTTTTGCCCAGATAAAAGTGAATTAGGCAAATGTTTTTCTTAAAAACATGGCATGTAAGCATTACAAGTTTCTAACCTTTGGCTGCTTCATCACCCTTATTCTCCAACACTTTGGTGTTGCTCTGACCAATGAACCCAATGTTAACCCAAGTAAGAAATATTTTGATAGAGTTTCTCTCTCTCGTATGCAAATTTCAGACTCCTTATCTGATCCTACCAATCAATCATCCTCCTGATCTCGCTCTAGAGCTTCTTCTTCTGTTTCAGCTTCTGATGTTTGTGCCCGACTGGATCGTCTTAAGACTCAGGTCTCAAGTATTCAGAAGAACGTTAGGACTATTCTCAGTTATCGGTGTCAGTCTCTTAGGATTCCGGATCCCTCTTCCAGCTCTGACTCTGGTTCAGGAGAGGACTCTGATGGAGGATCTGCTTCTGGTTCGGGTTCTGGCTCCGGATCTGCATCTAATGTTAGTGGTGATTGACTCTCGATGTTGTTGAGTTTATGTTTGGTTTTGTTAAACTAAAACTAGATACTTATGTTTTATTGTGAGTTGTAATAAATCTACACTTTGTGTTTGAAAATTATATGATATTGTAGAACTACTTCTGTTTATTGTCCTTGTGATAGCTTACGACTATCTCTATGAACTATGTATTGCTATTAAGGATGGTTTGTGTTAAAAGTTTGGTTTGGCTTTTGATTCCTGTGCTTATAGTCTTAATAGCTTGTTATATTGGTTATGGATCTTATGGATGTGTAGCTCCTATATATATATATATATGTTCTTTTTGTTATGTCATTTATGCAAATTGACAAGGGGAGATTTGGCCATATATTTGTTTATTATCTGTGCTTGAATGCAGGGGGAGCGTTGCTCTAATATATTTATTCATTTTTCCTTTTTGATGTTGTCAAAAGGGGGAGAAAATCTACATATTGATGTTCAGTTTAATGGTTTATTCATATTAATTCATATTGATGGAATGTAATGATGTGTGGTTGTAGGCTGTCTAAAAATCAAAATAGATAGCTGATCCCCCATCAAACACCGATGATGGAAGTTACAATCTGACGACTTCCAAAAGGCTATAATTCGAAGACTTTTACGTAGATCAATGAAGGTTACAATCTGACGACCTTCATAACAACCGATGAAAGATCTAGTTCAACAACTTTCACAATCAACATCGGGAGTTACAATCTGACAACTCTCGTATTTTCGAGCAGCCAAGGCGAAGATCATTCAACAATGGTCTTTACAACGCTCTACAGAAGAGGCTACAAGTCAACTAGCCCCTTCTAAACGCGGAAGTCATCTCCACGTTCCAATTCTTGAAATGCAGGCGACCCCCGCGTTTTAATTCTTGAAACGCAGGCGACCCCCGCGTTTCAATTCTTAAAACGCAGACGACCCCCGTGTTTCCAAGCTTCAACAAGCAAAACACAGGCGACCCCTCCGTTTCTAATCCTCAGCAAATCAAACACGGGCGGCCCTCGCGTTTTTCAACATCTAGCGGGTGCCCAACTCCGCGTCTCCATTCTAAAACACGGAGTTAGGGTCCTGAACACCAACTTGGGCGTTGTTTGACTCATTCAATATGAGCTGAACGGTTCTAAAACCGTTTCCCACGATTTAGGGGCGGTTACACCCCACTTAGGAGTGATTTAAGGAGCGGTTACACCCCCTTAATCCTCTATAAAAGTGAGTAAACTCAACTGAGTTAAGGGTTGGAACTTCTTAGCTCAGATTGACCCTTCGGCTTGGCAGCAAAGAGAGGATCTTTGGAGCATTCTCGGATCTGGAGATCGACCACCCGAGCTTTCTTCTGGCCTTGGCTTATTAACCGATTTTTGGTTTAAATCAACTCTTTACAGAGTTCTTCTAAACTCATTCAGAGTTCTAAAACTTGCCACGCAAGTTCTCCACAACATCAAATCGTGAGAAGAAGACATCGTTCTAGTGAATCAAAACGTCGGATCGTCAACGGAGAGCTAACTCGACGCGAGCATTCGAGGGAGGCACTCTATCGCCACCGTGAGGAACCTAGTTTTAAACAAAGGGGAGAATCCAAATTCATTATCCTCTCTTTTGTAATCAGAAAATCCAATTGTAACTAAGATTAAAGGAATACAAATCAATTTTCCTTTATTTTCTTTTTTACTACAAATTTTCCACCAAACAGTGGTTATATAGTTTATATATTCATGTTAATATGGTTTATTCATATTCATGTTAATATGGTTTATTCATGTTATATATGTTTGGTTTATTTAGTTTATCAATATGTATTTCATACCATTAAATAAATTGTTTGCCATCATCAAAAAGGGGGAGATTGTTGGCCATATAGTTTTGATGATGCTTTGTCAAACAATTTATAGCTAATATGTTTTCTAGTTTCTGTTGTTTGGTTTTTTTTCTTTTCAGGTAATTCAATACACGACAATCAAGAGTTAAAGATTCAAGTTCATGTGTGTGCATTCACCTAGGTATAAGAGTAGTTTGCTTACATATATTGTATGTTTATATTTAAGCTCAATATATGAACACTTAACACAGATTTGACGTTTTCTATCATATAAATGATTTTTCATCAAACTTTGTTACAATAGTTTTTATTTTATGTTTACAGCTCATTCATACTTCATTATATATATAATGTATGCATGATATATATATACAAGTTTACAAGTTATATTTCAATTTTCATGTTTACGAAAAATAGGTTTTATGAACACTTTTCGAAAACAGTGAGTTTTCACAAATAAAAATTGTTTTTCCAAAAATTCCTTTTCAAACATGTATATTTTATCATTTAGAAACTTTTCCCAAAGTTTTACTATTTTTGCAATTGATTTGATATTTTTAACGTATTTTTGAAATCAAGCCAAAAACCTGTATATTACCATGTATCAGTTTGCGGTCGACCGCCACAGTCGACCGTCAGCAGTTAAATTTCTTACTATGGCTTTTTGTTGTTCGCGATCGACTGTGACAGTCGATTGTGGCTCCATCCAAAAACTTTCGCGGTTGACCGCCAGCTTTTAAAGTTTTTTTTCAGTGGTTTTTGTGCTTCGCGATCGACCGTGAGATTTCCACGGTTGACCGCCGAACTCATCATTGCTTTCTCAATAGCTATATTCTGATTTAAATCTGTGGGACTATTTTGGTCATTTTAAGTTGGTTTTGGCTGATATTGTGAGTGGGTATAAATACTCCATTGCTGTTCTCTTTCAAGATACCAAATTTTGTTTTTACAGTGAAGTTTTAACAAAATCTTAAGTGTGTTTAAAGAGCTGTTTTAAGCTGATTCTGATTATCTGTTTCAAAAAAAGTTTTCTACAACAAGAAGAGGCTTTTATTTCAACTGAGAATTCTATCCTCATCATCCTCTACTGTTCTTCTTGTTTATTGAGAAGTTTTCCTAACTCATCTTTT
>BQKN01065763.1:680181-706875 GCA_022839385.1 Asparagus kiusianus | reverse complement strand
CTCATTTGTTGTCGAGAACAAATCATTGTATTTAACCTTTATTTGTGAGTATCACTTGTATTACACTTGTACACCAAGAGAAGTGTGAGGCGAGAGACGGGGTCGAATCCAATAGGAGTGGCGTCGGTTGACGAACCTAGGGAGAGGTTGCATCTGAGCACTTGAGAAGGAGGACATGGGCTAGGTTCCTACACTTAGTTTGTAAAGTGTGATTGCATAGTGTTTGTTGTGTGAGAGTTTTTGGTAAACTTATAAACCGAGTGTGTAGAAGTTTCGGCTTCAAAACCGGATTGTGATAGTGGAGATCTCCTCGAGGTGAGGAGCAGGGACGTAAGTCGTGGTGACCGAACCTCATAAACATATCGTGTGTTTGTGTTTTGCTTAACGTATATTTTATTTGTGGCTATTTATATCATTCTTGCTCATATCTATCTCATATCATTCTTGCAAGAACAAATTAATCAATATGATTTTAATTGGAATTTAATCAGGATTAGATTAGCATAAGACCCTAATCACCCCCTAGGGTCTAACAGACTTTTCCGTCTCGTTTGACAAACTAGACGGAATTTTTCGTCTAGTTTGACCCAAACTAGACGGATCAACCTAGACGAAAAATTTCCATCTAGTTTGATTCAACCTAGACAGAAATTTTTTCCGTTTAGATTGTTCCGTCTAGATTGGTCGTTTTTCTAGTGTCCATACATGCTCTAACCATATTTTTAGTATGTGTCACGCTCTATTTGTGCGACACAAAAATGTATCATAATTTATAACTTTTATTGTAGTGATCGATTGAATAAGTAAGAAAGAATATACGCAGGAAAGAAGGTTCATGATTTCATAGAAACGATGATAATAGAAAAGATGAGAGGTAAGGATGTGACTGAGGATATTTTTGGAATATTAGAAATATAATGATTTTGTTCGGGCTTGAGGCAATTTTTCTCTATAAAATTTGGAGTTAGAAAATTATCATGAGCATGTAGCTGCTTCTTATTGGATATCACGGGTGATAGGTATGTAGTGCAATCTGGCTGTGATCCTCTCCACTATCAAAAAAAAAAAAAATAGTGAAAGTGTTCCTGCTTAATTACAAATTATAGGTAATCTAGTAGGAGGTAATGAATTTTTTTTGGGTGCAAAGTAGAAATGAGTGCAATATACAGGGTATAGTAAGTGTTATATTTAGAATGTATCGCAATCAACCACTAGATAATTAATACTTAAAATTTAAAAATAATGGTTTTTCTATTACTCTTTTATAATCTTTTATAATGAGGATCTAAATTTAGTGTGAGCCATCCAAATCGCAGGTAATCAATATCAAACCAAAACTTTAGATTTGTGGCAAATTGTTGGTAAATAGCACACATCAGTTTTATTTACCACTTTCCGAATGGGGGCAATCAATGATGATAAATTAGAGTGATGCATGAAGATTGCGAAAGAGCTTTGTGTTAGAACATGAACAAATAATATCCTATTGTTAGAATAATTTGTTGTTGGGGTTGTGTTTTTGATTCTTTACATAATTTCATGAAAATTAGATAGGGTTAGAGATCTATCATGTTTAGAAGATTGGGTTTCATCATGATTAGGAGTTTGAATCATATTCTAATTAGGAAGTTAGGCTACAGATAGGGTTTTAGGATTTTTGCACCTTAGAGGTAACATTGTATTTTTTAATTGTGATTTGATCCTCAAGTTCGGGTGTAACTTTGAAAGATTGTACTCTCGATTTATAGTGGAATATTGCTCTCTGGATTGCCCCATGGACGTAGGCATGATTTGCCGAACCACGTTAAATCTTGGTCTTTACTTGCGTGTAGTTTTTTTCATTGGTGCCGTTATTTATTTTTGTGTTTAACTCCGTAGATTAATCTCTATAAAATTCTTAACAAGTGGTATCAGAGCCATGATGATGGATCCGAGAGCGATCTCGCAAGATAAATGTCTCACAAAATTAAAGATCGGCGACGTTACAAGAATCAGTATGAAGAAAAAGAAAAAGAAGAAAACAAGAAGGAATTGTAGCGGCAGGAACCCTGTAGCGATGGAAACACTATCACGTGGGTGAGGGTTTGGTTAAAAATTATTAAATCAAATCCGACGATACAGATTAATTTGTCTTCTGATCAAGGGTTTGAAGGCGGATTTTGATAATCAAGGAGTTGATTTCTAGCTTTTGGAGTGCTCTCAACGCGATGAGAGGGTTTGATTTTTTAGATTTTATGTAGATTGATCAGAAAGTGCTGATAAGTTCTGATGGTGATGGCGAGACAAATTTGATGGCAGATAGGGCAAATAAGTACACGACGGATGAGACTGGTGTAGAGAATCAGACGTTATTCTAGCAATAGAGTTGTCAGTATATAATTATTCAGAGTCATCGCGGTTGCAGGAGTTGGTTGGTGTGTAGACTCGAGGGTTTTGGTTTTCCTATATATATTCTTCTATTATTGGAGGAAAAACCAAGGAGAGGAGAGATAACCAATATTCTTGTAATCTAGGGTTAGCAGAGAGCGCGTGTCCTGATTCAAGAATATTATACGAGAGGCGAGGGTTTTGTAGTCTTTGTTAGTGTAAAAGATTATAATATTGGGAGAGGGTTTCGCAGTCTTTGTCCGTTCAAAAGATTGTAAGGAGTGGGTTTTGGAGAGAACATGAGAGTTGATTATGTATTTGAGGTTAAGAGATTGAGAGAGGAGAGGTTCCTCATGTAGTTCTCCTTGATATATAGTGCATTTCTTATATTGCATAGTGCATTTCTTATATTGTTGCCCCGTGGACGTAGGTCGAAGTTGGTTATTATCTAAAAGACAAGGTTAGTAAAATTCTCCAACATTTGTAGGGTTGACTTCCGAGTTGCGAAGATTATAGTAGACGGGGGATTAAAATTCTCCAACATTTGTAACCTGATACCATATTAAGTGAGTACTTATTTCAACATGTCATGGTCACACGTGGCCACTCAAAGATTACGCGCAAGATCTTCCACAATTGCCTACATAATTAATTCCATACCCAGGATGTGGTTATTATCTAAAAGACAAGGTTAGGATGTGATTAAAGACAAATTTACAGGTAGCATGGTGTTTGCCCTTTCCTTGTCACTGAGAATAAAATTATTCCAAGTAAGGTAAATGTTAGAGATTGGGTGGCCACATAGAGACAATGATATATAGCTTCAATCTACCTATTTTTTCATCCAGAAGGAAATGGAAGCTGCTCCACAGGAATTGTAACGTGTTCGTTTACTATTGGTTAATCACATTATTATCGCTTTTTTTTAGCAGAAAAACAAGAGAACATCCCCGTTCATATCATTCATTATTCTTTTATCGAATTCCACACATTTTAATTTAGTAGTTTTCGTACTAGTCCCAACATCTTTTCTACTTTGATATTAGTCCTTCTAATTTTCATAATTTGAACTTAGTTTCTCATATCGTTTAAGAATTTTTTAATTATTCCCTCTAGTTTATCGCTGGTTCAGATTGAGAAAATATTACATTGCCTTTTTAACATTGGAGTGCAATATTAACATCAACAATGTTGTTGTTCAATTGCAACTAGAATATGGCTATGTTGCCCTTTGTAAGGAGCCAGTAGAATTACCCTTAAAAGGTAAGTGTTAGAGTAAAGAAATCGAAATTAATAAACTCATAATTGACTCTTTATTTAGTTAACATCGCCATTGGGTCCCTTGTTTGGGGTCCCGGTAGAAGCGCCCTTCCAAAAAAGCAAATCCTATCTTCTTTCATAAACTGTTACGCGTGCGTGAAACACGCAAAATATAATACAAACGAAGGAAAAAGACGGAAAAGAGCTTTCAGTGACGACTAAACCTCTCACGTACGAGAATTGTACTGTAGCCCAAGTACGCTACCAATCCACGACGGCGATGAAGATCAATTATAATTATAAATAATGTTAGGGGCACACCCCCTAATACACCACCAACCACACCCCCCCTCTCCCATCGTTACAGTAAACCGGACCCCACATTGGATTTTAAAACTTTTAAAATTCCATGTGAGGCCCGGTTTACTGTAACGATGGGAGAGGGGGGTGTGGTTGATGGTGTGGTAGGGGGTGTGCCCCTAACACCACTCTATAATTATTACTCTCCAAGGCTAAGTCGCTGTTGCTGCAATCTTGAAAGTATAGCATCTCTGATCTCATCCCCTCCTCCGAAATTATGACAGCGGGGGAACTTGGCAACAACATCTTGAACCGTAACGCCGTTAGCTTGCGACACGATAGCATGCTGTACTTCAGCGTCCATTTCCATTAACACCCTCATCAATTCTGCAGCGGGGTGCTTCACTCGCCTGCCGTTGCTCTCGGCCCTGATCAGCCCCTCACCCGAGCCCAACGCTCTCACTCCAACCTCAAATAATGTTCCTTCTTGGTCCCCGTCGACGTTTTTGGCACGAGCGGACAGCGTCGATACTTGCTGTTGTGCCTGCGTTCTCTCTGCTTCCAGATCCTGTACTCTTGCTCTTAGCCGCTTAATGTACGACACGGTATCGGCTAGGAGCGACGCCCTGTCCATCTTCGACGCCGTCGGGACCGCCGATTTCAGCTCGTGAAACCGCCCGTTCAACCTCTCCCTTCTCAGCCTCTCCGCCTCCGCGTGCCCGCAACCGACATTTCCCCTTGCCCTCTTCCCCGTCTGCGGCGTGGTGTCCGCGAGGGTTGAGCTCTCAGCTGGGACCGGCTCGCGGGACCCGAGCTCGAGGACGCCGCCCGAGGTCGGGACCCAGGCCATGGTCTCGACACCGTGGCCCGCCCCCTCACGGGCACGCGCACAGCCCGACGCGTGCAGGGCGCGCGCGCTTTCGAGCCAGACGGTCGACCGCGTCGTGAACGCGAGGGAGGGGGAGAGCGTGGCGTCGTCGACGGGGTAAGAGCGGCTGAGAGACAGCGCGTAGAACCACTCGATGTCGGTGGCATAGCAGCGGTCGACGCTGCCGATGAGGTGTCCCGATTCCCAACGCAGGGCCGAGGTGGTTGGTCGCCAGAAGATGGCGTAGGCCCAACGCTGGTGCTGGCGAGATTCGAGAAGTTGCTGAAGTTGGGCTTCAAATACTGTAGAGGATGACAATTGCATCTCTGAGAGGGAAGTGGCAGTGAAGTCTTCATCCATATACTGGTTACAAGTAGGAACGTAGCTGCTAGCGGTGAGGAGGGGTGGGGCTAGAAATAGAGGAGGGCAAATTATTAGAAAGCCCCTAAGCTGATAGTGATTTCTCTTACGGTTCTCCTTCACCAAATTTTCGATATACCCTCGTCATAACATCGGAGTTGTGACGCTAAAGTGATGGCGTCAGAGTTATGACGCTAAAGTGATGACGTCGGAGTTATTTCTTCGGATGTATATATCAGCCTAGGACAGAAAATAAGTTTGTTTATTTGTTTTAGAGAGAAAATTGCGACTTTGTTTAAGGAGGGAATATTAGTTGATTTAAAACGTTTTCATTGTTCTTTTAAGAAAAGGATGAGGGGCCCAAACAAAACCTGCAGCTAGGCCTGTTCGTCCGGGCTGAGCAAAACCGGAGCCAATGGATGACATGAGTCATCCCTTGATTCGTGGGATGTGACCACTTAGGGGTAAGGAGTAGCATACTCCCCCTATGGGATGTGACCGCTTAGGAGGTCCTACCAGCTGCCCTTTTCTTGTAGCCATCAATGGCTATTTGTAGAATAGGAGAGTTCTGACCAATCCCTTGATTTGTGGGATATGGTCATGCCTAGGTGAGGAGCGTCATGCTCTCCCCTTTGATTTGTGGGATATGACCACTTAGGGGTAAGCAGTAGCATATTCACTCCCTTGAAATGTAGGATAGTACCGTTGATGTGACTATTCCCATACCCCAAGTGGGTAGTTGACAAGTGTGCTGGCGAGCTGTCAGGCGAGTCTGGCTCATGCAGGTGAGCTTGACCCATGCAGGCGAGCTTCGGGCTGTCAGGCAGGCTTGACTCATGCTGGCAAGTCAGCCAAACAGGCAAGGTTTGGTCCCATGGCATTCGGCTCGTGCGGACAGGCCGAACTTTCAGGTGGGCCCCAACTCGTGCTAGCGAGCTGGGCGGTTTCAACTCGTTGGCATGCCGGGCCATCTGGTGGTGCTTGACTCTGAATCGACTGACACCGCCCTTCTTGTCGACACGAGGGGTGTCGTCTCGAGGAGCTGACTGACACCGCCCTTCGTGTCGACACGAGGGGTGTCGTCTCGAGGGGTCTTCAAAAGGCTAACTGACACCGCCCTTCGAGTCAACACGAGGAGGTGTCGTCCCGAGGGGTCTTCGAAGGGCTGACTGACACCGCCCTTCGAGTCGACACGAGGGGGTGTCGTCCCGAGGGTTCTTTGAAGGACTGGCTGACACCGCCCTTCGAGTCGACACGAAGGGGTGTCGTTGCGAGGTCTTCTGAGATGAGGGGACTCTTAGCAAGTCATATTTGAGTAGGAGACTGACACCGCCCTTCGAGTCAACAACACGAAGGGGTGTCGTCCCGAGTTCTTCTAAGATGAGGGGACTTTTGGTGAGTCGTCTTCAAGTGAGAGACTGACACCGCCCTTCGAGTCGACACAGGGGTGTCGTCCCATGGTCATCGAGGGGAGGATTAGCACCGCCCTTCAAGTTGATAGAGGGGTGTCGTCTCGTTCAGTCGGCGAGGGGAGGACTGGCATCGCCCTTTAAGTCGACATAGGGGTGTCGTCCTGTTCGCTCTTCGAGGTGTTGATTGACACCGCCCTTCGAGTCAACATAGGGGTGTCGTCCCGTGGTCTTCGAGGGGAGGACTGGCACCGCCCTTCGAGTCGATAGAGGGGTGTCGTCCCGCTCAGTCAGCGTACAGTTTTGAATGTGGATTGACCTCGTTCTCAGGTCTCTTCCAAGTTCGTGTAGAACCCATCTAAACTTTTAGGTAATGTTCACTACCTACAAGAGCCCCTTCAAAGTTTTCAGACCCAAATGTGGTTGAATGTGGTCTGGAACACTTTGAATAAAGAGGATTGTCGTTCATCTTGCTCAGTCGAGCTTGGGCGCCTTGGTTAAGTTGAGCTCTTCAGGCGAGCTCTCATGAAGTGTAGGCAAGCTCAAGCCTTGTAGGTGAGCTCAAACTGTTGACAAACAAGCTCTAGACCTCAACGAGCTCATGCCATTGATAGACGAGCTTCTTACTTGCAGGCGAGTTTGAACAGCTATAGGCGAGCTAAGTGCTTGTAGGTGGGCCACGTGCCTGCATGCGGGTTGTTACGCCTTCCAGATAAGGCGATGTGGGCTTGTGGGCATGTTAGTTCGCATTAATTGCGATTTGATGGGAATGACTCCTCTTTATACATGAGATCTGGGCCATCCATTTGGCGGCGCCCTTGGTCTCAATCGTCACTTCGACGAGAGATCGTGGATGTTCAGTTTGAACTGCCCCGTCTAGGCTGTTCATTTGGAATCCGTGATGGCCCACCTCACTTGTAGCCGTTCGATTCGAGCTACCAAATTGAACTGTTACAGTCGATCTGAGCCATTCGTCTCGACGAATCTCGGTCGTTGAAATCTCACCTATAAAAATGCCTTCGTTTCCCTCGTTAGGAGGTTACCGTGCTTTTTGAATTTCTCTTGCTCGAGCTTCCTCAAAGAAAACCCAAGCCCTCACCCTCTTCTTTGAACGAGATGACCCCCAAATTGAAGATGTTAGCCTCCAAGGGGAAGGGGAAAGTTTCCTCTTTTGCCACTCCTGATGCCGTCGCCGTCGCTGCTATCGGCGTGACTCAAACCCGTTCTAGTAAGCATATGGTACTGTAGGATCGAACGCGGAGGAGATAAGAAGGCTCATGTTCATCTCCTAGCAGACTCTGCCTACTCAGGTGAGGTTCGCTGTTCTGGTGAGCTTCAGATGAATCCTGACTGTCGAGCGAGCTCAGTCTTGTCAGGTGATCTCGGTTTTGTCAGACGAGCTTTGTGTCAGGCAAGCTTTGTTAGCCCGCCTGTCTAATGGAGCTCACCTGCACATGGCAGGCTGCTTGTTTCCAAGAATTAGAAAATTTCTATCTTCTCGAGTTAAAAATATCTAACTCCCTTCTGCTTTGTCTTGTAGCTGTTTTCTTCGATGAGGTTCTACCAAGGGGCAGGGCCATTGGACTTGCTGGTGGCACTAGTTTTGCACCTCCTCCTAGGTTTCTGCTTCTTGACCCGGTGCCAGTGTTTGATGTTGACAATACGAGTGAGCTGAAGTAAGCGGTGTCTGAGGGACACTATTTAACGCTACGAGAACTATCCACCGATGCAGCGCGGGTGGACTCTCAACGCCGGGAGATGAGGAAGCCTAATTTTATGTTTGGTAATGTTGTAGCTGACCCCTCCATCATATTTCTTGGTAAGATCATGTGGCTCCACGAGATAGACGGAGTCCGTTATTTTCTCCCCAGCATGGCTAGGGGGTTCTCATTGGTAGAAATGTGTTCCCTCTCCTTCCCCCGTACAAATAACTGGGAGCTAACCCCATCTCAGGATGGAGTTACTTGTGGAACTTTCACCGATTCTTCAGCTGGTTACGGGGTCGACAGCTCCAGTAAGTATGTCATTGCTCTGCACCCCGGCCTCTTGTAGAGTGAACTGCCCGTAGGAGAGACACATGCCGTAGTTGAGACCTTTTGTTGTCATTTCCTCAGAGCTGGGGGTCAGTTCCCCTAAAAGAATTTTAGAGCCCCTGGGTGGATTCACTCGTCGGTGGGCAACAGTTCATGGTAGTATAGAATCACCAAATACGTGTTGGCGGAGAACTCTGACTTGCATGGGTCAGATTTATATAGAGCTATCAGGGCTACTCAACACAGACTCAAGATCAACGTCCCTCGGCTTCACAGCATCCTGGAACTCTACTGTTCGGATAGCGACACATTCTTCACGCCAAACAAGGAGTTAGTATTGGTACTTTATGAGATGTATGAAGTGTCTGGATTGTCGATAGAGGAGTTCTCGTACGAAGAGTACGTCCCCAGCTGACAAGAAATCAACCACCTTTTTGATCAAGCCCCTCATATGGTGGAGACTCTATGGGAGCTTCTCTGCCACTATCACATTTTCTTGGATACCCTTGGATCGGTAGACCACAAGGATAAGAAGAAAAGGATGTTAAGCATCAGCCACAAGAACAGGTATATTATTTGTTCCCTCAAAACAAGTATAAGAGACGAGCTATCTTATCGTCATAGGAGTGCGATCCAGCAGAGATAGAGAGGAGAATATTCGAGAGCGGTGATTCAAAGACCCTTGATCACGATGAAGATGGTTTCGAGGCTGGATGCCTTGCTCGCTGGCTACTTGACGTTATGGTTGAAGAGATGTGTAGTTCCCACGCATTCCTTCGAGTTAATTCTGGTGGACGTAGTCTACCCAGCTGTTCGCTTGGCCTATGGACGGCCTTATGCCTTAGTGTCAGCTATGACGACTTGCATTCAGAGCGGGCTTCGGAAGCTATCAACAAAGTTTTTGTCGTGTATTGTTCGTCGAGGAAGAGGGGGGAGAAGAGGTGGCCAAGACCCTGAATCCCCGGGTCAATCTGCCATACACGTACTTGATGGTCTGGTTCATCAGACACTGTGAGTGTTTGATGCTCGCGCCTTCGGCGTGCCCGGAAGGAGGGTTCATACCCTTTGTTCAACAATTGGAGGACTACTCTTGGAAGCTCAAAGAAATCGCCGACACAAAGAAGGAGCTATCCTTATTTGGCAATTATGATTTCTTCTGCTTTTTTCATACTTCTCCGGCGGGAGATACGGCAAGTCACTTCGGGACGCGCCGGCTATGGATGAGCATACCGGTCTATCTTTAGGTGCTTTCCGATGGATGGAGAACATCCGTCCAGGTTATCACATCCTCCGGATGGGTCCAATATGCTATCTAGAATCCTATATCCCTTGCCACTTTGCCCGACAATTTGGGTATGATCAGTTGTATGTAGGGAATAACAACCCCCAGTTGAGTTTTGAAGGGAGGTTGATGGATGGTGCGTGTGGGTGGTTTTGGACACACGTGAGATGCACCGGTGCGAGGTTCGAGTTGCCACGATGGGACCGTACCCTCCGTCATATGCTTACATATTGTAAGTGGTACTGGGGCATGAGTGCAAATCCGGAGTGATTGATCATCCGTGAATCTTGCCTGATGGCACAAAGGCACCGATCGAGAGCCATTCCCCATGCATCAAGGTGGGGAGGTCATCGACAAGTTGAAGAGCCTGAAGTGGCTCCTACTGAAGAGGTCATCCGAGAAGGTTGGGAGGAGGAGTTGTATGGGAGGTTGGGGAATTTCTTCCCAACCCAATATGATCCCTCTTAACCGGGGCTCGACGGAGGGCAAGAGGCAACCGTGAAGTTAGCTAGAGTTGAAGAGCACTTGGAGCATGCCAGGGGCTCTATTGTTGAGTGAATACAGGCTTCGACCTTCTCTCCTGATCCCTCGTCCCCACCAAAGAATTAGCGAGAGACAGATGTCAGTGTTTTGCAGGTGGAGAGGGCCAAAAGAGCTCACCCTGAGGAGGTGGTGACCGATACTGATATGGGTGAGGGCTATGTTGTCGTTGGTCTTGAGCTTATTATGCCAGATCAAGGGGGAAACATCTCAGCTCAAGGGGAGAAGGCTTCATCCCAATGGGAGGAGGCCCCGTTCTAAGGAGAAGAGTTGACCGAAGGAGAGGCGGCGATCCAAGAAGAGGAGACTGCTCAAGGAGAAGCTGTTAGACCATGGGGGGGTGATTAGGGTCTTATGCTAATCTAATCCGATTTTATGCCAATTAAAACTAATTAACAAATATTATTCTTGCAAGAAGATATACAATATGATATGAGCAAGAATATGCAATATGAACAATGAGATATATCCTATATGATAAAAATATATGCAAGGATATATAAACTAACACAAGGGTGATATAATTAAACTACAAATGTGATAGGGCAAAATATACAAGAGTAATAGGCAATTAGCGATATAAGATAAATGCATAAACAAATGCGCCAATGGCAAACTCAAACACACTCAAATAATCACGGAGTTCGGACATTCCGTCCTACGTCTCCGCTCCCTACTCCCGGGGAGAAATCTACTATCACAATCCGGTTTGGAAGCCGGAACTTCTACACACTCGGTTTTCTAGCTAACCGAAAACTTTTCAACTCACACTCTTGTAAGCCCACTCTACACGCTCACAAGTGTTGGACATAGCCGTGTCTCCCTCAAGTGCTCGGTTACAACCTCTCCCTAGGTTCGTCAACCGACGCCACTCCTCTTGGGACGATCCCCGACTCTCACCACACACTCCTCTCGGTGTACAAGTGTATTACAAAGTGTATCTCACAATAAGCACAAATACAACAAATGATTGTTCTCTAATATGGATGAGAACACAATGAAAGCTCACACTCAATTGTTACAATCTCTCACAACCCCAAATATATTATGAATGCAAATACAATAAGCTCAAGTGGGTGTGTGTAACAATGAGATTCAATAAAACAAAACTAAACTCAAATGTAAAATCTAGCTTAAGAACAATGATAATCAAACAAATATATAAATGTAAAGCTAGAGTTTGAGTTTAGAAAACTTCTCAATAGATAACAAGAGATGGAGGGAGAATAGTTGGAAGCTCAAACTTTAATAGATAATCTCCTCAAGCTCTTGTGGAATTGATTCACAAAACCGAAACACTCAATTGCTTAAAAGCTTCTTAAAACAAACTTAAACAAAAACTTAAACCCTTGTTAAAACTTTGTTAAAACACTTCTTGGATTTTTGATAGAAGAGGGGTTGAGGGGTTTATATAGGAAGATAAACCAACAGCCAAAACCCCAAACAAAACAACAAAAATCCCAGAAAATCAGGAATATGATTCTGTACCAAAAATAACAGTTGGGCTATCGGTGGTCGACCGTGTAATTCTCGCGGTCGACCGTGAGGCACTTTAGAATCTCAAAAAAACTTCCAGAGAGTTCGACGGTCGACCGTGGGAATTTTCAGCTTGACGATCGACCGTGGCGGTCGACCACGAAAGTTTCTGCTCCATCCTGAGGGAAAAACAAAGATGTGGTCGACCGTGGCGGTCGACCATGAACTGATATATGAAATTTTTAGGTTTGAAAACAGTTTGCTGATTTTAAAACACTGTTTAAAAATATCAAATAAATTCCAAAAATTATTAAACTTTGGGAAATGATTGTAGATATGATAATACACATGCTACAAAAACTGGTTTTCTAAAAGGACTTCCCAAATGAGAAATATCATTATTTTGTAAAATAGTCCAAAACATGAAAGTGTGAAGTTTTGACAATTTAGTTTAACCATGTTTTGAAACAATACAAAATGATTTTGTAGACTTAATGAAAGATGTATATAATGATTGTTAAGTCTATAAACTGAGAAAATAATATTTTCACAAAAATACTTGTTTTGCAAACTTTCAAAATAATAAACATGATTTCATTGAACTAAATAAAATTGATATTGATGAAATCATATATATGCATATAAGTATGAAACAAAAAATATGTTTTCTAATTATATTCAATTGTTTCATATTAAAACTTGAAAACTCAAAACCAAAACATATATGTATATATATAACTATATATATACAAAACCAAAATGTGTATGTGTGTATATGATTGAGCTTAAAGTACTAACACACATAATATAAACTCCTAAACTAAATTACCCAAGCTTGATGAAGATCTTCATTGTAGCTCAACTTGGTAATCTTGCGGATGAAGCTTGAACTTGGATCTTCAACTTGAAATGCAAGGCTTCACTCCACAATTCCGCCAACCTCCATTAGATATGATCGTGAATGCGCGATTTCATCCATCCTCCAACTCGTTGTTTGTCTATAATATATAAGAAAACACAAATACTAGGCAAACAACATTAGTAGTAAATTGTTTGTTAAACATCATCAAAATAAAGAGGCTAACAAAAGCGTCGACTCAAATGATCGTCGCAGCCGGCGTTCAGGTCCAAGTCTAACCTATTGAATATGTTCCTCTTTCTCCTGCTTCTCGCTTAAACCAAAAGGTCGTAGACCGTACCATTGAGAATTTCAGAACCTGCCTCCATGACACATCGAAATGGTGTTGGATGAAGGCTGCTCTTTTGACCGGTTCAAACCACATCTGGACATGTATCTAAATGAACTACACGTGTTGACAGGCGCAGGCGTGGTTTCTCCCTTCCAGAGGTGCTTAGAGGTGGCGGAAAGGGACGTCCAGGCATTGTTCGCCCTTCGTTCCAAGGATGTGGTTGCCCAGTCCATTGAAAATGCTCGATCCACATTAGATGAACAGAAGCAATACTTAGATGAGACCATGGCCGAGGAGATCAGGCTATTGAAAGAGGTAGAGCAAGCTACTGTAGCCGTCGAGGAGGTGGCTAAGGACCATCAAAAGGCTGACGCCTTTTCGGCAGATACGGCTCAATCCATATCAAATGCAAAACAAATGATCATTGAACTACAAGCCTTTTTGGCTATTAAGGAGTTGGCTCACGAATGGGCGTTGCAAGAGCTAAAAGAGATCGAGGACCGGTGACAGCTGATCATCACCGACCTCGAGGAGAAAAATCAGGCCATGGAAGCAGTGAGGGAGAAGCTCTGTAAAACCATCATGCTCACCGAGGAAGACATTCGCTGAGAGACCCTCACTACCTTAGAGAAGGAGCACCAAAGAGATATTCGGGATGTCGAGTCATGGTTGAAGAGGTTCTGACTTTATTTGGATGTATCCCTTTTTGTTGGACTTTGTTCGAACGCTTAGTCGTAACTCTGTTTGAATGTGTTGTCAAAACCTTTCTAATGAATGAAGTTATGCTTTCATTGACCACTTGTTGCTTTCAACACTTCGTGTGCATATATTTTTTCAATCCCTCCGCTGACCAACACTTAAGGATTTTTAGTAAACCCTCAGCTATCAACGGATTTGATTTGCCTTTACCAATTACCGTTTGAATCGGGCTAGCCATCCCATTCTCCTCAGTATGATGAGTTGTTAAGAAGTATCTTTTAGACTTAATGTTAAATTTCTTCTCTTCCCTTAGCCGTTCAAGGCATCGGGTTAGGTTAATTACAACTGTTAGGTCATAATTAGGTTGGGTCGTGTCGTTAAATGTAATGACTTAGCCTGAAATGACTGGTTACTTACGGGAGTGTCCAGGGAATAGGGTGTCGATAAGACACATCACTTGGTAGGCAATTGTCGACAAACAACATCATTTGCGAGAATGACAGTGTTGGGAGAATCAAATCGTTCAGGGACGTATGAGTGTGATGATTGATTGTTGTAGGAGTCATCGTATGGTAGGCCACTACCCATCGATTGTTCTAAGGATATTAGAATGCTCGGAATGGATCAGGTCGTTCAGGAACGTATGAGTGTGATGACTGATCAGACAACGTCATTTGCAGGAATGATGAGGTCAACTATCGGAGGTAATTATTAACATGATAGTTTGTAGGCCCCCCATCCTATTAGAGAGGATTGGTGGGGGAACTTGTCAGAGGTGTAATGTTAACCTGATAGGATTGTTACGATCGGAGCGACTTTGAGGACCTATCATCCTATTAAAGAGGATTGGTAAGTTGATTTTGTCAGAGGTAATTGTTAACATAACAGTGGGAGTGGACTTGTTGTCCTGTTGAAGAGAATCGACTGGATAAATTTGGAGGGGACTATCAGTGGTGATTATTAACGTGATAGTTTTAGGAACCCGCCATCCTATTTGGAGAGGATTGGTGAGGGAACTTGGCTTTGGTCTTAACTATCTGGAGTTTTGACCAAATAAGAGTTTGGGATGATCCTAACTGTGAGAAGATTTGATCATTCAATTTGGTGGACCCCTCATTCGCGAAATGAATCAAGAGGGGATTTCAGCTCTGGTCCTAACTGTAGGAAGGTTTGACCGAGTGGGAGATGTAAGGAGCAGTTTAGCCTCGTGCACTAGTTAAAGAGAAAGAGCAGTTTAGCCTCGTGCATTGGTTGGAGGAAAAGGAGTAGTTTGTACTCATATACTTGTCGGAGTATTGAATGAGCAGTTTATACTCGTACACTTGTCGGAGTAAAAGGAGAAGCAGTTTATACTCATATACTTGTTGGAGTGATAGGAGAAGCAGTTTATACTCAAATACTTTCGGAGTATAGAAGGACGTTGGAAGAAGACTAAGGGTACTTTCGGAGTATAGAAGGACGTTAGAAGAAGACTAAGGGTAGTACTTCTTCAGGAATTTACCGTTGATAGGCATCAGAATCTTGTCGTCGCTCGGTTTGACGAGGTGATAAGCTCCATTTGAATAGACTGTTTCTATTACAAATGACCCTTCCTATTTGGGTTAAAATTTGCATTTCTTCTTAGAGTTGAGGATCATGGGTCGTTGAACTGTGAGGACCAGCTCTCCCTCCTTGAAGGATTTGTGTTTAACTTTCTTGTCAAAAGCCTTGGAGATTCGGGCTTGATAGAACTCAATGTGTTGCTGAGATTCAAGTTGTTTTTCATCTAACGTCTCGAGTTCTGCGAGATGTCATCGATGACTTTCCACAGTCGGCATCCCTATTGCAAGTGCGACGCGTAGGGATGCAATCTGAATTTTGAGTGACAATATGGCCTCGCAACCGTATACCAATGTGTAAGGCGTGGCGTAGGGATGCAACCGTATACCAACCGTGGTCTGATACGCCCATAAGCTTTCACCGAGCTTATCATCCCAGTCGTGCTTGCTACTGGAGGTCAGTTTGGTCAAGGTTTTGATGATTGTCTTGTTGAAAGCCTTAACTAATCCGTTTTCTAAGGGATTATAAGCCGCAAATGCTAGGTTCTTTATTCTGAACTTATCACAGAACCAGGTGAATGCATGACTCACAAGCTGTGACCCGTTGTCATGAATGATGTGCCTCGGGACACCGTATTGGTAGATGACACGGTGTTTGATGAACTTGACCACATCGTTGGCTTTGACTTCTCTTAAGGGGTCAGCTTCAGCCTACTTGGAGAAGTAATCGGCTATTGTAAGGATGAAGCAATGATCTTTAGCTGATGGAGGAGATATCGGTCCAACGATATCCATCCCCCATGTTTCAAATGGCCATGAAGTCGCTGTTGGATGCAGGTCTTCGGGTGGTTTGTGTATGTAATTAGTATGGATTTGACATGCGTGGCAACTCTTGGCGTAAGCGACAGTATCATTGACCATTTTGGACCAATAGTAGCCGATTCTTCATAAGCGATCCCAAAGCTTGGGTCCGGGTGGGTGAGCCCCGTAGGTACCGTCATGGGCTTCCCGTAGGGCTTCCTGTACTTCTATCATAGAGAGACATCGAAGCAGCATGCCGACCTACGACCTACGATACAATGCCTTTGTGGTTGCATCGTAGTAGAATCTCAGTGCACGTCTGTGAATAGAATCTCGCTCCTTAACATCTTCAGGTAGTATACCGTACAAGACATAGACAATGATTGGGAAACGCCAATCTTTCAATTCGGGTTAGCCTAAAATTTGGTGAGCTGCATTCACCTCCAGAGCATACTCCGGTTGGTAGAGTTGTCGGCTTGTGACGATGATGTGTTGGCTTGTCCCTAGCGGCTGGGCTAGGTTAGCTGGCAATGACGCTAATGCATCTGTGTGCGTGTTCTTAGAACGAAGCACGTGCTCGATATGGAAGCTATCAAATGATTCGACTAGCTTGATAGCTGCCTAGTGACATGGGATTAGGTCATCATTTCTGACTTCATACTCTCCTGTCATTTGTCTAAAGATGAGCTGAGAGTCACCGTAGGCTTCAAGGTGATTCACCCCCAACTCCTTGGTGAAGTCGTGTCCGATGAGCAGTGTGTTGTATTCAGTCACATTGTTGGTATATAGTTAGTAAGTGTTCACGTGGAAAATTGTGTTCTTCTTCATTGATGATTTCATTACAACTTTGATAACAACTTTATGCGTTTACAAAGATCCGGTCTTTTTATAAGAGCCGGTTACAATGAAAATCAAAATAAAGAAATAAAAATTACAATTCTCTTCGAACAAATCACGAGCTCCTGTTTTGCGGTCACTCGTTTGCGTGGGTTGTTTGCCTGCGCCGGGGTTGTTTGCCGTGGACCACCGCGAGATCTAGATCCGGTCGGATCTACGCAGTATTACGGGTATTATCCCACCAAGGAGATAATAGCCGGGAGGGATCGTTTCACCAAGGAAACGACCGCTCGAATCTCGGGATCTAAGAACCAAGCTTAGATCCGGAGTGTACCTACGTAGATCTGAGATCTGAGATCCGATTCCTCTCGAACACCTGCCTTATTTGGCGTTGACAATCGCCGAGCACCGGATCTGAATGGACAAGCCCTTGAAGTTCCAAAGCTCCAATCTTTTTAAGTTTTAGATCTGAATCCGGCAGAGCTTCAACTCCTATTTTCCAACCTTTGAAAATGAAGAACCCCTCCTCTATTTATAGCCTCTCTTCACTGTGCCCGTGTGCACGTGAGGGGGGAGGGGAAACCACCGGCCACCTTGGGGTGGCTCGGCTTGGGCCGGCCACCTCGGGTTGGCTCGGTTTTGGCCGAGTCCCCCGGGTGTGTTCCGTTTCCCGTTGTTCGGTTGTTTCCCGTCTTTCGGTTCTTCGTTTGATTTGTATCGGACCTTGATATGATAGTCCGGGTCTTTATTTGGCAGTATTTCCGCCTCGGTGTTTGAGTACAAATCCGTTTTCTTGATTGGACGACTCGTTGACTCCCCGAACCGTTGGATTGATTCCGCACGCGAATTCATTCCGTTGATCGCGTGCAATTTGTTGACTTCGTCGCCTCGTCACTCGATGGTTCGTTGATTTGCCGAATCACCGTGTCGAGCTGTGTTGAGGGACCTATAGGCAATTTTATACGCCTACAGATACCCCCTCCAAAGTATTTCAGTCTCGTTCTTTTATAGAAGAGTCTGGAATACTTTGGATGTGATTGTCCCAACCTTCAGTCGGCGTAGCGGGACTTTGGAATAGCTTCTGTTCTGGATTCCTTCAAATTCCTTCAGGCTATTCGGTGCTTTGTCGAACGTCTGTAAGGGTTCCGGTGCTGCATTTATTGTCTGACCGTTGTTGGAATTTTGAACTTGAAGTCGATTCTTGATTTCTTGATTTTTTAGCTCGAGTTGGTTGCTTCAACATAGAACTGATCATCGATTGACAGCGTTGAATCTTTATTTACAACGCATTGTCCGGCGTTTGAGCTTCATTGCGACGCGTTGTCCGACGTCCAGGCTTCATTGCGACGTATTGTTCGACGTCTGACATAGTTTATACTCGTACGTCTGCTGGAGTATACACAGTTTAAGCTCTTAAGGAGTTGGAGCGTGGCGGATACTTGAGTCATGAGACCAATTTGTAAAATTGATGCGTCAATGACTCGTATTCATAGAATTTTTGGCAAATTCTCAGCCATCAACGGGTTTGATGTGCCTTTACCGACTACCGTTTGAGTCGGGCTAGCATACGGATTGTTTAAGTCCGTTCCGCATGTGACGTTAAGCTAAAAGAGTTAACCCTTTTAGTGCTACGATATTGAATACGTAGACTTCGTCTTTCTCCCGTGAAAAGACTAAACAGCAACGTGTATGAGACATTGACTTAGGATTTTTGGCAAATCCTCAGCCTTCAACGGATTTGACGTGGTCTTACCGATTACCGTTTGAATCGGGCTTACATGCGGATTGTTAAATCCATTCTGCATGTGACGTTGTGCTAAAGGAATGAACTCCTTTAGACTTTGTGCTATGATGTTGAATACATAGACTTTACCATTTGTTACGGGAATAGGTTACCCGGCGACGCATGTAAGGCGTTGACTTTAGGGTTTTTGGCTAACCCCCAGCCTTCAACGGATTTGAGATGCTCTTACCGACTACCGTTTGAGTCGGGCTTACATGCGGATTGTTTTAGTCCGTTCCGCATGTGACGTTGTGCTAAAGGAATGAACTCCCTTAGACTTTATGCTACAACTTCGAATATGTAGACTCTGCCATTATTATGGGAATAGGCTACCCAGCAACGTGTATTAGACGTTGGCTTATCCCTTCTTAGGCTTTGGGATAAAGGTCCCCAGAATCGAACTCTGGTATCTTTTTCAATCGGAAAAAGACTAAACCCGCGACGCGTGTTAGGCGTCGACTTATCCTTTTTTTAGGATTCAGGATGAAATTCCCCATGTGTGTGAGGCATGGATTTCGGTGTTATTAATAACAGCCTGCCACAATGTTGAATATGTGGACGAGTGTTCTTTTCAACGGCTAAGAACTAACCGGCCGCGCGTGTTAGGCGCGGACTTATCCTTGCTTAGGTTTCAGGATAAAATACCCCAGAATCGAACTCTGGTGTCTTCTTTTGCGGAGAAAGACTAAACCGGCAGCGCGTGTTAGGCGCAGACTTATCCTTACTTAGGTTTCAGGATAAAATACCCCAGAATCGAACTCTGGTGTCTTTTTCTTCGGGGAAAGACTAAACCGGCAGCGCGTGTTAGGCGCCGACTTATCCCTGCTTAGGATTCGGGATAAACTTCCTAGGATGAATCCTAAATTGATAAACTCTTGGAAAAGGTTGGTGTGGGAAGGAAGAATTTTATATTCTACTCCCCGAACAAGGAAAGGAGACTTGAGGTGGGATCTCCACCCTCAGAATCCGGAAAGGTGAAACTAAGAGTCGTCAAACACCAATGAGAGTTTTGTGAGGGAAAATTGATCCAATGAAGTGATCGGATTTCATCTCAGCAAAAGAGTGTTCAGGAATTAGGAGTTTAGTGTTTACCACTTTATTCATCATGACCGGGTTATCCTTAAGAATATTACATTTAACATTCTTCCGAGAACTTCCCGTTACATGAATTATCCACCCCCAGTTTTCTTCGCAAAACTGGGTGTATCATTGAATTAGACGCACGATCGGGTTATCCTTAAGAACACCACGCGTGTCACTCTCCAGGAACTTCCCGTGGAAGAAAGGAAATAGTTTAGACTCATATACCTATTGGAGTATCAGGGAGCAGTTTAACCTCTTATACCGGTCGGAGGATTGAGAAGCAGTTTATACTCATATACTCCTCGGAGTTTCAGGAAGCAGTTTATACTCTTATACCAGTCGGAGTTATGCCGTTTTCAACTGGCTCACTCTAGCGTTATGACACCGGCTTCAACCAAGGTTTGGATGCTATTCTTGAGTGTAAAGCACGCCTTGGTTGGGTGAAGGATCCTCCTATGGTATGCGCAGTACTTCGGATCCGCAATATCGTCAGCTTCCTCCTGATTCGTGATCGGTGGGAGTTTGATCTTGTTATTGTCAAGGAGGGATTTGAAGATGGCTGGAACATCTTCGTCCTTGAAGGAGTACTCTTCTTGAGGCCTCTGATCCGAAGTCTTTTGCTACCTTCGGGACTGCTGTTGCGATGTTTGGTTAGCATCGACAGTCGTTGCGGGTGTATTGCCCTTACCACGGGAGGCGAAGTTCGAGTTCGGAGGATTAATCATCGATTGACCCCTCTCGGCCTTCTTCCTTCGGAGGAAGCGTTCGGCTTGTTCACCTCGGACCTTCAAGTCTTTCCAAGTGTTGGACGGTGCTGTCCCTATTGCTTCCAACACGTCCAGTGCGAGGTTATTGTGGCAAGTCTGGAGGATGAACTCCTCAGTGATCGGGTCCCGGCAATTCAACGCTTTGTTCCGGAACCTCTTGACGAAGGTTTCGACCGGTTCCCCTTCCTTTTGTTTCTCATCGAGCAACGTTCCGATGGATATTTCGGTGTCATCGTCGAAGAAATTGGTGAGGAATATGGTCTCCATATCGTCCCAGCTGCTCACGCTACCTGGCTTGAGGCGGCGATACCAATCGAAGGCAGCTCCGCGAAGAGTACCAACGAATGACCGCACCATCAGAGGCTCATTGCCGGAGATAACACCCAGGTGCGATTTGAAATAAATCAAATGCTGAGTGGGGGAACCTTTCCCATCGAACGGCGTAAAGTTGATTAGACTGAACTTCGCCGGATAGGGGATTAATTCCCACTCTCTTGGGTATGGACAAGGAATGCCCGTTTTCTTCACCTCTTGAGCGGACATCAACGTATTGATTTTGCTCTCGAGATTTTTGATCTTTGAACTCTCACTTGTATCTTCGTTGGCATCCTCATTACCACCCCCTGCATTGATGGGCGGATTATTGGCATTGCGAGCTTCATCCGCATCCGTATGCTCAACTTCCTGAACAACCTGATTACGATGGCTTGGTTCACCTTGTTGGTTCCTCAGTGCCTGGAGTTGTTGGTCATGCATCTCTTTCATAGTCTGCATGGCCATCTGCATCTCTAGCCTGAAGCTCTCCTGTTGTTTGGCCATGGCTTCTTCGAGCATCTTGGCCACTTGTTCCGCGCTTATCATGAATGACTCACGGGGTTCTCCTTCGCTGGATACGGTGTTGTCAGACGCAACCGCAGAGCAGGCATCCGATTCCTCATCTTCTGAAGGTGGTCTTATCCAAACCCTACCATACGTTCTTCGTGAGATGGCTCCAGACTGCAAACGGGTTAGACGCCGGGATGCTCTCAGAATCGACTCGAGATTATCCCGTGCCAATGTCCCCTTGTTGGTCATGTTAGCGGTGACTCTTGGAAATTCTCCGTCTTCAACCACCGCTCTCCTTTGTCGGAAACGCTTAGGCCTTGGCTTTAACGTTACAGTGCTGAGCCTTTCGAACACCGAGACTCTCTCGGGGACTGCTTTGATGCAGTTGCATTCAGACAGTACCGCCCGAATGAGCTTGGCACAGGGGCATTGAGTTTCGAGCCTACGAGGACTTCTCTTTCTAGCTCTGCTCATACCCCCAGCACAATAGTACAGCTCGTCCGTATGAAAGTTGGAGCAACCTATCGCGTGTTGGCACGATTCCCCAGGTATAACGTCATCGTCATCGGATGACAACGTTTCCTTCTGGGGGCGAATCGCCTTCCTCGGGTTTTCAAGAGTTATGCGCCTCGAAACATGCCTTTGTGGGCGTGAGTTCTCAGCGGGCTCTTGCACTTCGATGCGCAAAGTTGTGCGCTTGGGTGCCACGATCTTCTCCAAGTGTTGAGGGTTGCGGCGACCCCCAACATGTTGAATTGTTTGGGACTTCTTCATCGGACCCAAACGTTCTTGAATTGGCACTTTGCTTCGCTCCTCGGAAAGTGGATCGAGGCGCTCCAAGATTGACTTCCTTTTCAAGAATGGCCTTGTGGGATCTCCCGGAAGAGTTGTGGAAATCATCGGCGGCTTCGCTTGGTTCACCGGAGGTTGAATCTGCTTCGAAGGTTGCAAAGGTTGCTCTTTGGCCTGAATCGCCACTTCGGGTTTCGGCCTCCACACTTTGCGAGTTGGTGGCGGCTTCTTTGTCACCTCCTTCTGAAGCTTTCTACGGGCTTCTTCAGCTTGTGCCCGTGCTTGCGCTGATAATGCGCGGCGCTTGCGGATGCGCTCCTCCAGCGTTGATCGATTCCGTTTGACACGGACCCATTCGTTCGTCGGCGGCTTGGAGGAGCTACCCTTCATTTGTTGTTGAGGCTGTTTGCCTCTTCTGTTTTTCAGCTCCACCTTGTAGCGGACTCCGTCAACAGACTCCATTGCCTTTGCGAATTGTTTCGTGAGGCGTTGACGTTGCCTTTGGCGGGCTCTCTTCGAGAGAGTCACCACGCCCTCGACAACGGAAGATTCGGCCAGAGTAGATCTGACCTGGTTGGAAGTTGGAGAGATCTCACCCAATGCAGCTTCGGCATCCAGCGGGGCGAGATCTTCGTTGGTGTTTTTAACATCTTCATACCAACGAGTCTTTCTCCTGGAGGAGAACTTCTTAGACTTGCGGGGGGAGGTTGATCCGGACGAGGACGACAAGTACGCCTCGAACTTTTGCTGATCGAACTCGTATTCGACCTCCTCCACGACCGGGATTGAGATCCGCGGCTGCGACGCAACGATCTCGTCAGCGAGATCGGTGGCTCCCACTGTGGTCGCCAGATTGTTCGGGTGGAAAATTGTGTTCTTCTTCATTGATGATTTCATTACAACTTTGATAACAACTTTATGCGTTTACAAAGATCCGGTCTTTTTATAAGAGCCGGTTACAATGAAAATCAAAATAAAGAAATAAAAATTACAATTCTCTTCGAACAAATCACGAGCTCCTGTTTTGCGGTCACTCGTTTGCGTGGGTTGTTTGCCTGCGCCGGGGTTGTTTGCCGTGGACCACCGCGAGATCTAGATCCGGTCGGATCTATGCAGTATTACGGGTATTATCCCACCAAGGAGATAATAGCCGGGAGGGATCGTTTCACCAAGGAAACGACCGCTCGAATCTCGGGATCTAAGAACCAAGCTTAGATCCGGAGTGTACCTACGTAGATCTGATATCTGAGATCCGATTCCTCTCGAATACCTGCCTTATTTGGCGTTGACGATCGCCGAGCACCGGATCTGAATGGACAAGCCCTTGAAGTTCCAAAGCTCCAATCTTTTTAAGTTTTAGATCTGAATCCGGCAGAGCTTCGACTCCTATTTTTCTAACCTTTGAAAATGAAGAACCCCTCCTCTATTTATAGCCTCTCTTCACTGTGCCCGTGTGCACGTGAGGGGGGGAGGGGAAACCACCGGCCACCCTGGGGTGGCTCGGCCACCGAGCCACCCTGGGGTGGCTCGGCTTGGGCCGAGCCACCTCGGGTTGGCTCGGTTTCGGCCGAGTCCCCCGGGTGTGTTCTGTTTCCCGTTGTTCGGTTGTTTCTCGTCTTTCGGTTCTTCGTTTGATTTGTATCGGACCTTGATATGATAGTCCGGGTCTTTATTTGGCAGTATTTCCGCCTCGGTGTTTGAGTACAAATCCGTTTTCTTGATTGGACGACTCGTTGACTCCCCGAACCGTTGGATTGATTCCGCACGCGAATTCATTCCGTTGATCGCGTGCAATTTGTTGACTTCGTCGCCTCGTCACTCGATGGTTCGTTGATTTGCCGAATCACCGTGTCGAGCTGTGTTGAGGGACCTATAGGCAATTTTATACGCCTACAGTAAGAAAGCTCAGGGTAATACATGGTATTGCGGAGAAACCAAGACCACCCCTACACCTGCGATGATGGACGCACTTGTGCCTATGCGAGAGGCATCGTCGAAGTATAGTTGCCAGGCTTCTTCCTATGAGGTTGCATTGATCTTGTGGGTTTCATCCGACATGCCTTCAAACAGGTCAGTCTTCGACTCGAGCGGGTGACTGACCATGAGATCGCAGATCATTTGTCCTTTGATAGACTTCTGCAGCATGAAGTGAATGTCGTATTGATACAGCTAGAGTGCCCATCATGCCAGGCACCAGTTCAAGGACCCAGGTTGTATCATGAAGACTCGGATGAAATTCATCCGGGAGATGACATGAATGGTATGACCAACCAATTAGTGTCGTATTTTCTGAATTGCGAACACTAGGGCCAGACATTCCTTTTCGACCATGTGGTATCGCCGCTCGACTCCCTATAAGGTCCTACTCAGATAGTAGATGCCTTGCTTATGGTCAGCATCGTATTTTTGTGCTAAGAGAGTGCTGAGAGAATGCTCCATTGCTCGTATGTAGATCAAAAAAGGTTTCCTCGAGGCGGGGGCTACCAAGACAGGTGGATTCGAGAGGTAGTTCTTGATCTCATCGAAAGCTTGTTGGCAAGGCTCGTCCCATACGAATAAAACACCTTTCTTCATCAGCTTAGAGAAGGGTTGGCATTTACCCGAAAGATTGACGATAAATCTTTGGATGTAAGTCAAGCGTCCTTGCAGTCCTCTCAATTCCTTAGATTTCTGGGTGGTTAGAGCTCCTGGATAACTCGCACATTGTCGGGGTCAATGTGGATCCCCTTCGTCATGATGAAGAATCCGAGCACCTTGCCACTCGACATGCCTAAGAATGACATTGTGGTGTTCATCTTTAGTTGGTGAGACCGCATGAGGTCGAAAGTCACTCTCAGATCTTGGAGATGATCGTCTTTGTCATGACTTTTGATGACTAAGTCATCTACATAGCATTCGACTGTCTTCTGTAGATGATCTCGGAAGATCATGCTCATGGTGCGTTGATTGGTTGTGTCAGTGTTCTTGAGTCTGAAGGGCATGACTGTGTAACAGTACACCCCCACCAGCATTCTGAATGAAGTGTGCTTCTTGTCTTCAGGGTGCATCTTGATTTGGTTGTACCCTGAGAATTCGTCCATGAAGGACACCCTTTTGAAACCACAAGTGTTGTCGATGATAACATCTGTGATGGGTAAGGGGAATTCGTCCTTGGGACATGAGGTGTTGAGGTCTCTAAAGTCAATGCAGATATGAATTTTTTCATTCTTCTTCAGCACTAGAACAATGTAAGCCACCCAATAAGGATGTTGTTCCTCTCTGATAAAGCCTGATTCGATCGGCTTCTTCACTTCGGCTTCGATTGCCTCCATGATTTGTGGACGAAACCACCTCTGTTGTTATTTGACGGGTTTGGCATCTGAGCCAATGTTGAGGTGATGCATGGTGATCTGAGGATAGAGGACGGGCATGTCCTCATAATTCCTTGCGAAGACATCAATAAATTCTCGGATGAGGGATATGAGGTCTTCCTTCTCCTGTGGAGGTAAGCTATTGCCGATAAATAGAGGTTTAGGGTTTACCTTATCTCCCATATTAATCTGAAGGATTTTGTCCTTCGTGGGTGGTTCGTGTTGTTCGAAGCGACCACTCCATTGGGCATTGACATGATGGTCTCATGCTTCTGAAAGTACCCTAGAGGCGTGGTGAATAGGGTTTATTCTAATCTAATTCGATATTAATGTCAATTAAAACTAATTAACAAATATATCTTAGCAAGATTAATACTTAATGAATTATAGCAAGGATATATGATCAAAGGGGCAAATAAATATGAAACAAAAAAGAACACAATAGTGGACAAATAAGGAAACTCAAATAAGCAATATGATCACGGAGTTCAGTCCTTCTGACCTACGTCTCCGCTCCCCACTTCTGGGGAGAATCTACTATCACAACCGGTTTTACAACGATCATCGAAAATGTTCACAATCGGTTTTCAACGCTTACCGATAAATATTTACAACACACATAATATAAACACACTCTACACCGTCTAAGTGTTGGCCTAGCCCGTGTCCTCCTCCTCAAGTGCTCAGATTTACAACCTCTCACTAGGCTTTACAACCGACGCCACTCCTCTTGGAATCGACCCCGTCTCTTACCATACACTTCTCTCGGTGTACAAGTATAATACAATATGAATCTCACAATAAGGCTCAATACAATTGTTTGTTCTCTATAATGGATAATAACATAATGTAGCTTACTCTTACAATATCACAATCCCACAACCCAATATATAATGTATGAAATACTAAAAGCTCAAATAGGGATGTGTGTGATAAAATGAGTTCAAATAAATTCTAACTCAATTAATAAACTACCAATGATATAAATATGAAAATCAAGAATAAAATGCTAGATAAATGAGTTAGGAAAACTTCTCTATAAACACAAAGAGTAGGATAAAAAAGATTGAGGATGAATTCCTCAAACGATGATGTAGGCTTCCTCTTTGTAAACAAAAACCAAACTTGAAAAAG
>BQKN01065763.1:659710-680171 GCA_022839385.1 Asparagus kiusianus | reverse complement strand
ACTTGTTAAAACCCTCTTAGATAATTTTTATGAAGTGAAACAGTAAGGGGTATTTATAGGATGAAAAATCAAAGCCTAAAACCAAGAAAACGCAGCAAAAAGACAAAAAAATAGAAAGCTAAAAAAACTAGCCGTTATAGTCATCAGTCGACTAATATTGTTCGTCAGTCGACTGATGAGCTGACCATTACAGGCAACTCACAGCTCATCAGTCGACTGATGACCTCATCAGTCAACTAATACTTTATCAGTCACAAAAATAGAAACTTTTAACAATTCCAGGTGAGTTCATCAGTCAACTGATAAGATCCATCAGTCGACTGATAATAGTTTATCAGCCTGAAATGAACAATAAAATTAAATTTCAAGCCTCTTTTAAAAATAGAAAATAAATTCCACAAATATTAAATCTTTGGGAAAAGTTTATAAACATGAATATGAACATGTTGGAATTTTTTTTTCAAATTGACCTTACCATTTGTGAAAACTCAGTAATATTCAAAAACACTAAAATACGTGTATATAAACATGTTAATTTTGATTTTTAGCTTAAAATAAGTTTTGAAAACTTGTGTAATGTTTTTATGGACTAAATAAAGATGTTTATAATGTTTGAATAGTCCAAAACATATTAAATTATATTTTTTTTTATAAAAACACCTATGTTTTGAGAAAATTCACAAATATATGTGTGTGTAAAATTGAGCTTGTAGAATTTGCACACATTACATATAAAACATATACTAAGTATACCAAGAGGATATCATATGAAGCTTGAACTTGATAGACTTGATTAGCACAGGCTTCAATATCAGTGTAGCTCATTTTCCTGGGTATGTTAAACAACACAAAACCAAAATACTAAAATCAATATTAGTCATAAATTGTTTGTTAAATCATCATCAAAACAAGAAGGCCAACAGCTTCATCATAAAGCAGGATCTGTCTGTCCTCTTGGATTTTAGCGGTATTGACTATAGCCATGTTGACCGTGAAACCTTTAACAGGGCCCTAATGCTGACATCTGAAGCCCAAGCTGAGAACGTTGATGATTGGTCATCTGAGCAAGCATCATTGGATATTTTGTCGAAATTGCATCACAACTCTAAGGAAGAGGAGGAGTAACCAAGCCCTCTTCGAGTTTTTCCATAGTAATTGTCAGGCTCCCCTTTGGGTACGTAGGCAGGTCGGAGAGGCGTTTTCCGACCCTTGCCGTACCTTAAACCTTCTTTACGGATGAAGTCATAACCCATGTTTTCCATCATGCGCTTCGCGATTTGGCCGCATGAGAATTAAGGAGCGGGTTCGTCTTCATCTGACTCATCCCACAATGTACGTGTGGGTTGGTCTATCATTCCGAAGATAATTTCTTACTAAGAAATTTTTCGGGCAGGTATGACAAAGACAGCTTGCGAATACTCGATCATTTGTTTGTTGGTGACAAACGACGAATACACAGGCAAGTGTAGGAAAGAGTTGTTAGACAACCCTAAAATCAGACTGCTGAACTCATCACGACTAGACTCTAAACTAGACGACGAGTAAGCAAATGCGAGTTCTTCATTCAGGGTAAACTCGTCCACTTCGTCAGTGCCGGTTACAACAAGGCCTTCATAGCCGATTACAAAGAGTTCAATGTCATTGAAGACAAGACCCTTATTGCTTTCAGGCTCACTGTCAGCCTCGTTGACACTACTAGGTTCTTCAACCGGGGACTTGTCACCTGATTCAGAGTCCTGGTAGAGTAAAGAGTCGGTGAAGTAATTCTCAACCCCCTTGAAGGGCTGTTTATCAGCAACCACCGTCTTCACTTGGTTGTAGTCGTCCATATATTTCAGACATTGGTGTAGTGTGGATGAGACTATTCAATTGTTGTATATCCACGGATGACCCAATAGCATGTTGTATGAGGCTTCTGCGTTGATGACATAGCAGGTCACCTTAGTTTTCATGTCACTCAGTCGACACTTGAGATGAATCTTCCCAAGAGGCCAGGTTCTAGTGGTGTTGAAGCCAAAGATTGTGGTGGCTGTTGCAGATAACCGCTTTTGGGGGAACTCCCAAGTGCTTGATGAGCTTCAGAGGGATAATGCTCAGTGCAGACCGTAGGTACACTTGGATACGGTCCACCCGGGAGGAGCCGATGTATCCCGTGAAGTACAAGGGTCGGTCGTGAGACGTGCTCTTGATGAGCATATCCTCCAGAGTGAAAGTGATACAGGAGATCTGCTGTTTGGACGTCTGGCAGCACTGTGGATATCCTATTTCTACCTCTTCTTCGGGAGTGGGCAAGAAATGTGTGGCAGAGGCTTCTGAATCGCTCAACACCTCTCGCAGGGCTTCAGGGTGATCCTGGCTAGAATATTCTTTAGCTGGGTGAGCAGGTCGAACCGAAAGAGTTGACTGCTCGAACTCGGCTGGTCGGGATTTGGTTGGACTGCTGGTGGCGATCCTACCGGAGACTTTACCGAACTTTCCGCTATAGGAGAGTAGTTCTTGGCAAAGTCCATCCCTGCTTTGGTGATTAGTGTGTCCACCTTATTGTCGGGATCGGTGAGAGTTGCTATCTCTGCTCTATCATCGCCTGGAATGGCCGAGATGGTGTTGCAAAGCTTAGCCTTGCCTTTGGACTTCTTAAAAGTCCATTGCTCATCGTCGAGGAGATCGGGGTGAACCCACATCACCTGCCCTGATGGCAAAGTCTGTGACACCAAACCCTTTTCTTATTGATTGTGAGGATCGGGATTGGTAATCCTCAGCACCACTTTGGGGATGGGCACGATACCTGTCGGTGTGTGAACCTCAGGAAGGCCCATCCTAAATTTGAGAGTGATCATGTTCGACGTTACTTTCTTCTAGACCTTCTCCTTCGTTAGGACTCCGTCCTCGTAGAGTGCTTGTAGTTTGTCCTTAAGGACATATCAGTTGGAGGTGTGATGACTGATAAATCTGTAGAAGGCACAGTAGTTGGGGTCATCTGTCTTGTTCATGTCCTTAGGCTTCATGATCTCTGGAAGCTTGATTCTGTTGCTCGAGAGGAGAGTGTCGAAGGTAGACACTACAAAGTCCTCATCGAAGTCATAGTGCCTCGGAGGGCACTGCTCATACGACTTGATCTTCTGGTGTGGATCCATCTTGGAGGCTGGATTAGCATCTACAGCCATGATCTCTTTCCCCTTTGATCGAGGGTTTCGAGATGTGTTTGGTTCCAAAGCTCTGTTCTTGGACTGAGGCTCTTCGGCTTCTAGTCGCTTGTTCATTTTTCAACTTGCTCGCCCTGGCGAACAAGTTCTTTCCAGGTCTGGGTTTCCACCATGCTGATTCTGGACAAAATGTCAATTGAGAGGTTGTTGCAACACATCTCAACCAGGGTGTTCAAGGAGACTTGGTCTCGGCATTGTAGTGACCGGCTCCTGAATCTCTTCACAAAATCATTAATCGACTCCGTCTTCTTTTGCTTGTTAGCGAGTAAGGTGGCCATTGACACTTCCGTGTCGTTGTCAAAGAAACAGGCCAAGAAAAGCCTTTCCACATCGGACCATGATTTGGTGGAGCCTGGTTCCATCTTGCAAAACCATTCAAAGGCCACCCCCTTTAGGGTGCCGATGAATAGTCAGGTGAGGATGGGATCGTTCCTTGTGAGAAATCCTATTTGAGATAGGAAGTAGTAGATATGTTGAGAGGGAGATCCCTTACCATTAAACTAGACTAGGCTCATCGGTTTGAACTTCGTCCGGTAGGTGACCGTGTCCCATTCGAACGAATATGGTCTAACCACCCCCAACTTGTTCATATTCTTCTAGAGATTTAGGGCGTTGAGCTGACTCTGGAACTCGTCGAACCTCTTATCTTGGGGAGTGCTGCCCGAATGAGAGTGTCTTTCCGAGGATTTGTTGGAATAATCCAAATGTGGCTTGCGATTATCTTCTTCCTCAGTTGTGTGAGGAGGAGTAAGCTCTCGCTCTCTGTTCCTAGAGGGTCTTTGCCGATTTCACGAATTCCTCTTCTTCTTCTTCTTCTTGCTGAGAAGTTGCTCTATCATCTCCTTTAGAAAGCTGATGGTTGCTTGTTGCTCCTTGAACCTTTTAATAAGGTCATCGGAGGCCTCTACTATGTACACCTTTGCGTGCTTGCCGTAGGCTGCGCTTGAGGTTTGAGATGTTGCTGCTGCTGAGCACACCTCATCCTCGTTGTCTTAGATAGGTGACAAATAGGCATAATCAAACGGGATAGCCGCTCCTGTTTGAACGTGAGTGCGTTGGTATACACCCTCATCTTCAACAGGGGGCCATCTGAATCTCGAGGTATATTCAAGATCTGATGAATCCGAATACTAGGATTTATCCTTCCCTGTCATGTTGACTGTGGATGCCGGGAGCTCTAAGTCATAAATGTCTTGCCTCTTCTAACGATTGCGTCTTCGGCAAGGAGGTCTTGGTTGCTGAGAGAGTCTCTCAAACACCGATGGCTTTGGTGTATCGAAACACTGACAATCAGCAAGTACTATCTGGATAAGTCTCAAAGCAATGGCATTAATGGTTTGCCTCATGAAGAGTACGCTTGCGAATCAGATGATCCCTGAGATCCCCTGTAGGTTGGTGGTGGCAACCCCCAACATCGGAAGGATTAGATGTGAAATCGGGTGAAGGAGGCTCAAAAGAGCTGACATGAGGACACTTGGGAAATTCTCTAAGTGTTGGATTCATGCGTCCTCGTCTGGACAGGCAAGGCCTAGAGCTTGGGCGAGCTTCAGCCAACTGCTGGTGAGCTCGAGCCGTTTGTTCATCCAGGCGAGGTAGGCCCGTTATGCAAAGTTTGCCTGCTCGAGAGCATCGTTCGCCTGAGTCTTAGAACTCGCACAATTTAGGCCGCTTGCTTGACTCGGCCATGTGTCTTGAAGAACAGAGTCTGCCTGATTTGGTGGGCTCACCTGAGTTGTTGAGTCCGCCAAAACTAGGAACTTTACATTCCTGCTTGGTACTTCTCATTCAGACCATCATAGGAAGCGAAAGCTTGGGCTTCCTAGCAGGCGAGAGCTTGTTGTCACCACCGTTAGGCTCTTCTGGAGAGGGGGAGACTCATGTCGGCGGTGAAGGCATGGTCCGTACCGACACACACCACAGTCTCCTCTTGTATAGGGAACTGCGCGGGTTGCTTGGGAACCCATCGAGTAGTCCGTTGGCTTGCTTGGTTGGGCGTTGGCTCAGCCTTAGCTGGCTTGGGGGAGATAGAACCCCCTGCTGTAGCTTGGTTAGAGCTCTTAAGCATGACTACCTCGGCCGCTTAGGGTTGGGTCACATGCACGACTCTACGGTATCAGCGAGAAGCCTTACCGCTAGAGGAGGAGGAAGATAAGTACTCCTCGTACTTAGCTTGGTCGAACTCAATCATGAGGGACTCGACGGTTGTCCCTTCCGCAACGTCGTTATACTATGCTACCACCATTTCGATCGAAGAAACGATTGCTCATACTATGGTCGCCATCTTCTGTATGTGTGTAAAAGTTGGATCTCGGTGCGAGATTTGTATTATTTGAATGTTTATTACAAATCAATGAAATCCGGAATTTACAACAGAAGCGGAGAGAAGGCTCTCCTTGTTTAACGTGGATCTTTTGGTAGCAATAGGACGCCTCCCTTGATGCTTGTGTCGAGTTTGCTTCCCTTGGATGATACGATTGAAGTTGCAGTTGAGCTTCAGTACGCAGTAGAAGCTCTGATGTGATTGAGTTCAACTATACCCGAGGCCAAACAAGTGCTTGTGCTTGAAGACAGAGTGCTATGACTGTCGGAAGTTGACTACCCGAGCTTGATAGATATCAAGGCCGGAAGCTTAGAGAGGGCTACAATGCAAGAGTTTACAGAGCCAATGAGCCTCAGATCTGAGAGTTTAGATCGAGACTACTTTAACAATCTAAGCTTGCAGCCAAGAATGTTCTACCAAGCAAGCAATTGAAGGTCTCTGTCTGAAGAATCTTGAGAAGAGCCAATGAGAGAGCTAAGGGCAAATAAGCCTCTGCAATCTTCAAGCCTTTTCTTTGTGAAAATGCTAAGCCCGCCAGCCCCCCTTCACGTTGTCTAAAGGTAGCTTTAAATAGGCAAGGGATGACATGGGTCATCCCTTGATTTATGAGACATGACCACTTAGGGGTAAGGAGTAGCATAGTCCCCTATGGGATGTGACCGCTTAGGGGGTCCTGCCAGCCACCCTTTTCTTATAGCCATCAATGACTATTTGTAGAATATGAGAGTTCTGGCCAATCCCTTGATTTGTGGGATATGGCCATGCTTAGGTGAGGAGCGTCATGCTCTCCCCCTTGATTTGTGGGATATGACTACTTAGGGGTAAGCAATAGAATATTCTCTCCCTTGAAATATGGGATATGACCATTGATGTGACTGTTCTCATACTCCAAGTGGGCAGTTGACAAGCGTGCTGGCGAGCTGTCACGCGAGTCTGGCTCATGCAGTCAGCTTGACTCATGCAGGCAAGCTTCAGGTTGTTAGGTGGGCCTGACTCATGCTGGCGAGTCGGCCAAAAAGGCAAGGTTTGGTCCTATGGCATTTGGCTCGTGCGGACGGGCCGAACGTTCAGGTGAGCCCCAACTCGTGCTGGCGAGCTGGGCAGATTCAACTCGTTGGCATGCAGGGCCATCTGGTGGTGCTTGACTACGAATTGACTGACATCGCCCTTCGTGTCGACACGAGGGGTGTCATCCCGAGGGGTCTTCGAAGGGATGACTGACACCGCCCTTCGAGTCGACACGAGGGGGTGTCGTCCTGAGGGGTCTTCGAAGAGATGACTCACACCGCCCTTTGAGTCGACATGATGGGGTGTCATCCCGAGGTCTTCTGAGATGAGAGGACTCTTGGCGAGTCGTCTTTGAGCGAGAGACTGACACCGCCCTTTGATTCGACAAGAAGGGGTGTCGTCCTGAGGTCTTTTGAGATGAGGGACTCTTGGCGAGTCGTATTCGAGCGGGAGACTGACACCGCCCTTCGAGTCGACACAGGGGTGTCGTCCCACTCGGTCGGCAAGGGGAGGACTGACACCGCCCTTCGAGTCGACACAAGGGTGTCGTCCCGTTCGGTCTTCGAGGGGCTGACTGACACCGCCCTTCGAGTCGACACAAGGGTGTCGTCCTGTGGTCTCCGAGGGGAGGATTGACACCGCCCTTCGAGTTGATAGAGGGGTGTCATCCCGCTCGGTCGGCGTACAGTTTTGAACATGGATTGACCTTGTTCTCAAGCCTCTTCCAGGTTCATGTAGAACCCATCTGAACTTTTAGGCAATTTTCACTGCTTACAAGTTCATGATAGGTCTAATAATAGTTCGTGTAAGTCTAATAATAGTTCATATTAAGTCTAATTTCAGTTCATGTTATGTCTAATAATAGTTCATGTTAGGTCTAATAATAGTTCTTGTTAAGTCTAATAAAAGTTCATGTTAAGTCTAATAATAGTTCATGTTAAGTAAATAAAATATTAAAAATTAGACTTAACATGAAGTATATTAGACTTAAAAAGAATTTAACATGAAGTAAATTAGACCAAACAAGAACTGTTATTAGACTTAACATGAACTGAATTTAGACTTAACACGAATCAAGTTGGACTTAAGATAAAATTAGACCTAACATGAACTGTTATTAGACTTAATATGAACTGAAATTAGACGTAACATGAAATTAGACCTAACATGAACTATTATTAGACTTAACATGAAATTAGACCAAACAGGAACTATTATTAGGCATAACATGAACTGAAATTAGACTTAACATGAACTATTATTCGACTTAACATGAACTATTAATTAAACTTAACATGAATTCTTATCAGACCTTCATTATTAGACCAAACATGAACTATTATTAGACATAAACATGAACTATTATTAGACGTTATATAAACTGAAATTATACTAACATGAACTATTATTAGACTTAACATGAACTATTATTAGACCTAATATGAACTATTATTAGACCTAACATAAACTGAAATTAGACATAACATGAACTGAAATTAGACATAACATGAACTGAAATTAGACATAACATGAACTATTATTAGACATAACATGAACTGAAATTAGACCTAACATGAACTATTATTAGACCTAACATGAACGAATAGATAAGGTAAGGGCATTTGGGGTTTTGTACTTTTTATGCTCTCTCTATGCTTAGTTGGTGGGTAATAATTACTAAAAGAGGGCTACAGCAAATGATGTGACACTTCTTGGGGCTGGAAAAAAAAAGTAAAGGGACTGCAGCACATGAAGATATTGCTTTTAGGGCATTGACACAGTTTTCCCAAACCTTAATACCCATGTTCCATCATCACCGCCAAAACTTTAAGATCCAGCGAATGGACGGATCAGATCAACCGCCAAAAATACATAGCTGCATACCTTCCTTTCTCCTCTTCAAATCGAACAACAAAAAAAAAAAAAAAATCCCAATTTTGTTTTCCCCTTTCATCATTCATCATCCGCAGCCCTCGCCATGGATTCCTCTGATCAACAACAGCAGCAGCAGGTCCAACAGCAATACCAATACCAATACCAACAACCGAATCAAGAAGCGGCGGGGGCCAACGCCGCCTCCGCCGCCGCCGTCGCAGCCTACGATCCGTCGCAAGCCCAACCCCAACCCCAACCCCAACCCTACGATCCCTACTACGCTGCCTACCACAACCAGCAGTATCCCTACTATGACTACTCCCAAACCTACCCGCACGCCGACCCGGCGGCGGCCCCGGGGCCCGCGGCGGCGGCGACCGGCATGAACCCCGCGGCGGCGGCGGCGGTGGCGGCGCTGTCGCAGGTGTCGGAGTTCGCGGCGTCGATGGACGCGGCGGAGAGGGGGATGCCGCATTTCCATCAGCAGTATCTGCTGCAGCAGCAGCAGCATTATCCGACGGAGTTTGGGAGCGTCTCGATTCAGCCCGGGGTATGAGCCGTTGAACCTTTGGCCTTTTTGTCCTGATTTGTTTAAGTTAGGGTTTTGACGCACTTGTGCTTCTATGGTATTATTATTATTATTATTATTATTTTAAGCGACATCTTATGGCATTGAATATTTGATAAAGGTTTGATTGCATTAGCTTGACAATCACCAAATAGTCTCCAAACAAGCTTTTAACATAGTTGGTTCTTGGCATGTAGGTTTAGTTTCCCGCATTCTTTTTCTTGTTATGTTGAGCTTCCCTCATTCTTTTTCTTTCTCTTGGTTCTTAGCAATGTAGGTTTAGTTTCCCTCATTCTTCTACTTGTTATGTCGAGAATTTGTGTAGTAAATTAGAGGTTGCTCCTATTAGGAATAAAACCGGAGGGAATCGACTAAGATGGTATGATCATTTCCAACGGAGACCTCTTAGTGCGCCGATTAGGGAAATTGATAATATTATAGTTAATGGGGCAAAGAGATCTAGATGTAGCTGGTAGAGCAAAGAGAACTTGGTTGGAAGTGATTTAAGAAGGATGTGATAATGGTTAACTCAACGGAGGAGATGGTCCGGGATAGAACGGAATGGAAGAATATGATTCATGTAGCCTATCCCAAACATTTAGAATAAAAGCTTTGGTGTTGTTGTTGCTGAGAATTCGTGTGACATGAATTCCATGCTGTAAGATAACTAGATGTCAAGGATTACAAATGATTGCTTAGATATTCAGATTGTTCTCCTGGTTTACTTATTTTAGATTAAATAGTTGGATCGAGATCTGATAGCTGTAGTGGAATTTAGTGTAGAATGATGTAAAATTCTGTTTAGATACCCAACCGTCATATCTATCAAGCCCTTGTTTTAACTACCAATTACACTGTTGTCAAGGTTCTTTCATTTTTTTTACCAACCACATGCAAATGTCCATGTATAATCATTTACTTATCCAAGTTTATAAGTTTTACGGTTAGGTTCGGCTTTGTGATGATATAGTCTTGGTTAGCAGCTTATGCATCTTCCAACATCAGTTTAGGACATTGCGTATATAATGAAGACATTCATTCAACTGCTTTGAAATTTCAAAGGAAACAACATTCATATTTTATCTTTTAGCGATAATGAGCAAGCTCATATCACCTTTGTCTTCTGGAATGTATGTCTAGGTGGATGTATATATCAACTTGGATTGTTTTGTAGAGGAATGAATGACCTCAAAACTTCATGTAAAGACGTATTTTGATTCTTCTTTGTTTTGGGGTTCCTTAAGGTCTCATGAATGATGATTAGGAACAATTCGATATGAAGCATGGAAATTGCTTTGTTGGCGGGCAAGCTTGTATTTCTATGATTTTTTTTTCTCATCTGACTTTGAAAACTCTATTGTTCTTTACTCCCTATTCACTAGGTCAATCAAAATCTTAGAGCTCTGGAATATGAGCTGTCAATCATCCAATCCAATAGTTTTTTTTAGTTTGGTCAGTGGAACTTGACGAGGTCTTGCTGACTTAAACGAATATGATACTCTTTTGGTCGTTTTTTGTATATGTTAAGATGGAATTTCACTTATGGGGGAAAGATTAATTCATATTAATCATTGATACGTGCACCTTAGTACATTCTTGAAGTCAATTATCATCATTGCCCTCTCCATGTTCTTAACTTGTGTGAAACTAGGTGATGCGAAACAGGGGAGGGGGTCCATCGGAATCAGCGATCTAAATTGAACAACGCACCGTTTCGTCAAAATTCATGATCTTAGGCAGGAAATTTAATCTAAAACAGTTAATGTGACAAATGGATTTTAACAAGATTTGCAACGATAGTCATAAACAATCCCAATCTTGAATAATTTAATCGTAATATTAATTAACATTTTCGCAAGTTCTAAGATCAATATCAAGTTTAAGCAATCACGTGTTTAGATACTCTCAACTCATAATTATAATGTACGCAGTGAATATAAGACAAGAGTTTAGAGATGTATTCTTCATGCAATTAACTAACAAAATAAAATCAACAGAAAAATAAGGGACGAAAGAAAACGACACCTTCGTCGGTCTGAACAGACTCGACATGAGAGACCTCTGGAGGTGGTGCGACGACAACGGTGAACTGAACGTCGATGATGAGGCGGAGATCCGATGACGACGAGTGCGACGGTGTTGAATTGATGACGACGCGATGACAGGATGAGGGCGGTGTGATGTCCCACGGGTAGTCGTTAGGTCCATGCAGGTGGCGGGCGTCAGGATGAGGCCGACAGCGACGTTAAGACGAAATAAACAGCGGCTCGAAGAGTGGAGGAGGATGAAGGGAAATCGGCGACTGTTGAGATGGTTATGACGGCTTACAGAGGCGGGAACAACAACTGCTCGAAGGTAAGGAGAGCAGAGAGAGATCAGCAGCTTGTTGAAGAGAAAGGGTGGGGGTAGCGAGGCTGTGAGATGAAAAGATGAACGGGAGAAGATAGATGTTTGACGGCTAGAAAAAAAGGAACATGTATTGGCCTAAGGTTTCACACCCGAGCCTAGGTTTCACACCCAAATTAAGCCAACTCAAATTTTATTTCAATTTTCAATGATTCATTGATTTTCAATAGTCTCATACAACCTTATTTATAAAAAAAACTACGTGCACACAACGTGCAATAAAAATAGAAACAAACAACAATCCCTCAAATCACTCAACTAAAATTAAACTAAATTTTAAATTTCAAAATTTAAATTTCAAATTTTAAATTTTAAAATTCAAAATTCAAAATTCAAAAATATATCAACTAATCAAATATTGTCATTTCTTGTCCTCATTACTAGGGCCTCAGAATGGATTATCATGTTGGGAAATTTATGAAAATACACCTTTGGTTGCATGTAAGCAAATGATTAATAGATTTAAAAGAATGGCAGGACTATCCTATGGTAAGTGTAGTGTAGCTGATAATGAGTTACCATGTTCTTCTCATGTTTTTCTCTTACTTAGAGGGGGAAACAAGTTTCGAATAAGCACCAAGGTGTCACTTTTCTTTTCCAAGTAAAAGGACTTGGAAGAGCTTTTTGAGTAGTACAAAAGAGGTAAACAACTATGCCTCCTCTTAGTCTTATGCAGATCTCTTATCATTAATGTTCTCCAATCTTTAACTTGCAAGTAGACATGCCCCAACTGAAAGTTGTGTGTTATAAAGCCTAATTATTGCCTTTAACATCTGGAAGTCATTTGGTCATATATATAATACAATTTCATGAATATGATTTTTTTTATCTTTTATTGAAGAAATTTGTTGAGGAAAGCTTACAGGTAAATTGGACTCTCAGGCTTTCTATAGAATGAATTGATCTATAGGTTGCATTGAAGATTAACTGAAGGATAACATGAAATTTTTTAAAGCATGAGTGGCAACTATTGGCTCACTGTTGGCTTCCAAACATTATACTCGTTTATCCATTCAATTTATGAGGACCATACAACTCAATGAACTATAAGAAATGTAAGATCTTGCCTAGATGTAGAGACCAGTATGCCTCCTTGCTGAATCTTTGATTTGTCCTAAACATGGATACGCATAAAAGACATGCAGACAGAGATAACAATTTCCTTAGACTAGGAGGGCGCACAGTTCACAAATTTGTAGAAAATGTTACAAATTTGTAGCAACAACAATGGTGATGATAAGCAGGCCTAAGTATATCACTACAACAAAATACAACATTACTGACGAAACAAAAACGTTAGCAAAAGTTTAAAAAACATCGAGAAAAATCTTTCCCGACGTAAAATGTAGCGTCGCTAACGCGTCACCAAAAGTGCGTCAAGAAAAATATTTGGCGACACAAACACACTGCGTCGGTAAAAGTCAACACTTTTGGTGACGCTTCCTGCGTCGGGAAAAGTACATCTTTTAGCGACGCATAATATTTTGCGTCGGCAAAAGTATGTAGAATTTTTTCATATGCAAAAGTGTGCCGGCAAAACTTGGTACTTTTGTTGACGCATGCAGCGTTGGCAAAAGCCAATGCGTCGGCAAAAGTATAGTTTTTAGCTACGTAAAACTGTTTGTCGCTAAAAATTATACTTTTGACGACGCAAGTTAGCGTCGGCAAAAATGTAGCTTTTAGCGACGCAGAATGAAGTGTCACTAAAAACTATATCTTTGGCGACACAAGATAGCATCGCTAAAAGATATAATTTTTAGCAACACATAATTATGCGTCGGTAAGAAGTATACTGTCGACAATAATTTGCATCACCAAAAGTAATATATTTTCTGTTAACTACAAGCCTACACTGAACCTGAACATCCACAAAAAAATTTCTTCCATTCGCATCAACAAAGAAATCAAACATCAAATTATACTCTACACAATTGCATATTATGATAAACAAAGAATTTGCTCTCATTGCAAAATAGTTACATTCATTTTTATTTCCAAGTCAACACTCAAAAGCCTGTTTAAATATTCCAGTTTGCTTGTAATCGATGAAGGAAAAAAAGAAACACAATGAAAAGAGAGGAAAAGGTGAAAGAAAAGAAAGAAGGGAACAACTGTTTAAATATTTCAGTTTGCTTGTAACCTCATGACAAGTTCTTCTTTGTTTCCAAGATAATCAAATCCAAGTTCATGCATAACAAGAATAAAACAACAGTATCAAAATTTTTTAAAATTATTTGAGAAATGCTACACATTCTATAAAAAGTTTTTGGTGTACATATATCATATTCATTAAACCAAAAGCATACACATGACAAAATAAATTTTGTGCAGCTTTTGTGAATTGTGCATTTCTTCAAATTTAGAACTTCCAATTTGCAGATCATAAATCATATATGGTTTGATCAGATAATTTAGAATCCTATTGATTGTATTCTAGTTTGTTTTTGGCTGATGAATGTATTCTAGTTAATATACATGATCACAATCTTCAGTCATGATTTCTAGATTTTAAGAAATTTCAGTTTACAACAGATTTTAGTGCACATGTATCAGATCCGTGACTAGATGTGTTCCTAAATTCTATCGGTCATATCCTAGGTAACAACCGAAGCACCTGTTCATCTATCTCTAGCCCTAATATCCTAAATAAACAATCATGTGTTTCAAAAGTTCTTTTTTTAAAAGAGTCATCATGGTGATTTTCCATTTCCATCGATTCAAATTGAAGATAAAGAGCATCTAAGCATGAAAGCCTAATCTAGCACACATGTCTCATCAAATCATGCATTTTAACTTGCCATATTCCGTGTCTTCCCAAAGTCCAATGGCAAACTTGTCATTTCACAACATGAGTCTACGATCAACGTTACTAATGTCACAAATTTCTTACGTTGTCTCTATGAAGGAGTTTAAATACTGTAATAGCTAAGAGCATGAAAGGTAGATCATCTAACGAATTATCACAATGTAAATTTTTATACTTTCTTTACTTTTAATTTTTTTACAAGCCTTGATCACTCACACACATGCACACACATAGTGTTTAGAACATACTAACACATGCTTAGTGTGTTGGTTAATAATAAAAATCCCATATGTTAACCATTAGAGTATATAGTTAATTAATGAGTCTCAAAATATTTCATACATAACATTTTCACCCCTTAGTAGTCGACTAATTAGAATAGTAGTCGACTATTAAAGCCTTTGATTAAAATATAAGTTTCTGTTAAATTACAATGTAGTCGACTACAGGTGATAATAGTCGACTACTAAAGACTTAGGAGGCAATTTCTCAGTTTCTGTAAAAATACTTAGTAGTCGACTACTATGCAGTATAGTCGACTACTAAGAGCTTAGTCAGAATTCTAGACTTTCTGTTTTTACAGAGTAGTCGATTACTAAGATTTAATAGTCGATTACTCAACACTAGATTTGAATTCTAGACTTTCTGTCGTTTATAGAGTAGTCGACTAATGATTATAGTAGTTGACTACTAAGAAAAACCCTGAATTAACAGAGTCTGTTTGAACTCAAAGTAGTCGACTACTAAGACTACTAGTCGACTACAGTGTCAGTTTTCTGACATTTTAGAATTTGAATTTGTGACTATTTATAGCCGTTTTGATCCGTTAATTGGCTTTGAAAACTTGTCTTTTCAAGGGTTATAAATAGGTTACAAGTTCAGTAATTGCCTACAATGATTTCTATCCATAAGCTTTAAGTTTTGTGCATTCTCAAGAGTTTAAAACATTCAGATTTGTGCCATAAATAAGTCTAATAAGGAAAAATTAAATGCAAGTCTGACCTTATCTCGATGAGAAATCTCTGCTACCACCGCTCGCTCCAGGCTTTGAAAACTTGCTCGGGACAAACAAAACCACTAAACGGGTCTCGATATCCAGCCGGTCCACTTCCAGAGCAAGCCGTAGTGAAGAATCTACTGAGCAGCATGTCAAATCCAGTTTCACTACTTGATATCACATTGCTCTCTCAGCTAAGGATAGATGTTCATCCCTCAAAGTACAATGGAGTCAAATTTCCAAATGACTGTAGTCATTAGTGCCTCCCTGGACTTCTGATACTTGGAATCAACTCCTTCATGCATCTCTCCTCTGATTTTGGTGAAGATGTCAAAGACAAAGATTAAAAGATAGAAGATAAAGAAAAGTTTATAGATAATTGGTGATTATATTCATTGTGTGGCAAAGCCGAGAGACATCATTCAAGATTTTTTTTAGTGGACTTACTGCAATGAATAATAATGAAAGATCGAAGGGGAAGAAAGTTGAAATTTCATAGAGTCCAAGTATATAACTTGTGCTATGGCGATACAGATATTTTTGGGCTTAACAATGAATAGAATAATTTTAGATTTCATATACATATGGGAACTATTCTCTGTCCAAACTAACTAATAACATGTCTAATAGAATTCATAAACCTATTACCAGTCAGTAAAAATATGCCTAAAGTAATAATGCCATAGTGTACCCATCGTGCATGTGGAAAACATTCCTAAACTTTCTATGGGTCTTGTGGGAAAAATAAAATCAAGAGGCCATGATGCGAAACGAAACAGGGGGTCTCAGAATCAGCGATCTAATTTGAACAAAGCACCGTTTTGCTAAAAATCATTTTATTCGGTAGGAAATTAATTAAAGCAGTTAATGTGACAGATGGATTTTAACAAGATTTGTAATGATAGTCATAAACAATCCCAATCTCGAATAATTTAATTGCAATATTCATTATCATTGTACAAGTTTTACAATCAACATCAAGTTTTAACAATCACATGTTTAGTTTCTCTCAACTCACAATTATACTTTAAGCAGTGAATATATGATAAGAGTTTAGAGATGTATTATTCATGCAATTAACTAACAAAATGAAATCAACAGAAAAATAAAGGACGAAAGAAAGCGAAACCTTCATCGGTCTGAATAGACTCGACGTGAGAGACCTCTGGAGGTGAGGCAACGACAATGATGAACTGAACGACGACGACGAGGCGATCTGATGACGACGAGTGCGACGGTGTTGAACTGATAACGACGTGGTGACGAATCTGAACGACGAAGGTGGCGGCGATTCTGAGCAGTGACTAGAGTGACGACGTCGGTAAGGTTGACGGGACGATAGCGATGTGATGATTTGTGGTAAACAGCTGTGGCAGTGGTAGTATTGCTTTGGTGGGGAATTTTGCCAAATAGTTGGTGTACATGAATACGACAGTTGCTGGGAAAGGAGGCTCGGTGACAGTGGGAGTAGGGCGGCTGCTTGGGAGGAGATGATGGCGCTGGTGGTGCGGAGGTGGAGATCAAGGGCGAGCTGAGTGTGGATCTGGTGGTTGCAGGGAAGAGGAGGGTTTGACTGATTGTTGACGTGGGAAAGACGAGTGAATGCTTGGCGACTGGAGGAAGAGGACACAGGGAACGGCCTAGGGTTTCACACTCGAGGCCTAGGTTTCACACCCAATGCTTCACACCAAATTTTAGCTAATGTAATTTTTCATTCAATAATTCATTGATTTTCAATAGTCTCATACAACCTTATTTATAAAAAAAACTATGTGCACACAACGTGCAATAAAAATAGAAACAAACAATAATCCCTCAAATTACTCAACTAAATTTTAAAATTCAAAATTCAAATTTAAAATTTCAAATTTCAAAAATCAAAAATAAAAGAAAGTCAACTAATCAAATATGGACATTGTCATTTCTTGTCCTCATCAGGCCATCTTCTATCCGTAATTTGTTATACTTTTTCATGTAAAGCGTAAACTATCATTTTCACTTTCTATGTGGCTTGCGTGCAATTTTACTGTAGTTATTTTCACTTTTACAGAGATTTAACTGTCATTTGCAAGAATTCAAGGTGAAGTTATTTTCACTTTTACATCATTTAGGATGTAATTTTTTTTCCTGATAGCATAGAATGGATATTTACTATCTACTGTTTTGTAAAGCTTTCTATAATAACTCATTGTTACTTCTAATTAAAAAGAAGATATCGCCCCTAATCAAATAGAAAGTTTTAAAAAACTAAACGATAACCAAACATACATATTCTCTTAAAAGCACTTGCTTATAATCACTCTTAAAATTAGTAGTCACTTAGTCTGACGTCATCCCCATGTATACAAAGATTGAAGTATGCATGCACAATTATGATAATGAATTGAGATCCTACCTAGCTAGTAGATAAATATGAGAAAATGGCCAAAAATCTTCAGAACAAATGATATAATGCCGTAATTGGTAAATGGAAATGCTGAATGCTCCAAACTATGTAAAAACGCAGAAGCACTCCAGATCAAGTTTCCAGTCCATCAAATGCACGTACATGTGCATGGTTGATTCTTGTCTGTTATTAATTTGAGATGCATCACATACATCTAATATATTTAGTTAATTTATGATTTCATTAAAGAAAGAGCGCCCATAAAACTTGCCTCTGGATTTATGCAATATTCAAGCGATTTAGTAAAATTATAATTTTTGAAACTAAAAGATCCATAGACAGGAGTAAAAATGGACAACATTTTCTCTCTTTTGCACCAGCTAATTTAGCTCAATAACTTCTCAACAAGTAGTTCTAAAGCCAAATCTAAAGCACTACAATTTTCCAATTGTAAATGAACTAATGAAGATATAAGATGATAACAATTAAAATCAAATCAAATAGGGATTATAAAGCACAGTTTCTGAGTACATACTTACACAAGTAATAAAGCAATACCACATGAAGCTACTCCGTGTAGAGGCTAAATTTCTATTCTCTATTATCACGCTTTAAGTAAATTCATTAGTAACAGAGGAGAGGGAAGTGATACTCACTCAAGATCATGAACAACTTTCCTCCTCTTGCTTGATACTTTCAGTCAAAAAAAAAAAAAAACAAACAAACAAACAAGAAACAATTGGCAAGTTCATACCTTTTCGCAAGCAAATTGATCGACCCATCAGAACAGTGCCTAACCCAAACCATCCATTTCAAACCAGCACCCCAATCAGCAACCGATCAGATCATCGAGTCAATCCTTCGCTCGAACCCAGCGATCCACCACCCCAATCAGCAATGTCCTCTAGTACTATCAGCATATATACTTGCATATATCAGATAGAAAGACTAAGTCACAAAACAAGTTCCAAAGGCATTTATTTTACAACACCCATGTCTTGAACATGAATGGATAATCCCTAAGATATTATAATCCATTAAAGGCCTATAATTTACAAAAAAAACCCTACTTTTGTTAGTTCGTAGAAACCAAAGCATGCACTATAACAAACTTCCAGTAACATGCTCATCTTCTTTCACATTGATGTGAACCCTAATGAAAGCACAACTTTACTAAGCATAAATTCGAGTCCGTCCAAACTTAATTTTTCATAATAATTCAAATGCATGTTAGTCAAAACTCACATGATTCACTACTAGACAGTCTCCTTAAGGCAGATACAGAAAGCAACTAGCTATTTTCCAATACCAGATACTAAGAATCCTAAGAGCATCTCCAACAGCTTCCCCAAAATTTTCTCCAAAATGGGGAAACAAAAGTCATATTCTCCAAATTATTTTTGCTCCAACTCCAACAGCTTCTCCATTTTGAAAAATCGTATTTATTACAATAATAAAGCTCTCCCCAAAAATTTGGAGAATGCTGCAGATTTGGGGAAGGCCCCCTATTTTTTCTCCTTCTTCCCTATTTTGGGGAATGAGATGAGGAATCTGTTGGACAAAAAAAAAGCTCTATATTCCCCAAAATTGAGTATTTCAAGAAGATGGGGAAGCTGTTGGAGATGCTCTAAGCACCTCTCAGCTCTTTCTACAACTATCCCTGATTCATAGAACTTTCACAAAATCAAAATCTCAAAGACTTTAGAAATACCATATTATTGAAGGATGAATACACGAGTAAATACCACGAAGAACGGTATTACCAACTAAATCCTACTATAAAATTTTCACAAAAAACTACCTTTAGAATTGTAGTACTGATTCTCAATATCAACGTCCTATTCTTCTGGCTCCTCTTCAGAGTACTCGAACCCATAATCCTCCATATCCGCATCTAAAACGAACCAAAAATCAAGTTGTATTCACAAATTCCATTAAAAAGAAAAGTTAAATTTCTAGGGTTTTCCAAAAGCAACTGAAACCCTAAACTAAATCGCCAAACGATACCATTAAAAAAATACGATTTCTCATCGGAACCCATGATTTTAGAGTGAGGTAGCGGCGGCGTGGGGAAGCAGCGGCGATGGCATGGGGAGAGAGGTCGGGTATAGGGGAACGAGGGGAGAGAGGAGGTCGAGGGGTTGGGGAAACGGGGGCGGTGAGGGACGACGGGATGGGGTGGCGGAACAAGGGGAGAGAGGAGGTCGAGGGGGTGTTGGAGGTAGCAAGGCGGGGGAGGAGGGATAGGGTTAGGGGGAACGAATGAAATTTTAGGGGGAACGAATGAATTTTTGACGACGCAGATGAATAAAAAAGCGTTGTCAAAAATAGACTTTTTAGCGACACAAAGCAGGAACGTTGTGAAAAAGAGACTTTTAGCGACGCTAACCTAACACATTGCGATAAATGCACACTATTAGCGACGCCAACTCTAAAACGTCGCTATATATATATATATATATATATATATATATATATATATATATATATATATATATATATATTTACCGACGAAAATTAAAAATGTCATGAAATCCATACACTTTTAACGACGCTAAGTTAAAACGTCACAAGTAATATACACTTTTAGCGAAGCTAATTATAAACACGGGAAAAAATATATGTTTTGCTGACGCTAACTAAAATCATCGGAAAAAACATAATTTTTGGTGACGTATTTAACCATACTTTAACCATACGTCGGGAATAAGCATCGGGAAAAGTGCAATTTGTTGTAGTGTATAAACATATAAGCATATTTGTACAGTGCCTATACATGTAGCTGATAATATCATAACTTAAAATGTTTACTTTTGCAGTTAAAAATCTACCTTGCTTTTTTGTGTGTGTATATATATATATATATATATATAAAAGAAACACACATTTCTC
>BQKN01065763.1:649264-659310 GCA_022839385.1 Asparagus kiusianus | reverse complement strand
ATATATGCAGAAAGAAGAGGGCTTTGACTCTTGGTTTCCAAAATTCTATGGTGTGGTTGTGCATCTCATTTCTTATTCATTGAGCTTAATAACTTTGATGTCAGCTAATTCTTTTAACATCTTTTTGTCTATTATAACTAATGAGATATAAGAAAAGAATATGCTAAGAATATGTTTAGCATGTTCCTAAGAATATGTAAAATATATTTATTTTTCTATTAGTATAAATATAAAAGATCAATAACTCTCTAGAATTGAGTCTTTAGTTTCCCTCAGAATTAATTTCAACATGGTATCAGAGCCACGCAAACCCTAGTCTTCACAAAACCCTAGATTCTCACACCCTAGCCCCCCAAACCATCACCATCAAACTCCTCTTTGCCTTACTACCTCTATTCTTTCATATTACTGTTCATAGTGAATGGCGTCGCAGTTACTATTTACAATGAACAATGTCTCGAATACTTGCTCGCCTCGTTTTCCTCTCCATTGTTGATGGTCAGTAACACCAATATTGATCGCGATAGTCATCCTCTATGTACATGCTCTTTTCATTGGAGTTGGATGTTGATTTATTAGGATTTGGATTTTAATTTTGATATTTGAAATTGGATCTGAAATTATGAAGTTTGTTATGTATTGGTTGGCTTGTTTAAGAATGGAAGGAGTGTGTTTGACATTTGCTTGGTTTGAAAGGATGGTGGTGTGGTGCTAGGTTTAACATATTTTGTGATTGATACAACAAAAATTGTTTTGATGGTTTGGTTTGGGTTTTGGATATTGGTTTGATAGATATTGTTCCGTCGGTTTTGTTTTGGAGATTGGTATAGTGAAGATTGTTTTGTTGATTTGTTTTGGAGATTAGTTCGGTGAAAATCGTTCTCTCCGTTCATTTGTTTGGTTTGGTGGATCCTTAAAGAAGGATCATTTATTCGTTAATTCCCTAATGAAGGATCATTTGTTTGTTAGATCCCTAATGAAGGATCACTTGTTTGGTGGATCCTTCTTCCGTAAAGAATGATCATTTGTTTCGTGGATCCCAAAAGAAGGATTATTTGTTTTACGGATCCTTAAAAAAGATTTTTTGTGGCGGATCCTTGAGGAGGATTATTTGATTGATGGATCTCTAGAGCGGATAGTTTCATTGATGGATTTCTGGAGAGGATCGGTCAATTGTTGGATCTCTAGAGAGCATTAGCTGATTTTAAGACAATCAAATGGAAAAGCTTTTAAGGCTACTATGAGTATCATCACGTATTAGGTTGTCTACACTTTATTTGTTACAAGCTGCATATGTATGCTTCGGCTTGGGTGTGTTATGGAATATATTATAAAATATCTTTTTATAGTAGGAATGATATATTAGAAATATGACTGAAAGATATTAGGGATGTGATTGAGATATAATAAAGGAATATGCTAAAATTATGTTTAGTATATTCCTAAGAATATGTAACATGTGTTTATTTTCTATTAGTATAAATATAAAAGATCAACATAGCTCTAGAACTGAGTATCTGGCTCCCCGCAGAATTAATTTCAACAATAGCATTGCCTTGTACGTGTAAATATGTATGTGCATGTGCACGCGTTGTCTATATTTATCAACTTTTAATAAGCATGGAATTTTAGGACATTATAACAGTTGCTAAATATTGTTGTTCCTTAAAACAAGTGCAAGAAAGAAGTTTCCTTGTGAAGTATATAATATTTGTTCAAGAGGTGTCTTAAGGCATGTTCAAGAAATTTCCAAGAATTTACAAAACTACATACAGTGTCATTTGCATACCTGGCTGAAAGTGATCCCCTAGGCATAGGGTTACTCACGATTTCTCAGACCATACTTGTAAGTCTGTAAAATGTTTGCCACATAGATGGTTTCCTTAAAAAATCTTTTTTCACGGCTGATCATGATGCGTCTAGTTTTGCGACCACACTTTCGGAAAGCACCAAGTTATGAAAATGACATTATTGAGAATGAAGATGACATTAAGTCTTTTTGAAATTTCATGAGAGTTATTAATAGGAAAAAGTTTTGATGTTTGGTGTGTAACATTAAGTAAAAAAACAGTTCTAAAATACTCACTATTGCTGTGATCCATGCAGCTAGCTGAAGAGATTTTCCTTTTGATCTTGGAAAAGAATTTGTATTAGTTTTATTGCTGTTATTATATGTAGCTTTGAATGATATGTGAGCTGTTCATTAACTAACTGTTTTAAGTTTGTCAATATAAGTGGCTAACTATTGGTATTACAGAAGCAAGAGTTTGTTCAGATTCTGCCATAAACATCATTTGTTTGTTGTTGTAGCCATCACTGAAACAAGGCGTGTTGTTTTCCATGTAGAGGGAAGTATTCAGGTGCATAGAGTTTAAGTAAAGTGTGAGACTAAGTTAACAGTCTCTGAGAGTGGTTATCCTTACCAGTAAGTGCTTTAGGGTTTCATGGTAGAGCGTAAGGAGCTGGCTTAGACATTTTGTTGAGAAGTCTTCTTTCTTTTCTTCTTATACTTTTTAACATTCTTTCCCCCTTGCATGAAGGTTTTTTCCCCCTTTCATGCTATGATAGTCCTGTAAACTTATGCATGACCAGCTAAGTCTTTTAACTTTCCTGTGCTACATAACTCACTAACTTGTTCATCCTATCTCTCTTAAGAACATCTCAAAAGTTACTCGTGAACTCAGTAGCAGTAAATTTGGTACACCAGAAAACATGAATGACCAATCTGAAAAAAGGGCATGAGCACCATATCACTGTCCAATTCATTCTGGTTCTCTTAAAGATGGTATAATTATCTTTGAATACTGTAAATCAACTGTGTTAATCAAGCATTAATTTGGGGCCAGGATTTTATATAGCTTAAGTGTTTACCACTCTCCAGGTCAAGTTGAAGTGCGGCATCTGATATCTGTGTGAACTCTAGTTTGTTTCTGAATACATGTTTTCGTCTAATGTTGATTACAGAGAAGTTATTTTGCCCTGTATACGATTGGTCTAAGTGTAACATATGTCCTCTTTGCATTGAATGATGAAAAGAAAATATGTTCATAGGTTAATGCTGTTACTTAATATATTATGCAAATATTTCTTTTTGTTTTTTCTTTCTAGAGTCTGTTGTTAAATATGTCTGTCAAGTGAAATGAGCTGTCAAGTGAATGAGCTGTTCATAGATAGTTCATGTTCTGCTGAATATTTTGCTCAGGTCAGGGTCGTTCGATTAATAAAATAACCTAACTTGAGCATAAATATCATCTGGAAATTATAATGGGCTGAATTGGGGTTGGTGTGTATTCTTTGATCTCTAAAGAAACTGTATATCCCTGCATTTGTGTTTACGCATGTGCATGTGCATGTGCATGTGCATGTGCATGATGTGTGTAGGTGTGTTTATGCACGCATTTGTATGTTTGTGGTTTCTCTTTTGTATTAAAACTATGTGATTATTGTTTCTGCTAACAAAATGGTAAGGTGCCTGCAGATCCACATGTAATTCATTTGAGCTTATGGTATTAATTTGAGCTACTGACTTGAGCGACCCATTTACGTTTATTTTCCATTAGCTAACAAAACTTGAGAGTTTGAAACTCGTAATGAGGGAAGCTTAAGCTCACTGCTCACCTGCTTGAGCTTAAAATGTAAATGGGTTTAACTCAAGTTGGTCGTTTTGAATTTATCAAGCCAAAATTGAGCTGGTGTGGCTTGATCAAGTTTGGTTCACTGACAACCCTGTAAATGGGTTTCATAACTAGATGGATCAAATTTTGGAATAAATGGTTATGGAGCAGTTTGGTTGCTGATATTTTCATGGTTTGACTGATAAGTAAAAGCAATGTTATGACAAGTGAGAGGGTCTGTTTTTTTGTTTAGTCAGGAAACTTGCAGCTTTATTAGCACTTGAGAAAAATGACTAACTTGGAGGTTTCCTTCGTTAGTTGCTCTTGCTTATACTTGAGCCCGCTTAGCTTGTGTAACCTTTTAAATATCAGCAACCAAACAAATATTGGTTCTTTGGCACTCATCTCCCAAACAGTTTTCTCGTAACTCATCAGTGCATTAAAGATTCGGAATTGCCACCATGGCCTCTTGAAGATCCTAAATCATTATACTTCACAAATGGGAAACTTGACCTTATTTTCACTTTAATCTCTTCTCTATGTGCCAGTTTTTCACGTTGGCACGTTGGTTCTGCATATCATCTGAGGATTCTTCCTGGAAAATAGGTATGTCATCTTTTTTTACTTTTTCTTATGATGTTTCAAGTTGGAGCAGTTTTGCTGTTAGCTTGAAACGCCATGGAAATTGTATTTTCTAACAAAACAAAAACAAGGTGCCTGTGGATGCACATGGAAATTGGATTTTAATAATAATTTGAGCAACTGGCTTGAGTGTGCTTATTTACATTTTCCCCTTTAGTCAGCGAAGCTTGAGATTTTGAAACTCAAAATGAAGATCAAGCTAACCTACTTGAGCTCAAAATGTAAATGAGTTTAACTTAAGTTGGTAGTTTTGAATTTCTCAAGACGAATTTGGGCTCGTATGGGTATCAAGCTGAGCAAGTTCAGTGTACGCTAATCAGACGACTGCTTGAACATGGCTCATTTACATTTTTTTCCCCAAGCTTTATTTAGCAGAACTTGATTGTTTGAAACTTGAATCTCAAGCTAACATACTTAAGCTTGAAATGTAAATGAGTTTAACTCAAGTTGATCGCATTGAATTTCTCAAACGGAACTTCAGCTGGTTTGGCTCGATCAAGCTTTGTTCATTGATAGCCATGTGAACATGTTTTAACTAGATGGATGGAAGTTTGGAATAAATTGCTGTGGACAGTTTGGTTGCTGATATTTTCATGGTTTGACTGACAAGTGAAGGCATTATTATGACATGCGGAAGATTTGTTTTTTGTTTAGTGTTTAAACCTGGAACTTGCAGCTCTTGTCACACATGAACGTGGCTATCTTTGAGGCTCCTTTTGTTGTCTGCTCTTGTTTATACTTGAGTCTGTTTAGCTCGTGTAACCTTAAGTATCAGCAGCCAAACAACCCTTTGGTTCCTAGGCACTATTCTTCCAAGCAGATTTCTTGGTCACTCATCAGGATGTTGCAGATTTGGGGTCGCCTCCATGGCCTCTTAAAGTTCCTAATCACTTTACTTCTCCAATAGGACCATGACCTTGTCACTTTGATCTCTTCTCTATTTGCCCTCTTTTCTGACGTTGGCACATTGTTTCTGCATACTATCTGCATATTCTTCCCGAGGATAGGTATGTGATCTTTAACTTCTCTTCTTACATTCAAAGTTGGAATATCTTGCTGTTAGCTTGAAACGCCATGGGTGTTTTCCTGCCATGGCAAGAGTGCTGCTTGTACTAGCTGTAGCAGAATTTACATTCATTTTCATGTATAATGGCTTTGGGCATTGTGATGCTCAGACACCTCAAATCACTCATCCTGTACTTGTAGTATGCTTGTGGGTTCTGCTACAGCTCTGGGGTTTTAGATTTTGCAATATTTGGAGTAGATGAGTTTCATCATTTAAAAGTTCGTTCTTATTTATGCATCTTTCACCATAAAGTGACTCCAACTCAAGCTGTTTCTTGTGTGAACTTCCTACAGGGTGTTAGTGGTGGCGGCGGCAGAAGGGGTGGAACTCCATTCCGAGGTGGTGGCAGAAGGGGTCGAGGGCCATTCAGGGGTGGACGTGGTGGCAGAGGGCGAGGAAGAGGGAGGAGACAACATCAATATGAACCTGCTCCTTACTCGCAACCAACTCAAGCTGCAACTGCTCCTTCTGGAGAGCAGTCATCAGCACCTGGTGGAGAAATGCAGCAGGCACCAGCAGTACATGCTCGTGGCCGAGTGGCCTGGTGTGACATTTGTAGGGTTGACTGCAACAGCTGGGATATACTAGAGCAGCATAAGAATGGGAAGAAACACAAGAAAACCCTGCTGAGGCTTGCCGAGTTTGAGAGGCAACAGAAGTTATATCCTGAGCTACAAGCAGAGCCCACGCCTGTTGCAATGCTCCCAAATGCTGTGACGGATAAGGCTGCTGAGGTTGTTTCTGTTGCTCCGGAGAATATCATGATAGCTGCAGCCTCAACTGTTGTAGAGAGTGAAGTGACTCATACCCCTTCTGTAGCTCAAGTGGATGACACAAGCAAAACCTTCAATCCTGAGGAAAGTAAGCCTATTCAACAAGGCTTGGAGTTGGAAGTTCAAGCAGCAGGGCAAGAGCAAGTTACAGAGGGGTCAAGAGGACCACTGAGATCTGATGGTCATAGCCAATTTGATACGAGACGTGGAGGAATGAAGAGGAAGAGCAATAAATCTGGTCGAGGTGGAAAGCGCCTTAAGAGCTTTGAACCGGCGAGAGCACGAGCTCCACAGCGTCAGAAAGACCGACCTAGGTTCTGTACTATCTGCAATGTACTGTGTGAATCTCTTGTTGTGTTTGATGCACATGTTGCAGGTAAGAAGCATCTCTCGAAGCTCAAGCGTTTTCAAGGCCAAGGCACTGTTTTTGGGCCTATCACTATTTATATTCCTCCAAATCAGCCATCGCCTTATCCAAAACAAGGTCCCGAGCCATTGTATTTCGGCCTCACAAGTCAAGAGATGCTCCAGCACGAATCATATAGGGGGTTGAATGGTTTTCAAGCTGAAAGCTATGGATTCCATCAAGGTGAAGTTAATCCAGATAACGGGAACAATGAAGCTGTACTCGGAGATAATCCTGAGAACCAAGCTACTGCTGCTGCTGATGCTCCTCTAGTTTTTGAGTCGAAAGAGCCTCCTCAGTTACCCATTGAACCTGAGGTTGCTAATTCCGAAGCAGATGCTTTATCAAGAGCAGAGTTTGGTACTTTGCCTCAGGATGATCCAGCTTTGACTGGCCTTGATGCCAAAATGGAGCAGCCTGGTGCTGAGAGTTGATGAGCTGATAACATTTTGGTTTGTTTCTATGCTGGGTTTTATTAATGCAATGGAGTCACTAGAAAAAAAAAACAGTTTGTTATCATCGTTTGATGTAGGGATCGTGCAGGGGATGTAGCGTATGCAACTGTTTACTTTGTAAGAACCTTTTCAATACTCGGTTGTAGTTAGCATTTATGCGGCGGATGTTGCGATTGAATGCTTGATTCTCGAAACAGGTTGTTATGTTATGTTGTTGGCTATTTTCTGTTTAATTACTTGCTCAACCTTTTTTATTTGGTTTCGAAAATACATTCTCTTGTTATTATCGCTATGTTACACCGATGTCTTTGATTATGACTTATGAGCACACAAGCCTATGTTTTGCCCTAGAGGTCGATGTGTTGGTCGAAAGAAATTACAGTTGTAACTACGATCGCAAATTTTCAGAAGATAAATTACAGTTCCAATTAGAGTAGTATGTTTCGTTAACAGTTTTGTCGCCATTGCGGCGCATAAAATTGGGTTGTTCTTGCGGAAAAGGTTTCGTTCCTAGTTTTGACAAGAGTTGATTTACAGTGGAAGAAACACTTGAAATTACAATCACAACTACATTCCTACAAATTGCAACTACAGTTAAACCAAAAAAATAAACTTGAGCGATAATCACAGATTTCATCAGTTAAACCAAAAAAAATAATAGAGCTATTATTCAGCTACACTGCTCCAAGGGGCGGAAAAAAATCATGCTCCACCAATTAAACCAAAAAAAAATATACAGCTGTTATTTAGATATATCGTTCCAAGAAGAAGAAGAAAAAAATACATGGTCTTTAAACAAAATCTACAATTGTGGTATATATAGCTACTATTGGCTTTGAATACAAAAGAATTACATGTCGAATGAATCTACAGGTTTCACGAAGAAAAGAAAGGGCGGGGGGTGAATCTGATGAATATTGCTGCTGTGTCTACTGCTGGCTCAGGCATCCGACGGGCCGAGCCAATGCCGGCCGTTGACGAAACTCTTGACAAGAAACGGCCGAGCCGTCTTGAAATCGAGCTCCCGGGCCCACGCAACCCCGTGCACGGCCTTCGCCCCCGGCCCCCAGCATCTGTACGATCCGAAGAACGCCGTCCTGCAACAATAAACAACCAAACATAATATTGTTATGGATCTCACGCGAAGGGTCTATCTGTAACAATAGAACTACAAAGGGCCTATCTGCAATGAGCCATAGTAGTACAGGGAATCTATCCGTAACTAATTAACCCCTCTCATTATGTTGATTCTGTATAATTTTAAAAAGAAAAATGATGAGATGTATGTGTCTCTTACTGGTTCTTGTTGCTGTTGTGATCCCAGTCATCCCACCCTCCCTCGGCAACGACATCAGCAAAATACGTGTACGCGAACACAATCCTGGAATACTGGCCCATAGCCCGGCCCACATAAAGCTTCCCGGTTCCGGTCACCCTGCAATTCACAAAGGCGAACCCCGACCGATCGCACGGCGAGTTCCGGTCGTGGGCCGCAACGGACCCGAACCGCTCGGCGATCGAGTGCAGCTCGCAGCCCTTGTACATCGACCGCCCGTTGCCGAAGATGAAGTCGATCGACCCCTCGATGTAGCACTCCTTGAAGTAGTGCCTGCCCGCATCGTCGCACAGCGTGTCCTGCGCGCCGTAGAATCCGCAGCCGAAGAAGTACGCCTTGTCGCCAGAGATGCGGAACGCGGCGGCCTGCCAGCCTTCCATTCCCGGTAACGGTGCTGGTGCGGTATTCTGATTGTACGGAAAAACAAAAATTTTATTTTAGTCGAGGGTACGACGCGACAGCGCGCCGTTTAAATTCAAAACTAATTAATTTATGTCGGTGCCAGAAGGATTTGCGATAAAGGCTTTGTTGTTGTTGTTGTTGACGGCGCTGACATTGACATCTTGACGCGTGACTAGCGTCGAGAGCGTCGGATAACGTGTACCGACTTACCTTGAAGCTGATGTTTTTAGCAGTAAAATAACTAGCAAAAACAGTTACAGATGCCGTGTTGTAGGTCCGTAGCTGCTGGCCGTTGGGCCCGCGGTCGCTCGCCCGGTCATGCCACTCGATCACCGTCACGCCCCGTCCGGCCCCTTCGAACGTGATGTACGGCTTCGTCGCCGGGACGACGACCTTCTCCCTGGTCGATATAAGAAGGACGTAAAAAAAACAAATTACAGCTAGTTGTTACAAGGCATCGTGACGACATATACAAAACTAAGTTTGCAAATTTTAATTTTAATTACACGTAGGATCCCGCATTAATCCGCAGAGTGACTTCCTGAGAATTCCCGTCGGGGATCGAGTCGACGGCCTCTTGGACGGACAGGAAGTCGCCGGACCCGCTGGCGTCGACCACGATAGTGCGACGGCCCGTGGGCCCGGTCCAATTGTGGTGGTGGTGATTGGTGTAATTGGGCTCACAAGCATTTGCTACCACTTGTGATGATGACTCGACAAACGAGAACAAGAGGAAGAAGATAACGGAGGGGAGGAGTACCGATCTCATTGGAAGGTTTTGAGATGAAAATATTTTGAACGAGGGAAGGGAGGGAATGGATGAAGAGAGAGTAGAGAGAGGGGGAGATATAAATGGGAGAGCAGATCGAGGGAATATTTTGTATTCTTGTTGGCCCAACGGTCATGGGCCTATGTTTGTGGCCATCATGGGCGTCTCGTTAGCGAGCTCAGCTGGCAAAGGAAACATGAGGGCCCACACAGGGAGGGGCATCTCGACGTTTTCGGTGCGGGAAAAGTAAAAAAAAAAAAAAAAAAGAGTGGGGGGCAAAAATATATAAATGTAAAAAATAGGATAAATTTTCAAAACAATCTCTTTTGCGATTTTATTCCCAAAAAAACGTTCACTTTAATTTTTATTTGTAAAAACCGACCTGGTTTCAGCCTCACCGTTGAAACCATGTCGGTTTTAAAAAAAAAAGTTCCGAAACTTCACGGGAGTTGAACTCCCGTGAAGTTTAGCAGTTTTTAATTAAGCTGCTAAACTTCACGGGAGTACAACTCCCGTGAAGTTTCTGAGTTCAAAAAATTTGTTTTTGAACTAAGAAACTTCACGGGAGTTGAACTCCCGTGAA
>BQKN01065763.1:630054-649164 GCA_022839385.1 Asparagus kiusianus | reverse complement strand
AAACCAGGTCGGTTTTTACAAATAAGAGAGAAATGAGTTGTTTTTTGGGAATAAATTTGTAAAACAGTTTGTTTTGAAAATTTGTCCGTAAAAAATATTATGTGAACTAACTTGAGGAAGGAAAATAGGATACGTACAAACTCAATGAAAGCGGCTGGTACAAGAGGCTGACTCCTGTCTTGCATATGTAATGATAAAAATCAGCACACGTGCTTCCAAGAACATTGCTCGTATATATTATAGCCGTTATGTTACCAAATGCGTGCAAGCATATTTACTAACGTACCTGATATTACATCACATTTTCATGTCACTTGGGCATTTATTACGTGGTAAAGCTTGAACACCAGTTTACTCTTCACATTTAGTTACATTAAATTAATTTCATGGCAATTCCTCATGTCATGATTGGTAGATTTTTTTCCTTCTTAAAAATACAGCAATTTTTTTCCCGTAAGAACTAATTTTGTTACTAAGGTAAGTATTAATATGAAACTTACACAGAGGTCTATTGTCCTATATTAATATGAAACTTAACATATTCCATATTCGTACATATTTATTTCCCAAAGTTTGTTGAATTGTGTGTATTTTTGGTTTGTCATATGTACATAGAAATGATAATCAAATAACTAATATGTGAACGATCAATACTTATTTCCACTCAATATGCAACTGGTGTTGTGCGCAGCAGAAATTTTGGCAGAGTTCCTGGTGCACAATAAGAGAGAAAGATCAATAAGAATTCATGTCTCACCAAGGAAACAAGAATCTGAAGCGAATATCTCAACAAAGTGAGATATGAGCTCTTCCTCTCATCAGTTCTAGGACTGACTTGTCGAGAGAACCTAATAAACTATTACAATGACCACAAACAACAAATCACACAAAGTTTTACGTGGTTCGGCAAATTACCTACGTCCGCGGGGCAATGAGGGGGATCTACAATTAGAGGGGAGATAATACAACTAGGATTTACAATCACTCAATCTAAACCCTCACACAATCTCTCAAACTCATAACACAAACATCTCTCTCAAAAGCACAAAAGGACTGTTTGCACGAAGCCAAAGAAAGCCTCTGACTTTTTCTCTGTAGCCGCCTAAAAAGAATGCTGCCTTGCACCTCTGCCTGCGCCGCAATTCTCTTTCTCCGCACCTGCTTGCACCTCTGCCTGCGCCCCCTCTTTTTTCACCAAGCCAACTGTTCACGAAACCCTAGGTGATATTTATATCTGTTGTGTCTTCGGGTGGGCCAGAACCCGAAGTCCAAGAAACCAAAAAATTCAAACTGCTGGCTCTTAGCTAGCCTTTTACGCGGTTAGCTAAAATCCGCTGGCTCTTGTGATCCCCCCACGTGATTCCATTAATCAATAATTCTACACCTTGGTGAAGTTTTCCCAAAACTGAGCCGACACCAACCAAATCAAATGTCTCACTTATTGCGTCCAGTACGAAGTAAAACAAATCACGATAACGGACTCAATCCACAACAAGTCGAGAACCCAAATAAGACTGCAAACACTCTCCAAATGTCGGTATCAACTCACAAATCGGCTGCATCATAAAGACTGCCTACGTATCCTCTTGCCCAAGGAATCAAGCATTCACGTAGTTCACCCAAATGGCCGCGAACGACCTCAATCCAAAAGAAGAATTCGCAACCCTTCTCCAATATCATCAACTCTGCGGCTGATAGCATCTCCAATGGCCTCAGACTCCTCCACCTGTGGTGAACCAATGGCCATATCCAAACCGCATCTATCAGCTGCACTCGACTCGAATCAAAATCCAACTTATCATCTGCATCCTACATAACTATTCCATATATACTGCATTTTTTAGAAGACGTGATCAATACTTATCAGAATTCACGGGTAGAAAACAGAAAAGACTAGCGAATATTAAAGGCAGATTTTTCCGTCTAGGATTGTCTGTATTTTATACAAGTCGTGGCTCTTAGAGCTCAAGCTTTTTCTTGCTCGACTCTTTTTTTTTATATAGAATGTTTGAACAGCATTCGACATAACTATTCCCTATATGCTGCATTTTTCAGACCAATAAAGCTCATAGTGATGTTTTCACTTCACCTAAGTCAACCCTACAGGATAGAATTTGGACTTGCATCTAAGAAATGACACACTTAATTACTGGTGACCAACCTGAGACCCAACAGAGTACTTTTAATGCACACCGAGATGAATATATTCGTCCTATACTCAGAAGCTATATATAAAGCCAAAAAAGGTGAGGATAGGAAAGTGTTTGGACCATACATACACTAATAAAAAGTTGGGGTCCTTTTTGTAGGAGACCTTTTCTTGCGTGGCTACAAATTTTTTTGGGATCATAACAAGTCCTTGGACAGAGAGAAAGGATGACGCAACGGTCACAAATATACAAAGGGGATCTTGGAGAGAGCGTGAGGAGTGAAGGCATGGCGTTTAGTGTTCTGTATTGCGCTAGTAAGTAGTAGGAGCCATCGTAGAAGAGAGAGAGAGAGAGAGAGATGGGACAAATTAGTGAGAAAAATGTTAGTTTTTTTGAACGTTGAGAGCTGTTGAGAGGAATGACAGGTAGGAAAGAGAGAGGGAGAAAGAAAAGATTTTGTCGGGAAATTTTTTAGATTTTAGTTCATGAACGTTGCAGATGGTACGCAATCCTAGCTGGGAGCATTACGGCCGTCCGGTTAGGAACCCAGCTAATTCAGAGATGAATAATGTTCGGAGCAATCAACGGCAAAGTAAATAGAAATATAATATATATGAGCAGCTACAGTACTCGGTCCCTATTTTTTTTCTTTCTCTTTTTCTTTTATGCCCTGTTTAGATGGAGGGTAGGGAGGGAGAGGGGAAGAAAAATAAGACTTTCACCTTGTTTGGGAGTTTTTTTAAGGAGGGTAGAGAGGGGGAAGGAATGGGAAAGGAGGTTAAAATTGCTTGGTTTTCTTCCCCCCCCGATTTGGGCGGTAGAGGAGGGTAAAGGAGGGTAAAGGGGTGTAATGACATTCTTACCCCCATCAAAACAAATAAAATGGCTGATGTGTTATTAGTATAAAGTCATTTATGTAAATTTACATATATTTACTTCCTTTCACCTTCATTCACCTTACTCAACTCCCAAACAACATATTACAATTCTTTTCCCTTCCCTTCCCGTTGTTTACCTTTCCTTCCCTTCCCTTAGTAAACTCCCAAACACACCATTAGATAGAAGGATGCATGAATGACTATTTAAAGGCTTTACAAAGTCTTTCATAATAGAATTCTGGTATGACTATAATTCCTAAAGATAATTAACTCAAATCTTTTTAGAATTAGGATTAACTTCAACATCCCCCATTAATCCTAATTCTGTAAGGTTTTCGTTCCCATCATGTGCTTTAGCTTGACAAACGCTTCAAACTTCAAAGGTTTCGTGAGGCTGTCCGCAACTTGATCTTCAGACTTACAATAAATCAACACGATCCCGTTCTTCTCAACATTGTCTCGTTAAAAGTGGTAACGAGTATGAATATGTTTTCTCCTTCCATGAGTGACTGGATTCTTCGCCAAATCAATTGTGGACTTGTTGTTAACATAAATCTTTGTAGGACCTTCAACTTGAATATAAATCTGACTTAGCATATTACGCAACCAAATTGCTTAACAAGTACTAAACGCAGCTGCTACATCCTCCGCTTCACAAGTTGAGAGTGCAACAATAGGCTGCTTCTTCGACGACCATAAAAATACGGTGGTGCCAAAATTAAAGACATAACCAGAAGTGCTTTTACGATCATCATGGTCTCCACTCCAATCACTATCAGAATAGCCTACAACATCACAACTGTTAGATGAAGAATAAAACAAACCATGATCATAAGTCCCTTTTAGATACAGCATAATTCTCTTTGCAACTTGTATATGAGATTAGCAAGGGGCCTCCAAATATCTGCTGATTAAACCAACTCCACAGGCTATATCTAGCCTTGTGCATGTGAGATATCTCAAACTCCCAACAATTTGCTTAAAATAGGTAGGATCAACTTCTGCACAACCACCTTCTCGGGATAATTTAGTATCAACCTCTATAGAAATTCTAACATGATTGCAATCAAAACATCTGAAACCTCTTCTACAACTCTGCATAATACCTCCTTTGACATATGAAAATCCCATAATCTCCTTGAACTACCTCAATGCCGAGAAAATAAGACATCAAGCTAAGATCTATCATCTCAAATTCATGCATCATCGACTTCTTAAAATCTTCAATCATACCAATATTATTGCCCGTAAAAATCTAGTCATCAATATAAAGGTATAATAGTAGTATATCACCAGAGTTGTTTATCTTCACATATAAGGCATACTCGGAGGGGCACTTCTGAAATCCACTTTCTTGACAAAAAAATTATTTTTTTTGTTCCATACTCACGGCGCCTGCTTTAGCCTGTACAAGACTTTTTTCAATTTGTATGTTTTATGCTGGCACCCTTTCTTCACAAATCCAGTTGGCTGCTTCACGAAAACTTCTTCTTCAAGTGGCCCATTAAGAAAAGCTGACTTCACGTCCATCTGATGAATATTCTAATGCTTCTGTGCAGTCAGAGCAATTATTAGTCTAACAGTTTTAATTCTAGCAATAGGGAAAAATACCTCTTGGCAATCATAACCAGGCATTTGCTCGTAACCTTTCGTCACAAATCTTGCTTTATGCCGCTCAACCTCGCCGTTCGCTTTAATCTTTATTTTGAAAACCCACTTCACATCGATTGCTTTATTTCCTTGTGGGATATTAGTAAGCTTCCACGTGTCATTCTTCTCAGTCGCCTTTATCTCTTCTTTCATTGCATTTATCCACTTAGGTTCTTGAATACCCTCTTCAATCATAACTGGCTCACAATCTGCAAATATTGTAAAGTGCACTATATCTCTATCTGCATCAACATCATCATCTGGAGTTACTTCATAATCTCTCAAGATAATTAATGGCTGGTGATTTCTTCTTGGTCTTTCAACTTCTAATGGAACTTGCGAGGTTGGAGCTTCAGGAGCATTGGTCGGTGGTGCTTCTTCAGTTACAATAGGGACACCGTCTTCAAGAATATCAAAGAGAGTACACCATGAATTATTTTGTGCTTCTAGATCCCAATTCCAAGCTTCTTCTTCAGCAAACATAACATCTCTGCTTACAATCACCTTCTTTGTAGTAGGATTGTAGAGTTTGAAGCCCCTAGACTTGTAGTCAATAAAAACTATCTTCTCGCCTCTGTCATCAAGTTTCTTTCTTCTTTTTGCTAAAATATGAGCATAAGCAATGGAGCCAAACACTTTAAGATATCTTACACTTGGCTTATAACCAGTTCACGCCTCTTCAGGAGTAAGATTATCAATACACTTTATTGGTGACCTATTCAACAAGTATATAGTGCATGAGACGACTTCACCCTAAAAACAATTTGGCATACCTTTGGCCTTTAGCATGCTTCTCGCCATATCAAGTATCGTCCAGTTTTTCCGTTCAGCGACGCCGTTATGTTGAGGTGTGTAGGGAAAAGTAAAATCACATTTTATTCCTTCTTCTACATAATACTTATTGAATTCATTAGAAGTATATTCACCTCCTCCAACCATTCATAGCACCTTGATAAAGTAACCGCTTCCCTTCTCAACTAGGGCTTTAAAGCTCTTAAAATAATCAAAGACTTCAGATTTTGGCTATAAAAAGTAGACCCATATTTTCCTTGTGAAATCGTCAATAAAAGTAAGGAAGTATCGATTATTACCATTGGATATAGTGTTCATATGACAACACACATCTGAATGAACGAGCTCAAGTTGTTCTTTGCACACCAAGTATTTTTAATACCAAAGGATGATCTATGTTGCTTTTCAAGAATACAACCTTCACACAATTGTTCGGGATGATCTATCACATGCAAGTCTCTCACCAAATTTTTTTGTGCAAGCAACTTCAGACTGTGAAAGTTTAGATGTCCAAACTGAAGATGCACACAACCAAGACTCGTCTTTCATAATAGCATTGAAGCAATGATAAACATCATTCTGGATGTCAACTCGAAACATGCGATTATTTGTCATAGGGGTTTTAAGGATAAATACACATCTTTTATCAAAGATTAGGAGCTGATTACCAGAGAAACGCAGATCATACCCCTTTTCAAGAAGTTGGCCCATACTAAGTAAATTGTTCTTCATATTCGGCACATAGAATACATCAAAAATAAACGTGTAGTCTTCATGCTTCCACTTGATTAGAACTCGCCCTTTTCGCATCACTGGTATAGTGTTAAAAATCATAGGCAAACTTGATTTTTTGGACCGCATCAACTCATCTAGGTCTACGAACAACTCCTTCTTTCTTCACATGTAATTAGAACACCCAGCGTCAAGAAACCATGTGTTGTAGTTTGATTCTTCACCGGCTGTTGTGACCATCAATAAAGTGTGGTTGTCTTCATCACCCCTTTATTGTGCAAATCGAACTTCTTCTCCGGATTGAGAATTATCTTGATACTTTCACTCCTTTGCATAGTGACCATATCTGTGACATATGTAACATTCATTGTTTGATTTATTAAAATTTCCTCTACTACGTCCAAAGCCTCGACCTTGACCTCGACCTCGATAATTTGATTTGATTGATAATTAATACTCTAATTGCCCTCATCTCTTTGGTTGTTGTTATAATTGTCACGTCCTTGACTATTGTAGTATCTGCGTCCTCAATTGTTATAGTTCATGTATCCTCGTCCTCTGTCACAAGAATTTCCTCCTCGCTCTTGTCTCTTTCGTATTGTGCTCCTTTGTTGTTTTTTATAAAAGCTTGACTTTGAAAAGCTTTCTCAAGGGGCTTCTCGGTTGACCTCTCGTTCATGCATTGCTCATGAACTTGTAAGGTACCCATCAACTCATCAAATGTCATCTTGGACAAATCCTTCGATTCTTCGATTGCCACCACGATTTGATCAAATTTTATTGTAAGGGATTGCAATATCTTCTCCACAATTGCTAAATTTGTAACCTTATCCCTGTTTATTTTTATTTAATTTGTCAAAGCAAGTACTTGAATCACATAATTTGCAACACTTTCAGCGGGTTCCATCTGTAAAATTTTAAATTAACGCCTCAATATTTGAAATCTAACTTTTTCACCTTCTCAACTCCATGATACAATGTCTCCAAAAATACCACACACTTGCTTTGCTGTAGTTACTCCGTCGATCTTCTCAAAAACTGAATCATTCACTCCTTGATGGATGTAAAATAACGCCTTTCGATCCTTCTTCTTGATCTCACTGTGGGCTTTCTTCTCGGCTTTACTTGCACTATCTGCGAGATTGGCAACTCTGCTCTCTACGACACTCAATATATCTTGATATTCAAACAACACCTTCATATGCACTCTCCACCGGTGATAATTCTTCCTATCCGATATAGGAATAGAAGGTGACATTGTCTCGTTTAGATTGTTCATGGCTCTGATGCCACTATTGGAACAATCAAAAGCAAAGCAAAAAGAAGTATAATATATATGAGGAGAGATTTAGCGGGAGAAGCAAATAAAGAACTGTTTTTACCTCTCGGTTACTGTAGCTACAGTACTCGGCTTTCCTCTTTTTTTTTCCCTTTTTCTCTTAGGTAGAAGGATGCATGAATGTCTATTTAGAGGCTTTATAAAGTGTTTCATAATAGAATTTTAGTATGACTATAATTCCTAGAGATAACTAACTCAAATCCTTTTAGAATTATGATTAACTTCAACAAATAAGCTGTTCTGATTTTGAAAGAGAGAAGAGAGGTGATTGGAGATAACTTTGGGGAAAAAAATGTTTGCAGTCATAATTATCATAACCCATAATATTTAGACCGTTATTCCTATAAAGAAATTATCAAAATAATATCTAGACAGTTGCTGTAACTATAGCGAATCTTTATATAGGGCTGATCTAACATATCCCCTCTAAACTTTATTTTCGCAGACCCTTTTCTATCTCATGTAAAAATCATTGGATTTTACATTGTTCTCATTGAACTCTGTAAATGTAACTGGCAGGTAACTAAAATGCCCTTGAGAGAAAAAAGAACCCTCAATTTTTTCTCTAAATATCCTCGTAATTATTTCTCTTACAAGAACAAGGTGGTGCAATTCGCAAAATTGAACTTTCTTCTATAAAGATTCTAATTTGGAGTGATAATTACTTTTGTAAATTGCAATTATAGAATGTCTGAAAGTACATTGTGGAATTGATGATTTAATTTGATGGAAATTATATGGTGCAATGTACATAGAAACTGAAATGATTTGGGGTTCATGAACATATGTCTTCTAGGATTTTATGATTATAAATTCATTGTTTCGGTAAAATCAATTATTTGTTATCAATGCAATGTATTTGATAATTCGCACAACCTATAAATTGTGATGGAGGGTCAATAATTCTATGAAAAACAATTTCTTTGGGATTTCTTTATTTCATGTTTTGGTGCTTCTTATGTTTGCAAAATGTTTCATCAAGAAGAGAAGATTTTTGTTCTTGGTGTGCATGCTGAAAGATGATGAAAAGTGGATCTATTGTCCTATTGAAGCTCAGACTTCAATCCCAAAAAGACTACATGGAATTATTAAGGTAAAAAAATTCTTCAAAACTAATTTCTTTTTTTTTTTTTGCACATTACAATTAATTCTATTATATAAAATATGTTTCTTGAGGAAAATATAAAACATGATTTTAGAACGCAGTCATAGATTCTTTATTTTATTTTTGTTTTTATTCTCTTCTTTTATTTTCGTTCTTTCTCGCGGCCCTTATATTTTCCACTGCTTTCTTGGGGGAAAATATCCTTAACAAAATTATCTTTCATATAACCTCCTATAAATTCTATGGTTTCTTGCCCCGAGGTGAAAAAATAAAAAGATTTTTTAGGCCCAATAATAAGGGTTAGAGCATACTAAACTTTTTAGAGGGAAGTCTACTAAGTAATTAGATGAAGAAATCATGCACGAAACAAATTTATCCCTTTTGAAATTTACCATAATTCATCATCAGCTCATTTATTTATTTCTTTTTATTAATATTTTTTAGTTTAAGACTACAGATTTGGCGTGGTTTTAGGAATGCACTTCCTAAAACCATTTGTAGCCCAGTTTGCTCAAGTTATAGCTGTAAGCAAAAGCAGCAGCAAACAGAAACAACAGCAGCAACACCAATAATACCAAAGGAGAAAGCTCAAACTAAAAGAAAAAAATGTCACTACATTTACTCTTAACTAGTTGGATCGCACGTGCAATGCACGTGATAATTTTTTTAATTTATTATTTTATTATTGCCATTTCATTAAGATTTATTTAATTTGAACCATGTATCAAACATATGAATAGAATTTAAAAATTCAAAATGATTGAATAATGAAATTACATTTATGTATCTACTGGGTGATAATAGATTGTTTGCATCCTTAACAATAGAAAACAATGAATAATTTTATAAAAGAATTTTATTTGATATACAATATTGAGTTTTAATCAACCAATGCTACCTATATACAGATGACAGTAGACGACCTATTTAATCATAATCATTCAATATAAATGTTACTGAAATAGTAGCATTACTTTTTTTTTTGTCCTACTTATTTCTATCTCCTTAAAACAATTAATAGTCATGCAACAAACAGTAGAGATACTATAAATGTCTCTCTTTATCATTGGATATTTTGAGCTTTAATGATTCCAAATATCTTTCGAGCGGTAAGCTACTTATGCCTATTAGGAGCGTGAGATTTTCTGATTACATGTCTATGAAATTTATCAAATCAAAGTAAATTGCAAGATGCTAAAAAACTGCGAAGATAGTATAGAGCAAGAATTTTTTAGAAGGAAAAGAACCAAAGAATCATACTCTTAAAACATGAGTTCTATCATTGATAAAATCAATTGCAGATGAAAACAAAGGAGGAAAACCATGATACTATAACTAAAAAGAATCATATTTGTCTTTACAGATATGGATCATATTTAATTGATATTTCTCCTATAGAGTTCACTCTCAGGTTGGGCTCTAATAAGTTTCTTATTAGAATGAAATTCAAATGTCGCATAGATCCACTGAAGCTGGCTTATCACAGACTAAAAATAATGACATATAGAACTATTAACTCACCAAAGAATCATTTTCTACCAGTGTTTTTTTGTAAGTTGTCTGCATTTACGGCTTATCCCGATGCACTGTGATGAGAATGGTCTGCTAAGCAACCACTTGTTCTCCCTTCTTTACCACCTAAATTAAAAGTTTTCAAGTACAAAATTTAGTAATTGCTAATCAAAGAAAGGTATTTTTGCCAGTAGTTAATAAAAATGAAGATATTATAAACACATTCTATCTATATTAGGTCTATGAACAAATGACCATGTTAATGAAATACAATAACTAAGTAGCACAGAAGCACTTGGTCTGGAAATAGATAAAACATGTACAGGAGCAAGCATGAAAGAGAAAATTTTTTTAATAAAAAGGAATGTGAAACATGATGTATTCTATTACATAAACAGATGTAACAAACTTAACAGAAGACTCCCAAAGGAACAGTTAGCAAAATCAACTACCGGATTACCTATCGACATTACCAAGAGCTGGTGCCAACCCAGAGCTAGGTCCTGCTCCAGAACCCTATATAGAAGATAAAAAATAAGCAAGGTGTTGCAATGATAGGGAAAAAAATCAAAACAAATAAAAATCTATCTGCAAGAAATTAAGCCTATATATGAAAGACTTACAAGAGGTCATGGAGGAGTGCTACCAATTTGTGATTGGTGATACTTCAATATAGTCCAATCAAACACATAATCAAATAGAAATCCTGTAGATTAAGATTCAATATCTTGCTTGAGAATTACATATATCTAAACCTGCCATCAGCATAGAATTCCTTGTCAACATGAACAGTATGAGTTACCAGAATAGCTTATCCTCGCGAATAAAAAGGTCACGGAATATTCTTTTAAGTTATGAATAATCAGGCTTGTCATCAAAACGTAGTGAACGACAGTAGTGGAAGTTAGATGCAAATTATGTAGGATATCCGCGGCATAATGCCTGAAGATAATATATCATGTTATCATGATTAACAATATATATATATATATATATATATATATATATATATATATTTAGTCATTATTAACAAAAGTAATAAAATATGTCGTCAAGGTTCCCAACTTCATTATGTGAATTAGATCTTACCTCAATAGAGGTGGTAACTTTTCTTACACTAATTTTTTCATATCTCTGCTTCTTTGTTCCAACTCTTAGACATTGTCAGGGAAGACTGGAAACAACAAGAAAAACAAACTTTCGTTACACCATACTATTGACAAAGCTACTAAAAATGAAGTTGAGATAGACACCAGACCTCGTAAAAAATACGTGAGAACAAATTTAAGAGATTCCAAATCATCCCTCCTGTTTTGTTTTTAAGATTCCAATGTACATAAGTCAATCATATAAAATATGATAAGTATCTGCCAACCTCAACAAGTTGTAAAAGAAAACTAAAATATGTTAGGAAGTGTTTTAAGAAATTAATATGAGAATATATACCTACACCAAGGTGGATGTTCATGATCGCATACCTCACAGTCCCAGTCATATTCTTATTCTCTCTGCAACATATGAATTTAGGTAAACAAACACTTGCATAAGGGCACATGTACAAGCTTTTTGTTGGGTAGCAATATACAGTCAATCCATAAAATGTACATAAAAACACAGAAAGCAATTAGGTATTGTTCCAAATATATTGTGTCTGCCAATTGCATGAAATGGGAAATAAAATATAGCTAAAAGAAAATTTAGCACAAATATTATACAATCATTTAGGACCACTTTGCTTTGCAATAAACACAGATTTTAATTGAATGCTTTAAAATGCTATTAAAATTTACAATATAAATTACAATGTCTAATTGTAAGATATTTGCACAAGAAACAAATCTGCAATTAAACATTTACAATACCTATAAGGTATGTGTTGGTTCGTTGAAGTATCCCTATACTTGAAGTATCCTTATATTTCTTAGCAAAGTCAAAATCTATAATGTAAAACTATATGAAAGTGCAAAAAATAAATAGTCAAAAGTATATACTTTTAATCACAAACGAAAGGAAACAAAATAGTTCATTTAACTTTACAAAACTAAAATTATCTGATTTGCTCGTCTGCCCAATCCCATTAGGAAATCGTCCGGTTTGATATTCCTATGCAAAAGATGTTAGGTCTCATGTTATGAGCATACATCTTCTAATCTTGTTTTGATGATTACAAACAATTCCTAATATTGTTTGTCTAGTGTTTATGTTTCTTATTAGGTATTCTAGACAAACAATGTGTTGGAGGATGGATGGATTGAGCCATAACGATCATATCTAATGGAGGTTGGCGGAATTATGGAATGAAGCATTGCATTCAAGTTAAAGATCCAAGATCCCGCTTCATCCGCAAGTGTACCAAGATAGAGCTTCGTTGAAGATCACAAGCTTGGGTATATTTAGTTTAGGTTTTTATATTATGTGTGTTAGATACTCTAAGCTTAATATCATATACACACACGTATTTGGTTTCTATGCATATATATAGTTATATATATATATACATACAAGTGTTTTAGATTTTGATGTTTACATATACATACACGTATTTGGTTTCTAAGCTCAAATATTGTATTCTCAGTTTATAGACTTAACAATCATCATATACATATTTTATCAAGTCTATATAATCATTGTGCAAAGTTTGAAAACTTTGTTTATGTCAAAACATCAAACTTCATGTATATCACTTTTTCATGTTTTGAACACTTTTGCAAAATAATGAGATTTCACAATTGGGAAATGCAAATTGGTAAATTCTTTTTGTAACATGTTCAAAATATCATTTGCAAACATTTCTCAAAGTTTCATCAAGTTTGGAATTGATTTGTTATGTTTAAAGGAATTTACAAATTCACGTTTTCGTTCGTGCACATGTCCGTGCATGTTTTACAAAACTGATGAGTTTTCACAATGGAAAGTGATATTTGAAAAATTCTTTCTCTGACATGTTTATCAACATGTTTAGAAACTTTCCTCCAGTTTTTACCATTTTTGGAGTTGATTTACTGTGTCAAATTGATTTTACAAAATCGTGTATGTCTGCAGTTTTTCAGAAACTGTAAATCTGTGTTCAAACATTTATTTCTCTCAACTTAGAAATGCTTTTTCATAAATTCTTTCTCTGACATGTTATTCTACATTTCTAGAACATTCCCACAAAATTTCATAATTTTTGGAGCTCATTTACTATTTTTAATTGATTTTACAAAACCAGATATGCACAATTTTCAGCATCTGCCAGAAACTGCATATGTCATGAGTCGACCCATGAACAGTATAAGTCGACTCATCAGCTAGCCGTTGCACAGTAACGGCTAATTTCCTGTTTTGTTTATTTTTGGGTTTTTGGTCTTTTTGCTTGGGTTTTTGTTGATGTTTTGGAAGCCTATAAATACCCCATTGCTCTCATATTTCAGAATTAACTAAGAGAAGGTTTTAACAAAGTTTTAACAAGGGTTTAAGTTTTGTTTAAGTGTGTTTAAAAGCTTTTAAGCATTTTCAAGAGTTTGGTTTTGTGGAGCAAACTTCACAAGAGCAAGTGTAGATCATCCTTGGTGTTTGAGCATTCATTCTTCTCCCTCTCTCTTGTCATCTATAGAGAAGTTTCCTTAAACTCAATTCTAGCATTTTATAAGTTTGTTCTTAATTTCATAAGCTAGATTTTATATTGAGTTTATATTGTTTTATCTCTTTGTTCACACACAACCTATTGAGCTTATTGTATTTACATTCATAGTATAATTGGGTTGTGGGATTGTGTGACTTAGAGTGTGAGCCTACATTGTGTTCTCATCTATTATAGAGAACGATTTATTTGTATCAAGCTTTCATTGTAAGATCACTTGTATTACACTAGTACACCAATAGGAGTGTGTGGTGAGAGACGGGGTTGTCCCAAGAGTAGTGGCGTCGGTAGCCTAGAGAGAGGTGATAATTCCGAGCACTTGAGGGAGACACGGGCTAGAGACCAACACTTGAGGTTGTAGTTAGTATAGTTACATTGTGTGGATTGTAGAGTTTTCGGTTAGCTAGAAAACTGAGTGTGTAGAGAAGTTCCGGCTTCCAAACCGGGTGTGATAGTGGAGATCTCCTCGAGGTGAGGAGCGGGGACGTAGGTCAGGCGGACCGAACCTCGTAAACATATCGTTTTGTTTGTGTTTGCATTAGCGCACTTATTTTCATATTTATATTGCCTTTGTCAATTACACATTGTTTATATTCCCACTATCTTATGTTGTTTGTTTCACCCTTGTATTAGTTGTATATCCTTGCATATATATCTTGTCATATATCATTCTTGCTAGGATATTTGTCAATAAATTTTAAATTGGCATAAATTGGATTAGATTAGCATAAACCCTATTCACCCCCCCTCTAGGGTTCCTTCCTAGCGACGTTAGGGTACTTTCAAAAGAGATTTTGCAGAACAAATTCAATCCGATTGATCTGTCAAAGAAAGTCTAGAAATAAGGACATTATAGTCAGATATGCTTAGAATGAAAAGCAATAGAGGCATTTAAAGCTTACCATTTGATCAGCCAACATAAGAACAATCTTTAATGATAGCTTCCTACTATAGAAATTGAAAAGGTCTTCAAGACTGGTCCCAGTAAATCCATTACAAGGACATTACAGTCTCCTTCAACACCAAACCACTTCACATTTGGAATCCCAACTGCCATAGTAAAGGAAAAGGACCAGAAATTAGAACACAACTTAGAAATGTCACTGATAACTAACTGACATAAGAAAAGGCTAAAAAAATTCATACTTCCTCCTTCCAGGATTCTGTACAGCTTAGACTTATATAGCAATTGGGGATGTATTGTCTTAACATTTTCCTGAAGAGAAGTATTATCACCATTCAACAACGTTGGATGACCCCTTCTTAATATCAACGTCACCTAAACCTACTTATTTCACAAAGTAGAAAGAGAACATGGAAATAAATTCATTTAATAATTGAAATATCTATTACCTTCCCAGTTCAATTTATCTTGAAAATAGCTCCTACAATCAATAGTAAATAAAAAGCAATTAGAGGGAAATTAGTCTTTTTAATTGCTAATTATACTATTTATTTCAATGACTAAATTTATTTGTGTAAGTAACCATTAGGTCAGCAGCATAATTCAAATTCAATAATATAAGTAGTTATTTGAGTTTGTCAAAAATTATCTATCTTTAGATCCATCCATTATCAAAATGTAGAAGTTGAACAAGTTATAATAATACTAACAACTTAGAATTTAGAATAAGAAGAAACAAATTTAGGTAGGGGTCTAATAAGAATTTAGAATAAGAAACATTGCAACATAATGAATTTAGTAATACAATCTACCACATGCTCAATTTGCAGCAATAAGAAGAAACAAATTTTCAAGCATGATCCCTTGTGAGTGAAATGTACACATGGTACCTACTTAAAAGGAATCTGGTTTTAGTCCTCCATTTAAAACCTAATTTCTCATGGCAATTCAGGAAGCTGCTGAAACATGGATATCGAAGACTCTGAGTGTACATGGCAAAGGAGTAAGCCAGTTTTTCGCAGCTCTGCGGCCTGAAAAAATGGCGAGCACAACGACGAAGACCGCATGAAAAACAGCAGGAGACATTCTGGCAGTTTCACGATCGACCTCAGATGATGCAACGGTCGACCGCAAACGTGCACACGGCTGAGAAAAGTCTTTGGACTTTTCGCGGTCGATCGCTATGGGTTCTGTGGTTGACTGGCCAAACCCTGTAGGGTTTTTAGTCTTGGTCATTGGATCCGGTCGACCGCACGTGGTTCTGCGGTCGACTGCGAGTCGGGTCTACAGTTGAGTTTGGTTTTCTGACCCGTTTCGTTCTGAGCTAATATATAATCTTAATCCTAATTAATTAGGGTTAAGCAAGGACGTTTTGAACAGTCTTTGAGAGGGGATTGTTGCATCTAATTATGAGAGAGCTGTGAGAGATCTAGAGGCTTTGTTTTAGGGTTTATTTGGTGAGATTTGTAACCCTATTTGTATTCTCTTAATTTCTAATAGTAAGAACTCCCTCCTCCTTGCCTCGTGGACATAGCTAACTTGCTGAACCACGTAAAATTCATTTGTCTTATTGTGGTATTATATTTGGCTTATTGGTTGTGATTTATCTCGTTCTTGTTCGTATGGCTTCGAGCTTCTGTCGCGCACAACTAGTGGTATCAGAGCTTCAGGTTTGGCTTGAGGCTTGTTCGAAGGATTCAGTGAAGGATTCCTATTTAAAAAGTTAGATCGATAATATGGGAGAAGCAAGCACATCAAGTTCGTCTCTTACGAAGGTGATACAGAGTCTGAGCATCAATAATACGAAGATTAATGTTCTGAAGTTCGACGGCAAGATCACTTTCGGTTTGTGAAGGTGCCAGGTGATGGATGCATTGGATGCATAGAATTTGGTAGAGACTCTTGAGTTACAAGAGAAACCCGCTGACATGGAGGACAAGATTTGGAAGAAGATGAATAGTAGAACTTATGGAGTTATTCGTTCACTCTTGACACCGGATCTTATTTATAGCGTGATGAACGAGACGTCGGCGAAGAAAATATGGGAAACACTCAATGAGAAGTATCTTACGAAGAGCATTGATAATCGGCTTTACTTGAAGAAGAGATTTTATCAGTTCAAGATGAAGAATGGAGTTTCTATTAGAGAGCATATAAACAACTTCATGAAGCTACTTTCAGATATGGCCAATGTGGACATCATGGTTGAGGATGCAGACAAGACGATGATACTTTTGTGTTCGTTTCCCGAGGATGATTATGGTACGTTCGTTCTCACTATAATCAATGGAAGAACTATTGTTAGCTACAAGGAGGTGACCTCAGTTTTGGTAAATTATGAGTTAAAGAAGAGTGATGGTGAACCCTCTGAGAAGGCATCGAGAGATGCATTAGCAGTTCGAGGCCGTAGTCCAAACCACCGACATGTCAACCGCTCAAAATTGAAGAATAGAGATGCCTATAAGAGTGTTGGTAGAAATCAATATCGGTATTGTAAAGAAAAAGGACATTGGAAGATTGACTGCCCAAAGTGGAAGGAAAAAACCGCGAAGAACAAGGGGAAAGTTGTACAAGCTTCAGAAGTGAATGTTATAAAAGGTATTGACGAATATTTAGATTCAGATCCTTCGAGCTATTCGTGCCCTACACTACCGTCGGTTTGCTATGCCGACTCTACGGAGTGGATGTTGGATTCGGGAGCCACATATCATATTTTTCCTAGGAGGGATTGGTTCTCCAGCTTTGAGGAGCTAGAAAGAGAGGATATCGTACTTATGGGTAATGACTACGTATGCCCTATTGGTGGTATTGGTTCAATCCAGATCAGGATGCATGACAGTGTGGTGAGGGAGTTGAAAGAAGTAAGGTTCGTGCCACAGTTGACGAAGAACATCATTTTTCTTGGTACTTTGGAGGTAGCTGGTTATCGGGTGATCTTAGAGGATGCTACCGTGAAGGTCACGAAGTATTTTAAAGTGGTGATGCAAGGAGTCAGGGAAAACTTCTTATACTATTTGAAGGGCAAGACAATTACAGGGGGTCTGGTAGCTTTTATCACTACAGAGAAAGACACTACCACTCTATGGCACATAAAATTAGGACACATAGATAATAAGTCCCTACAATCATTGGCGAAACAGGGGCTTTTAAAAGGTGCTAAGACCTGCAAGATGGAGTTGTGTGAGCATTGTGTACTTGGAAAGAAAACTAGAGTAAAGTTCGGCACTACTATTCATAACTGTTAGCCTCTTTATTTTGATGATGTTTAACAAATAATTTATCACTAATATTGTTTGTCTAATATTTATGTTTTTATATTTATTCTAGACAAACAACAAGTTGGAGGATGGATGGAATCGAGCATTCACGATCATATCAAATGGACGTTGGCGGAATTATGGAGTGAAGCCTATACAATTCAAATTGAAGATCCAAGTTCTAGATTCATCCGCAAGAGTACCAAGTTGAGCTACATCGAAGATCAATCAAACTTGGGTAAATTTAGTTTAGGTTTTATATTATGTGTGTTAGTACTTTAAGCTCAATCATATATACACACATATTTTGTTTTTATATATATAGTTATATATATACATAAGTTTTGGTTCTTGGCTTTCAAGTTTAAATATGAAACAAATACATATTCATATATATACATATGTTTGGTTTCATATGGTAAAGTTGTTTATGTACACATGTATTTATAAGTTTTACAAAATACAAGAGTTTTCACAAATGGGAAATTCAATTTGAGAAATTCTTTTTCTAACATGTTCAATTTCATGTTTATAAATGTTTTCTAAAGTTTTATCAATTTTGGAATTAATTTGTCATGTTTAATTGAATTTACAAAATCAAGTTTTAAATAAGTTCATGTTCGTGCATATGTTTGTGCATGTTTTTGCAAAAAAGATGAGTTTTCACAATTAGGAAATGCAATTTAAAAAATTTCTTTATTTACATGTTTATCTTCATATATAAAAATATTTTCCCAAGTTTTACTAGTTTTGGAGTTGTTTTGTTATTTTCAATTGAATTTAAATAAACGTGTTTTCAGCAGTTTTTTTTAGAAACTGTATAACTGTGTTCAAACAATTATTTCTCTCAACTGGGAAGTGATATTTCTAAAATTCTTTCTCTAAAATGTTTATCTACATGTCTCGAACCTTCTCTCAAAGTTTTATAATTTCTGGAGTTAATTTACTATTTTTAATTGATTTTACAAAGTTAGATACACAAATTTCCAGAATCTATCAAAATCTGGAAAAGTGCGGTCGACCGCCACGGTCAACCGTGCTACAGTGTGGTCGACCGTGGCGGTCGACCGTACATAGTCTAGAGATCATTTTTTGAGTTTTTATTCTCACGGTCGATCGCGACTGTAGGCGTATAAAATTGCCTATAGGTCCCACAACACAGCTCGACG
>BQKN01065763.1:576268-630044 GCA_022839385.1 Asparagus kiusianus | reverse complement strand
TAAGATGGCAATGATATCAATGAAGAAAGGCACAAATTTTCCCGCGAACAGCGACAGTCGACCGCCAATGTTACCGTTGCACAGTAACGGTAACTTGCTGATTTTTGTTTTTTAGTAGTTTTTTGGGGTTTTGGGGGTTGGTTTCTTCTACCCTATATATACCCCATTGTATTTATCATTTCAACAACTAAGAGAATGTTTTAAAGAAGTTTTTAAACAAAATTTTAATAAGTGTTTAAGTTTGTTTAGTTTGTTTTTGGGGTTTGCTTTTACAAAGAGGAGCTTACATCAGTTGTTGAGGAGTTCATCTTTAACATTTCATCATCCTCTCTTTGTGTTTATAGAGAAGTTTTCTAACTCTTTTCTCTAGCAATTTTATTATTGATTTTTATATTCTTATTATTGCTAGTTTGCTAGTTGAGTTAGATTTTATTTCACTCATTATTTACACACACCCACTTGAGCTTATCGTATTTTCATACATAGTATATTTGGGTTGGTGAGAGTTGTAATAATAGAGTGTGAGCTTTCATTGTATTCTCGTCCATATTAGAGAACAAACAATTGTTAAAATTATATTTTAGTGCGAGGTTCACTTTATAATACACTTGTACACCGAGAGGAATGTGTGGTGAGAGACGGGGTCAAATCCAAGAGGAGTATCGTCGGTTGACGAACCTAGGGAGAGGTTGTATCCGAGCACTTGAGGAGGAGGACACGGGCTAGGACAACACTTAGAGGGTGTAAAGTGGGATTGCAAGAGTGTGTGAGTTGTAGAGTTTTTGGTAAACTAGAAAATCGTATTGTGAGGTGTAAACGTTATTCGGGTGATCGTAGAAAATCCGGTTGTGATAGTGGAGATCTCCTCGAGGTGAGGAGCGGAGACGTAGGTCAAGTGGTTAGACCGAACTCCGTGATTATATCATTTGCTTGTGATTGCATTGGCATACTTATTTTCATGCTCATATCTTATATCGCCATTGTGTATTACTCATTGTTTATTTAACCCACTATCTAGTTTAGTTTGTTTACCCTTGTGTCATTTGTATATCCTTGCATATATCTCATAGTATCTCATTGCTAGGATATATTCATTTGTTTATTTTGCTTATCCTAGCTCATATATATTGTTATACTTCATACTTGGTAGGATAAATTATTAATTAATTTTAATTGGCATAAAATCGGATTAGATTAGCATAAGACCCTAATCACCCCCCCCCCCCCCCCTCTAGGGTCCAACAATAACACCCAAGGTATATTGGATTATATTCACACGGATGTTTAGGGCCCTTCCAAGAACACATCACTTGGTGGGGCTAACTATTTTGTTACTTTCATTGATGACTATTTCAAGAGGAATTGGGTATATCCTATGCAGCATAAACATGAGGTCCTGGATATTTTTGTGGAGTATAAGAAGAAAGTGGAGTTGCAGACAAGTAGAAAAATAAAAACTCTATGTTCAGATAAAGGTGGAGAGTATAAGAGTGATCCGTTTCTAAAGTTTTACCGGGATCACGGCATTAGACGACACTTCACAGTTCGAGAGATACCATAACAAAACGGGGTGGCTGAGAGATTGACCGTACCTTGCTGGAGAAAGTGCATTGTATGATAACGCAGAGTGGATTGCCTAGATCCTTTTGGACCGAGACGTTGGTTTATACGAGACATCTCGTGAATAGGTTGCCATGCACTGCGATACAGGGGAAGATTCCTTTGGAGCGTTGGTCTAGTTCGGTAGCTAGTGACTATGAGTCGCTTTGTATATTTGGGTGTCCTGCTTGTTACCATGTTAGTGATGGTAAATTGAATCCGAGAGCGAGGAAACCAGTCTTTGTAGGATTTAGAGATGGAGTTAAAGGCTTCAAGTTCTGAGATTCACAGGACAAGAGATAGTTATAAGCAAGGATGTCACATTTGATGAGGTGTACATGATAAGGCATCAAGTTTCTCGGTAGGTGGAGGAAGACCAGATTCAAAAGATATCGTAGCAGGTGAAGGATGATGTGACTCCATCCACTCCAGATAGCATTGTATCCATTGAGGCTTCTACAGAAGTGACACTAGGAGGAGATGAGATGATAGTCAGGCAGATAGAGGAAACAGTAGATTGTGAAACTCAGAAGCAGTGTTATGTTCAGGAGTCTATTGCAGCGAATAGACCTAGAAGGGTGATTCGTCGGCCAGTTAGGTATAATGATATCATAGTCGCATATGCATTATCAGTGGAGGTCGTTGATGATATGGTTCCATTCAAATTCAGGGAGGAAGAGTCTAACCCCGATTCGATTAGGTGGAGAGAAGCTATGGAGGAGGAGATGTAGTCTCTTCAGAAGAACGACACGTGAGAACTTACAAAGCTACCTAAGGGTAAGAAAGCTATTAGTTGCAAGTGGGTATATGTGAAGAATGAGGAATCTTCTATTGGGGACATTAGGTACAAAGCCAAATTGGTTGCTAAGGGATATGTACAGCTTGAGGACGTTGATTACAACGAGGTATTTTTACCTGTTGTGAAGCATTCGTCAATTCGGATTTTATTAGCATTGGTGGCACAGGTGGATTTGAATTTGGTCTAGATGGATGTGAAGACAGCCTTTCTACATGAAGATTTGGATGAGGAGATCTACGTGACACAGCCTTTGGGATTCAAAGCTACAGGAAAAAAGATTTGGTGTGCAAGCTGGAGAAGTCTCTTTATGGTTTGAAGCAATCGCCACTACAGTGGTACAAGAGATTCGACAACTTCATTATTGGCCATGGGTACACGAGGAGCCCATATGACCCATGTGTTTACATACACGAGTTACAGGATGATGAGCATATATATTTGCTTTTATATGTTGATGATATGCTTATTGCTTTTAGAAATTCTTCGGCTATTCAAAAGTTAAAAGAGGAGCTATCATCCGAGTTCAAGATAAAGGATCTTGGAGAAGCAAAGAAGATATTGGGTATGGAGATCGAGAGAGACAGGGTGAAGGGGAGATTGAAGCTTACACAGAGGAGTTGCTTGCAGAAGATGTTGAAGAAATTCAGCTTTGATGGCAATGCAAAAGCAGTTAGCACTCCATTAGCTCATCACTTCAAGCTTTCAGCTAACATGTCACATGTTTATATTGAGGATAGAGATTATATGTTGAAGGTTCCATATGTCAGTGTAGTGTGTACCTTGATGTATGCGATGGTGTGTACGAGGTCAGATTTGTCACAGGCCGTGAGCATGGTATCGAGATACATGCACGATCCCGGGAAGGGTCATTGGGAGATCGTGAAGTGGATTCTATGGTATGTTAAAGGCACCTGGATGTTGGATTAATTTTCCAGAAGAGTGAGAAGAATGGGTAGGATTGTATTGGTTACGTGGATCCAGACTATGCGGGGGATCTTAACAAGCGTCGGTCCACTTCAAGATATGTGTTTACATTGGCAGGAGCACCGATATGTTAGAGATGTACACTTCAGTCTGCAGTGGCTCTCTCTACTACAGAGATGGATTATATGGTGGTGACTGAAGCTGTTAAGGAGGCTTTGTGGTTGCGTGGACTGTTGGAGGACTTGGGGATTGCACAGGAGACCCTTTGAGTATATTGTGATAGCATGTCAGCTATCTATTTGGCGAAGAACCAGGTTTATCATGCACGCACAAAGCATATTGAAGTCAGATTTCACTTTGTTCGTGACATATTGGATGATGGAGAATGTCATATTAGAGAAGGTCCACACGAAGGACAACCCTGCGGATATGTTGACCAAAGTTATTTCAGGTGTAAAATTTAGTTATTGTTTGAAGCTATTGAACATTTTTCAGTGTTAAGGGCCTTTGGAGGTCATTTGGGTGAACTACGTTCGGCTTGATTCCTTGAGCAAGAGGATAGTAGGCAGTCTTGTTTGATGCAGCCGGTTGGATTTGTTGATTTTCAATGGGGGAGATCGTTTGAGCTTTCGGTTGGGTTCCCGACTTGTTGTGGATTGAGTTCGTTGAAGTGGGTTGGTTTCACTTTATTCTGGACGCAACAAGTGGGATATTTGGATGTTTTGGTGTCGGCTCAGTTTTGGTAGAAACGTTCGTCGAGGTGAAGAATTGAAGAAATGGCGAGCACGGCGACGAAGACCGCAGGAAAAATAGCATGAGAGATTCTTGTAGTTTCGCGGTCGACCTCGGATGACGCGGCGGTCGACCGCAAACGTGCACACGACTGAGAAAAGTCTCTGAACTTTTTGCGGTCGATAGATATGGGTTCTACGGTCGACCGACCAAACCCTGTAGAGGTTTTTAGTCTCGGTCGCTGGATACAGTCGACCGTGCATGGTTCTTGGGTCGACTGCGAGTCGGGTCTGCAGTTGAGTTTGGTTTTCTGCCCCGTTTCCTTCTGAGTAGATATATAATCTTAATCCTAATTAATTAAAGTTAAGCAATGATGTTTTGATCAGTCTTTGAGAGAGGATTGTTGCATCCAATTGTGGGAGAGTTGTGAGAGATCTAGAGGCTTTGTTTTAGGGTTTATTTGGTGAGATTTGTAACCCTATTTGTATTCTCTTGATTTCTAATAGTAAGAACTCCCTGTTTGCGTCAAAAGTTGATGTATTCATTGCGGCATTCATTACAACTTTAATCGTTACAATGAAACAAAAAAAAGATAGACTTTTTATAAGACTTTTACACAATGAAAACAAAAGTTACAACTCTCGTCAAAACAAACGCAGGGAGATCGTTTATCGGTCTTCTGCTTACGTGGAATCTTTGCCTGTGTCGGGGTTTATCCGTGGACGACAGTCAATCAGATCCGGTTGCTGAAAATTCGGCAGAGCTCCTACCTCACCAAGGATGTATTTGCTTGAAGCGCTAAAATCAACCAAGCGAAATCAGTAGCTCTTCTCGAGATTAAGACCAAGCCTAATCTCAAGGAACGGTGGAATCGGGCTTCAGATCCTTCGAATAGCTCCTTCTTTATACTGGAGTTCGCCAGGATCTCTCTAACCCTCGCTGAAATTCGTGGCTCTTGGCTCTGGAGTTTGACAGCACCTCCTCGTCTTGATAATAAATCCGCCCCCGCTGAAATGAGCCCCTAGCTCGTATTTATAAGCTTCGGAAGCGGTTATTTGGATGAGAATGAATGATTTGTCCTTATCTTCAGTTAATAACTGATTAACCATGTTAGGGGATGATATCAGATCAGTTTGGATGCTCAGGAACAACCAAATCTTGAGAAAAACTATCAAAAACCGAACCGGGTCGAAACAGTGCGCGCAGGACAAGTCTGACCCACGCTTGCGCGGGGCGGACATATCCGACCCGCGCCGGCACGGGTCGGTTGCGTCCGACCCGTGCCGGCACGGGTCGGTTGCGTCCGACCCGCGCCGGCACGGGTCGGTTGAGTCTGACCCGCGCGGGCGCGGGTCGGTTTGGTCCGTACCGCGCGGCGTGCTTTTGGCTTTGCTGATTTTCGTGTTTTTCGGTTCTTCCGGGACTTGTGTTTTCCACCGTTTTGCATATTTGATCGTCTTGTTGATTTGCACGCTTCGTTGCGGGATTGACCGTCAACACACGCGTTGGTTGATATGCGTGCGTGTTGATTGATGCACACGTGTTGATTGACGCACGCGAGCTGATTGACGCGCGCATGTTGATTGACGCACGCGAGCTGATTGACGCGCGCGCGTTGATTTGACGCACGCGGGCCACTTGGTTTGTCGTTTCGCTTCATGCGCTTGTCGACGACAGATAATCCTCTTAGACTCGGATAACGACGTTCATCGTCTTCTCTCAGTCTCGAGCTATGTGTGGGCACCCATAGGCATTTTTAGACGCCTACAGATACCCCCTCCAAAGTATTTCAGACTCATTCTTTTATAGAGGAGTCTGGAATACTTTGGATAAGATAAACCATCTCCTTAATTTCGTAGAGTGACCTTGAACTACCTCAATTCTTAACTTCTTCAGCCTTCAATCTATTCATTGTTTCGTCGAATAGATGAAGTTCTTCCGGTGCTGCGTTTATCGTCTGACCGTTGTCGAAATCTTGTACTGAGATTGGTGTGTAAGTTTCTGAACTTAGCTCATGCTATTGAGTTGACTTTGAACTGATCATCTTCGTCAGAAATTCATATCTGAATCCGATTGAACTCCCTGAAATCATCGTTTGCCTTATTTTGGCGAGATTGCTGATGCGTTGACCGGCATCGATCTTTACTGTAACGCATTGATCGGCGTTAACACATTTTATACTCGTACGTTTGCTAGAGTCCACACAGTTTAAGCTCTTAAGGCGTTGGAGCGTGGCGGTCTTAAATTTGGGGTGCAGAACTAACTATTAAAGTTGTTTCGTCTGCAGATATGGATCTTATCCCTAAATGGTTGGATGCTCAAATCACGAGACCAACTAACGGAGCTGGTGTGTCAATGACTCGCATTTATAGAATTTTTGGCAAATTCTCAGCCATCAACGGGTTTGATGAGCCTTTACTGACTACCGTTTGAGTCGGACTAGCATGCGGATTGTTTAAGTCCGTTCCGCATGTGACGTTATGCTAAAAGAGTTAACCCTTTTAGTGCTACGATATTGAATACGTAGACTTCGTCTTTCTCCTGTGAAAAGACTAAACAGCGACGTGTATCAGACGTTGACTTAGGATTTTTGGCAAATCCTCAGCCTTCAACGGATTTGATGTGCTCTTACCGATTACCGTTTGAATCGGGCTTACATGCGGATTGTTTTAAGTCCGTTCCGCACGTGACGTTGTGCTAAAGGAATGAACTCCCTTAGACTTGATGCTACGACTTCGAATACGTAGACTTCGTCATTGTTACGGGAATAGGCTACCCGGCAACGTGTGTTAGACGCTGACTTATCCCTACTTAGGCTTCAGGATAAAAGTCCCCAGACTGGAATTTTGGTGTCTTCTTCAATCGGTGAAAGACTAAACCGACAACGCGTATTAGGCGTTGACTTATTCCTGCTTAGGATTCAGGATAAAATTCCTTGCGCGAGTAAGGCATGGATTATGGTGTTATTAATAACAACCTACCACAATATTGAATATATGGGCTTTTATTCTTTTTACGGTTAAGAACTAACCGGCAACGCATGTTAGACGTTGACTTATCCCTACTCAGGATTCAAGATAAAATTCCCCGCGCGTGTAAGGCACGGATTATGGTGCTATTAATAGCAATCTACCACAATATGGAATATGTGGGCTTTTGTTCTTTTTATGGCTAAGAACTAACCGGTAACGCGTGTTAGGCGTTGACTTATCCCTACTCAGGATTCGGGATAAAATTCTCCAGACTTGAATTCTGGTGTCTTTTTTAATCGGTGAAAGACTAAACCGGCAACGCGTGTTAGGCGTTGACTTATCCCTACTTAGGCTTCAGGATAAAATTCCCCGTGCGTGTGAAGCACGGATTTTAGGAGTTTGAAAAAAAGTAGTGTCTTCTCCTGGGGCAAAGACAAACCCGATGCGGAAGAGAAATAATTTTATATTCTATCTCTCAAAGCTGAAGAGGAAGAATTTTATATTCTATCTCCAGTCATAAAAGAAAACTTAAAGTGGGATCTCCACTTCAAGAATCCGGGAAGGTGAAACTAAGAGTGGGATCTCCACTCTGAGAATCAAAAAGATTCGAATAATCCTAACTATCGGAAGGTTTGATTATCGAACTAAAAGATGGGTTTCTCGTTTATCGAGAGTGAATTGGGGTTTTGGCCTTGACTGTAGGAAGGTTTGACCAAACGGGAGTTTGAGGTGATCCTAACTGTAGGAAGGTTTGATCACTTGATTTGAAAGTGGACCTCTCGTTCATTGGAGGAATCTAAAGGGGATTTTGGTTGTGGTCCTAACTGTATGAAGGTTTGACTGAGTAGGAGGTTTGAGACGATCCTAACTATAAGAAGGTTTAATCACTCGATTTGTGGGCCTCTCGTTCATTGGAGGAATCGAGAGGTGATTTTGGTTGTGGCTGTAGGAAGGTTTGACCAGGTAAACAGTAGGAGTGAGAGTACAAATCATAGTGGGAGTGTTGACTTGTACCGATTACTCAATGGGGATTCTTGGTGTCAAGTGATAAGAACTTAACATGAAGGGGTTTGACAATTCGTCAAGGATTAAGACATTAAAATTTCGAGTACTATGTCCGGACTCTAACATTGAGGATGTTGAGTGCATAGATACAGCGAAAGTTTGAACGGATTTAACCGGAAGGAATTTTGATGGTCCCACCGTCAATTAGTCTGATCGGTGGGGAATTTTGTGGTGGAACACTGTGAGTCGTCAAATACCAATGAGAGTTTTGTGAGGAAAAATTGATCAAACGAAGTGATCGAATCTTGTCTCAGCAAAAGAGTATTCGGAAATCACAATGAGAGTTTAGTGGCTATCACTTTGTTCGTAATGATCGGGTTATCCCTAAGAAAATTACATGTATTATTCTTCCGGGAATTTCCCATTACATAAATCATCCACCCCCAGCTTCCTTCGCGAAACTGGGTCTAATATTGTACTTAGTTGGATGACCGGGTTATCCTTAAGAGTATCAGGCATGGCACTCTCTAGGAACTTCCCGTTAACAATAGAAAACAGTTTAGACTCATATACCTATTAGAGTATTAAGAAGCAATTTATACTCGTATACTTGTCGGAGTCTCGCCATTCTCATTTGGCTTATCCCAGCGTTATGACGCCGGCTTCAACCAAGGTTTGGATGTTATTCTTAAGAGCAAAGCAATCCTTGGTGGGATGAAGGACCCTCCTGTGGTACGCACAGTACTTTGGACCCGCCGTGTTGTCAGCTTCCTCATGATTTGTGATAGGTGGTAGCTTGATCTTGTAATTTTCAAGGAGGGATTCGAAGATGGCTGGAACGTCTTCGTCCTTGAAGGAGTACTCTTTTTGGAGTCTTAAACCCGAAGTCTTCTGCTATTTTCGGGGTTGCTGTTGCGACATCTGATTAGCGTCAACAGTTGTCGCAGGTGTTTTCCCTTTACTACGGGAGGCAAAATTTGATTTCGGAGAGTTAGCTGTCAGTTGGCTTCTTTCGGCTTTCTTCCTTCTGAGGAAATGTTCGGCCTGCTCTCCGCGCACCTTCAACTCTTTCCAGTTGTTGGACGGTGCTACTCCCATAACTTCCAACACGTCCAAGGAGAGGTAGTTGTGACAGGTTTGAAGGATGAAATCCTCTGTGATCGGATCTCGATAGTTCATCGCCTTATTCCGGAAGCGCTTGACGAAGTCGTCGACTGTCTCATCATCTTCTTGCTTCTCATCAAAGAGTGTTCTGATTGACGCCTCTGCATCATCGTCAAAGAAATGAGCGAGAAACAGGTTCTCCAGGTCGTCCCAGCTATTGATGCTTGCAGACTTGAGACGGCGGCACCAATCGAAGGCGGGCCCACGAAGGGTGCTAACGAATGACCGAACCATCAAGGCTTCATTGCCAGAGATCATGCCCAAGTGGGACTTAAAGTAGATCAAATGCTGAGTGGGGGAACCCTTCCCATCGAACGGCGTAAAGTTGATCAGGTTAAACTTCGCCGGATACGGGATTGAATCCCACTCTCTCGGGTAAGGACATGGAATGCCGGTCTTTTTCACCTCTCGTGCAGACATTAGAGTGTTGATTTTGCTCTCGAGATCTTTCATTTTCTCATCCTCGCTCGTATCGGGGCTTGGACGATTCTCAAGAGGAATAACGGGGCCACCCCCAGTGTTGTCATTATTGGTAGGACCACCCCTAACGTTTTGGTCAACAGGAGGGTTCTCAGCATCGAGACGTTCATCCATATCTGAATCGTTACCTGCTTAGTTAGCAATGTTGCGACGACTGGATTCGCCAATTTGATTGGACAGAGCCCGAATTTGTTGGTCATGCTCTTCCCTTATTCGTAGCATAGTCATTTCCATTTCGATCTTGAATGCCTCTTTCTTCTTGGTTAGAGCATCCTCAAGAAATTTGGCGATTTGCTCGGTGTTGATCATGAATGCCTCGTGGGATTGACCTGGGCTGGACACCGTTTTGTTAGAAGCGACTGTCGAGTTAGCATCCGATGCTTCATCATCCGAGGATAACCCTCTCTGCATTCTCTGATAATCCCTTTGTCTAATAGTTCCTGATCGTAACCGGGTTAGACGATGCGATACAAGCGGGTCAGAGCTAGAAGGTCGAATCGACTTTCCCTTATCAGCCATATTTATTGTGACTTCCGGAAGTTCGTCACCTTTAATGGTCGATTGCTTCTCGTAGAAACGTTTTGGCTTAGACTTACTTGCTCTGTTAGAGATCCTCTCAAATACCGAGACCCTCTGCGGAGCGGTCTTGGGGCAGCTACATGCTGATAATACTTGTCTGATTAGTTCGACGCACGGGCAGTGAGATTTTGTTTCTCGGGTATATCTCCTCCGAGACTTGTTCATACCCCCAGCCTGATAGTATAACTCATCGGTCGGATGACCAGAGTAACCTATCGTGTGTTGACACGACTCCCCTAGTATAACGTTGTCATCGTCTGATGAATACGTTTCTTTCAGGGGACTCGCCACTTTATTAACATTCTGAAGAGTCACGTGTTTAGAACTACACTTTTGGAAGCGCAGGATGTCAACATGCTCTTGGTTTTGGATACACACCCCCAGGTGGGTGGAAACTAGAGTTTTCCCTTTATAAGAAGGCTCGAAATTGTTGCGAGGGCGTGTGCGACCCCCAACTCGACGAGTCGCTCGGGGTTCAATCACCGGACCCAAGCATTCTTCGATCAGAACTTTGTCTCGATCCTCATGCAAATGACCCAGGCGATCGACCATCCTCACTTTGAATAGGGACAAATCCACGCTATTGCGGGGCTCCACCGGAGGTGCGAAACTCGAAGGGATCGACGAAACCGGTGCAGAACATCTTCTGTCTTGACCCTGGCACGGGTCAGACTTGGGCGACCCGCGGGTTGGAGGGTCGGATTTGAGTGACCCGCAAAGTGGATGGTCGGATTTGAATGACCCGTAAAGTGGAGGGTCGGATCCAAGTGATCCGCGATTTGGAGGGTCGGATCCAAGTGACCCGCGATTTGGAAGGTCGGATCCAAGTGACCCGTGAAGTGGAGGGTCGGATCCAAGTGACCAGCGAAGTGGAGGGTCGGATCCAAGTGACCCGCGATTCTCGATCTTTTCGGCCGTCGTCTTGGACTTTGGCCTCCAAACTTGGTGTAGTTTTTATGGTTTCTTTTCCACTTCTTCCCTCTGCAATCTTTTGGCCTCTTGCGTAAGAATTCGCGTGTGCGCAAGCAGTACACGGCTCTTTTTGATCCGCTCTTCAAGAGTTGAACGGGTCTTTTTGACTTGTACCCATTCACTTGTTGGTGCTTTGGAGGAGAGGGCATTTGTCCGCTGTTGGGGCGCTTGACGTTGCCTAATTTTCAGATCCGCCTCGTAACGGATCCCGTCAATTAACTCCAAAGCCCTAACGAGTTGGCGCGCAAGCCGTTGATACTGCCTTTGGCGAGCTCTCTTCAATAAAGTGGGCACGCCTTCTGTAATCAACGCCTTGATTGAGGAGGAGTTTAGATCTACAGATCCGGACTCGTTAGAGGCCGGAAGGGCGTTGCAAGGTTCAGCTACCGCAGCAACGGGGGCGTTGATCTTCCTGCGCTTACGAGAAGCGAAGGATTTGGAGGAGGAGGACGAGAGTTATTCTTCGTACTTCTGTTGGTCGAACTCGTATTCGACCACTTCTTCAACCAGGATGCAGATCCGAGATTGCGACACAACAGCTCCGGTAGCGAAGCTGTTGGCTCCCACTGTGGTCGCCAGTTTGTTTGCGTCAAAAGTTAATGTATTCATTGAGGTATTCATTACAACTTTAATCATTACAATGAAACAAAAAAGATAGTCTTTTTATAAGACTTTTACACAATGAAAATAAAAGTTACAACTCTCGTCAAAACAAACGCAGGGAGATCTTTTATCGGTCTTCTGCTTGCGTGGGATATTTGCCTGTGTCGGGGTTTATCCGTGGACGACCGTCGATCAGATCTGGTTGCTAAAAATTTGGCAGAGCTCCTACCTCACCAAGGAAGTATTTGCTTGAAGCGCTAAATTCGACCAAGCGAAATCAGTAGCTCTTCTCGAGATTAAGACCAAGCCTAATCTCAAGGAACAGTGGAATCAGGCTTCAGATCCTTCGAATAGCTCCTTCTTTATGCTGGAGTTCGCCAGGATCTCTCTAACCCTCGCTGAAATTCGTGGCTCTTGGCTCTGGAGTTCGACAGCACTTCCTCGTCTTGATAATAAATCCGCCCCCGCTGAAATGAGCCCCTAGCTCGTATTTATAAGCTTCGGAAGCGGTTATTTGGATGAGAATGAATGATTCGTCCTTATCTTCAGTTAATAACTGATTAACCATGTTAGGGGATGATATCAGATCAGTTTGGATGCTCAGGAACAACCAAATCTCGAGAAAAACTGTTAAAAACCAAACCGGGTCGAAACAGTGCGCGCAGGACAAGTCTGACCCACGCTTGTGAGGGTCGGACGCAACCAACCCGCACCGGCGCGGGTCGGGGCGGGTCGGCGAGGGTCGGACATATCCGACCCGCGTCGGCGCGGGTCGGTTGCGTCCGCCCCGCGCCGGCGCGGGTCGGTTGAGTCCGACCCGCGCGGGCACGGGTCGATTTGGTCCGTACCGCGCGGCGTGCTTTTGTCTTCTCTGATTTTCGTGTTTTCCGGTTCTTCCGGGACTTGTGTTTTCCACCGTTTTGCATATTTGATCGTCTTGTTGATTTGCATGCTTCGTTGCGGGATTGACCGTCAACACGCGCGTTGGTTGATATGCGCGCGTGTTGATTGATGCACGCGTGTTGATTGACGCACGTGAGCTGATTGACGCACGTGTGTTGATTGACGCACGCGAGCTGATTGACGCGCGCGCGTTGATTTGACGCACACGGGCCACTTGGTTCGTCGTTTCGTTTCATGCGCTTATCGACGACAGATAATCCTCTTAGACTCGGATAACGACGTTCATCGTCTTCTCTCTGTCTCGATCTGTGTGCGGGCACCCCTAGGCATTTTTAGACACCTACACTCCCACCTCCTTGCCTCCTGGACATAGGCAACTTACCGAACCACGTAAAATTCGTTTGTCTTACTGTGGTATTGTGTTTGGCTTATTGGTTGTGATTTATACCGTTCTTGTTTGTGTGGTTTCGAGCTTCCGCCGCATACAACACGGCCTACAACCATTTTATTTTTTTCTAGACAGATGGATTTGGAAGTCGATCAAGTTCAAAGAAAATTGTTATATGGACAGAGAAGATGAATATTTGCTTAACTGAAACATTGAGAGAACAAGTGCACAAAGGGCAAAAGCCCGATCGAAGTTTCTCATATCATGCTTATCAAGCTACATGCGCGGAGTTATACGCTAAATGTGGAACAAATGTTGAAGTGGATCATATTAAAAACCGATTGAAGACGCTTAAAAAAGATATGATGACATTTCAAGACATGCAGAATTCTTCTAGTGGATTTGCATTTAATTGAGTGGCGAGGATGATGTATACAGAGCCAGTTTGGGAAGATTACGTAAAGGTAAGTTGAATAATTAGTCATTTATTGTTTTTTTCTAAATTATATTCTATATTAGTTGGGAGATTAATGCTTAATATCATGTGTTTTGGCGATTAAAGTGTTTTCTATGATATTATCTAAGTTTCCAACATTGTTGCTTGCTTTAGTTGACGTGACAAAATGATCCTGGAGATGTAAATTGTGTACATAACTACATACGCACCTATGGCATAAATTTATATACATGTGTGCAAAGAGATGCACAGACATTCATACTAGTAAAGTTGATGTGAATGATCTGTTGATAGCATAAAATTAATGCACAATATACCTGGAGATGTAATGTGTAATAATTAGGTAAATGCTATTGAGCCTAGAAATATGAAAAATGAAAAATTGCTTTTAATCGTGGCAGCTGAATCTTGCTTATGTGATACTAGTGAGCCTAGAAATATGAAAATTTGCTTTGATTGATGCACTAAGTGCTAATATTTCTATAAACATCTATAAATTCCATTTGATATGTACGGATGGAAAACTGAAACAACTTTATGCACATCCTCAAGGAAAGACTTTTAATTGTGGGAACTCAAGTTAATTGGACATGTGGATTTAAATCTTTTGCTATTGCTTTCAGTTTCAGGAATTTCCTTATTCTTCTTCTTCATCATCAAGCTATACTATAGTTTCTTTCTATTTCATGAACCATTCTATTTCATGTTTCAGAGAAATGGCAGATAACAACTGGGTATGTTATATATATTGTCTGTAGCTTGTTTTCTTAGATCGCATATATTTATATATTCAGTTGCATTGCTTTCACAACTTACCTCCTCGTATTTGTATTGAATACAGAAATGATAATCGAATTTCTTTATTTGTTAATAGGCACATCCTGGAACAAAACAATTTCGTTACATACATGTACCATATTTTTGAAAACTTGCAAATCATTTATGGGAAAGATAGGGCCGTTGGTTTAGCTTCTGAAACTATCAAAGAAAGACGGGCTCGCATAGAAAATGAAAGAGACGAATCAAGTTCTATCAATACTAATCAAAAAGATGATAGAGAAGTTGTTCAAGAGAATGATGTCGAATGTATCGACCCTTCAAAAGGTAAAGAACAAGATCCCAAAACCAGTTGTGCATCAAGAACATCTTCAAAGATGAACTATAAAAGAAAGCATGGTACCACTAGCAACTTGGGTGAAGAGCTTGATGGGCTAAAAAGTGGAATGGAGGCAATCGCTTCTGTAATTTGGAAGACCGGTCCTCGTTTTTACACAGAAGGAGAGATATTTGAGGAGTTTTTAAATGTTGAAGGGCTCAATGGGGATGCACAGTTTGTAACCTACGACTATCTTACTAAGGATGCAGCTCGAGGAAAGAACTTCATTGGGTTACCAATTCATTGGAGGAAAAGGTGGCTGAAGATAAAGTTTGGATGGGCATCACATAATCTTGGTATCGGTATGAGGTAATTTAATTTGTACTCTAATTATTGTATTGCATAATTCATTTTCCAGTTTCTAGCTAATGTTATGCATTGTACTTAATTGTCATATATGTCTTTCCCTTCTAATTATGACCCACTAATGGCCAGAGAAAAGTTTGCAATACAAATTAATTAGGGATTGTAACAAGGCGACTAAAAGATATATCTGGTTTAGAAAATTTAATATGTAGCTACGGCTGCAGTTGTAGGTATTTGTTCTGGGTATCACATGCCCAAATGTGTGGGTTGGTCTGGGTATTTGGGGTGTACTCTAAAGTTTGGTCTAAAAAAAATTGAATGCTTAAAACTTGTTTCTTGTTTGAGCTCTCTAGATAAATTACTACTATTTCACTTTTAGATTTGTCATAGATAAATTAATGTTGAGACTTCATTTTATAGGTTTTTGATGTTTATATTGTACTTATTTGAATTTTTTGAATTAATTTCAGGGGATGAAGGATGTGAGATTGACGTTTTAATGGGCTCACTAAAGTCAAAAAAATCAAGGACTTCGGCAAATTTATCTCTCTCTTTGGTTAAGATTTTCAATATAAAATTAATTGTAATAGACTTTGTTGGTTAAGATTTTCTTTATGAAATTGATTGTAATAGACTTTGCGACTAGAAATGGATTTTATTTTATACTAGGAATATCATGACATTTACTTTAGATTTGTTTTGTTTCTTTCATTGACCTTTGTTTCTACAAATATTATATGTGAGAAATGTTATTCACTAATTAGTAGAATTGTGGCTGTGCTTCCGCTTGTTAATATTTATAAATTTGATGTTGATGGCCACCCAAGTTTTTGTGTTAGGAAATTGCCAATTTTTTTTAAATACGTGTTTACTAACTTGTTACTTCCCATGATATGAATGATATTGATTTTGAATAATTATGCTTGAACTGCATCATTTTGAATAACTTGCAAGTCCAAAACCATGTAAGATTATATGCAAGTTAGAGTCATCGTAAATTTGACTCAATTTTCTTGAGTTAGAATTGTGCAAACATGTTTGGTAAAATACATTCATCAGCCAAAAACAAACTAGAATACAATCAATAGGATTCTAAATTATTTGATCAAACCATATATGATTTACGATTTGCAAATCGGAAGCTCTAAATACGAAGAATTGCACAATTTACAAAAGCTACACAAAATTTATTTTTGTCATGTGTATGTTTTCGGTTTAATGAATATGACATATGTACACCCAAAACTTTTTATAGAATGTGTAGCCTTACTCAAATAATTTAAAAAAAAAATTATGCTGCTTTATTCTTGTTATGCAAGAACTTGGATTTGATTATCTTGGAAGCAGAGAGCAACTTGTCATGAGGTTACTAGCAAATTGGAATATTTAAACAATTGTTCCCTTCTTTCTTTTCTTTCACCATTTTCTCTCTTTCCATTGTGTTTCTTTTTTTCCTTCATGGATTACAAGCAAACTGGAATATTTAACCAGGCATTTGAGTGTTGATTTGGAAATGGAAATGAATGTAACTGTTTTGCAATGGGAGCAATGTTGTGCTCAAATACCAATTGTTGTTGAAAACCCGTGTCGAGGAACCAAACCAAACGCCGATCAAAGAGGGCCAAAACCAACCAAAATCAATGCACAAACAAAACACCAATGTTAACGTGGTTCGGCAATTGCCTACGTCCACGGGGCAAGAAGGGGATGAGGTTTTCACTAATAAAGAAGAAGAGTACAACTTGAGATTACAAATCACTCGAATGAACAAACTAATCTCACCAACAAAGCTCTTAATCTCTCAAAATAAACCCTAATCAAATAGCTCATAAAATACCTCTTTTCTGTACTCCAAATATCCCAAACTCTTGCCTTAAGAAACCCTAGAACGTGTATTGCTATTTATACAAACACCAAAACCAAATAAGAACAGGAAACCAAAACTGGGCTTTGACCCGATTGGCGGTCGACCGACCAAAGGTCGCGCGCGGTCGACCGACCAAAGGTCGCGGTCGACCGCGATCCAGCGACAGAGACCAAATTCGCCTACAGGGTCTGGCGGTCGACCGTGGCGGTCGACCGCGCCAAGTCCAGGCACAAATCCTGGATCCGTGCACGATCGCGGTCGACCGACCTTGCACCGCGGTCGACCGCGCAGCTCCCAAACAGAACCCTGAGCTCTTCCAACACCTGTTCTTCACCAAACTTCTCGCGGTTTCTTCAATTCTCCACCTCGGTGAAGTTTCTACCAAAAACTAAGCCGACACCAACCAAGCCAAATGTCTCACTTGCTGCTTCTCAATCCTCAACAAGTCGAGACCCAAACGGGAGTGCGAACACTCACCCAAACGTCGGTATCTACTCACCAAATTGGCTGCATCATAAAGACTGCTTACATATCCTCTTGCCCAAGGAATCAAGCCTTCACGTACTTTACCCAAATGGCCTCCAAAGGCCCTCAATCAAATAGAAAAGTCTGTAACTCTTTCCTAATATCACCAACGGATCTGCAACTGATAGCGGTCCCAAACTGATACAAATCAAACACCTCCATCTGAAGTGAACCAATGGCCGTATCCAAATCATGTCCACCAGCTGCAACCGAATCCAAAACCAATCCATCATCTGCATCCGAAATCAAATGATCCCCAACCTGTGCCACCTCAGCTGGAATCCCAAATGACGTAGTATGATCTGGAGTATGTGGAATAAGTTCCACCCAACGTGAAGTAGCATCACCCTTCACCTGCTGCGATATCCAAATGACCTGATCAACACTCTCCACCTGCTAAGAGTCAAAAGTGACATTCCTGTTCAGAACAAAATCAGAAACACCCAGCCAATAATCAAACGAGCCTCCGAATCCCAAACGCGCAATCAGATCAAATCTCACATCCTCGATGTGACCAAATGCTGGGTAACCAAATATCCGACACCAACCAAAATCTGAAGCAGCTCCATCAGATCCAATAATTCTCAATGCAGCAGTTGGCGACCTATGACTAAGATGATCCAAATATGTCGAAACTCCAGAATCAGAACCAATGCTCGACAACCAACGTCGATCCTCCTCCAGAAAGGAACGACCCATCGAAACTGTCATCTCATCTCGTCACCCCAAAGTCTCCACATCAATGAAGTGTTTCAAGTTGCCATAAGCTCGGCACAAACGCAAGAAAGGACCCCTACCAAAGCTAGAACAACGAGTTACATTTCTGCCAATACACTTCTTCCAATTGTTGTTGACTTCTAGGACTTTACACCAACGGGAACTGGTCGCGACCCAATATTGCCTAGAATAATCACCAACTGCGGAAACTATAAAACGATTACCTCCCAATGATGCCTCATTGGAAGGCCCCCAAATGCCTGACTGAACACCTCCTAAATGACCCCTCGCTCGATGGATAGAAGGGCCAAACTCCACCACGGTCTTGCTCATCCCAATGTGCTCAAAGGACTTCCATCTGCAGGTCAAAGCACTCCTCAACACCCTATTCACGGCATCACCAATCAAATACCCCAGCACCAAACTACGCCACAATCTAACCAAATCCAATGAAGTCGTCAGAGCTCTATCAATCACCGTGCTCCCAAGCAAATAGTATAAGTTACTCCTTCTGACGCCCTTCATCACAATCATGGACCCAAATGTAACCTTCAAACGTGCATCCGCCAAGGTCATCCTATAGCCTGCTGCCTCCAAAGCTCCAAGTGAAATGATGTTCTTCTTCAACTGAGGAACGAACCTCACTCCAACTAACTCCCGAATCACTCCGTCACTCATCCTGATCCGAACGGTGTCAATACCACCAATAGGGCATTCATGATCATTACCTATGAGCATGAAGTCCCCTCTTTCCATCTCCTGAAAGCTGGAGAACCAATCCTCCTAGGGCAAATGTGGTATGTAGCACCCGAGTCCAACATCCACTCTGTAGAGTAGGCAACACAAACTGACGACAGTGCAGATAATAAGTAGCCCGAAGAATCCGAATCTGAATCGTTGCCACTAGCCTTGACAACATTCACCTATGAAGCCTGAATAGCTTTCCCCTTATTCTTCCCGGCTTGATCATTCAACTTTAGGCATTCAGCTTTCCAATGTCCATCTTCTTTACAAAAAGCACACTGATTCCTACGAATTCCAAGATGTGCCCCTCTAGACTGTGACCTTCTACCTCGGTTTGAACCCTTTGCTCTTGCAACCAATGCCCCCGTTACCGGCTCAATAGAAGTCTCATTGTCCTTCTTTCTAAGTTGGTAATTCACTAATGTAGCGGTGACCTCACTATATGAAAGAGATGTCTTTCCATTAATAAAAGTAAGGACAAACGTCTCATATTCCTCGTCGGGCAAGGAACTCAACAATAGCAAAGTCTTGTCCTCATCTTCAACAATGATATCTACATTCGCCAAATCTGCAAGAAGCTTCATGTAGTGGTTCATGTGATCACTAATGGATGTCCCCTTCTTCAATTGGAAGCGATAAAGTCTCCTCTTCAAATGCAAGCGGTTTTCGACGCTCTTTGTCAAGTACTTGCTCTCTAGGACTTCCCAAATCTTCTTAGCTGAAGTCTCATTCATCACATCATATTTTAGATCTTGAGTGAGACAATACCTAATCACACCACACGCTGTTCGATTCATCTTTTTCCAAACCTTCTCATCAATATTGTCCGGTTTCCCGTCCAACTCCAACGTATCTTCCAAATTCTGCGCATTGAGCGCATCCAAGACTTCGCATCGCCAAAGTCCAAAATTGTTAGTGTCATTGAACTTCTCCACGCCAAGCTTCATCGAGTGGATACTCAAACTTTGGACAGCCTTCACTGTTGGCCTTCTTGTTTTGATGATGTTTAACAAACAATTTACTTCTAATGTTGTTTGTCTAGTATTTGTGTTTTCGTATTTATTCTAGGTAAACAACGAGTTGAAGGATGGATGGAATAGAGCTTCAACGATCATATCCAAAGGAGGTTGGCGGAATGTCGGGTTGAAACTTATACAATTCAAGTTAAAGATCAGGTTCAAGCTTCATCCGCAACGTGTACTAAGTTGAGCTACAATGAAGATCAAGATCATTGCTTGGGTAATGTAGTTTTAGATTTTATATTATGTGTGTTAAGTACCTTAAGCTCAATATAATATACACACACATCTTATTGGTTTCTTCGTATATATATATTATATATATATACATAAGTTTTGTTTTCTATGTATATATATAGTTATATATATACATGCATGGTTTTGGGTTTTCATGATTTGGACACACTTGCAAAATACATGAGTTTTCACAAATAAAAATTCAATTTGAGAAATTTTTTTCTAACATGTTTGTTTTCATGTTTACAAACATTTCATAAAGTTTCATCAAGTTTGGAATTGATTTGTTATGTTTAATGGAATTTACAAAATCATGTTTTTGTTCGTGCACATGTTCGTGCATGTTTTACAAAACAGATGAGTTTTCATAAATGGGAAGTGGTATTCAAGAAATTCTTTCTTTTACATGTTTATCTACATGTTTAGAAACTTCCCTCAAAATTTTATTATTTTTGGAGTTGATTTACTGTGCCCAATTGATTTTACAAAATCGTGAATGTCAGCAGTTTTTTAGAAACTGTAAATCTGTGTTCAAACATTTATTTCTATCAACTGGGAAATGCTTTTTCAGAAATTCTTTCTCTAACATGTTATTCTACATGTCTGGAACCTTCCCACAAAATTTCATATTTTTTGGAGCTGTTTTATTATTTTTAATTGATTTTACAAAACTGATACGCAGTGCTACAGTATCCGCGGTCGACCGCCAAACTCTCTGGACGTTACTCAGCTTTGCATATGGCTCGCGGTCGACCGTACCGGTCGACCGCTGTTACTGTAGCAGTCAACCGTTACACATTAATGGCTAGTTGCTGATTTTTGTTTTTTAATGATTTTTTGGGGTTTTTTGGGTTGGTTTCTTCAAGCCTATATATACCCCTTTGCCATAACTATTTTCTATCATCTAAGAAAGTTTTTAACCAAGTTTAAAAGAGTTTTAACAAGGGTTTTAGTTTGGTTTAAGTGTGTTTAAGAAGCTTTTAAGCATTTGGAAGTTTGAGTTTGAGAAATTAATTTCACAAGAGCTTGAGGAGATCATCTATTAGTGTTTGGGCATCCAACTATTCTCCTTCTACCTCTTGATCTATTGAAAAGTTTTCTAACTCTTTTCTCTAGCAATTTTATTATTGATTTCCATATTCTTATTATTGCTAGTTTGTAATTTGAGTTAGATTTGATTTTATCTCATTGTTACACACACCCAATTGAGCTTATTGTATTTGCATTCATAATATTTTTGGGTTGGTGAGAGTTGTGACAATTGAGTGTGAGCTTTCATTGTGTTCTCATCCATAGTAGAGAACAAACATTTATTGTATTGAGCCTTATTGTGAGATTCACTTTGTAATACACTTGTACACCGAGAGAAGTGTGTGGCGAGAGTCGGGGATCGTCCCAAGAGGAGTGGCGTCGGTTGACGAACCTAGGGAGAGGTTGTAACCGAGCACTTGAGGAAGACACATCTAGTTCAACACTTGAGAGGGTGTAGAGTGGGATTGTAAGAGTGGTGATTGTAAAGTTTTCGGTTAGCTAGAAAACTGAGTGTGAGGTATAAACGTTATTCGGGTGAATGTAGAAAACCCGGTTGTGATAGTGGATTTCTCCCTGAGAGTGAGGAGCGGAGACGTAGGACGAAAGGTCCGAACTCCGTGATCATATTGTGTGTTTGCATTGTTTATTTTGCATTATCATATTTTTAGTTTGATTATATCACCTTCGTGTTAGTTTATATATCCTTGCACATGTATTGCTTATATCTCATTGCTAGGATATTTCTTGTTGTTCATATCGCTTATCGTAGCTCATATATCTTGTTGTATTTCATACTTGCTAGCATAGCTTGTTAATTATTTTTAATTAGCATATAATCGGATTAGATTAGCATAAGACCCTAATCACTCCCCCTCTAGGGTCTAACACCTGAAGAACCACCCTCAACTCCCTCTTTCTCAGCCATAATCCTCAACACACCAACAACCAGTGCGGAAACAAATGAAGAATAGATCCAAAACTGAGAAAAGAAAGAAGCTTTACCAAAAAGATCCCACCTTTCTCACCAACTGAAACCCTAGACGAACTTCCCAAATCGATCTACTCCTCCAAACAGCCCAAGCATAGCCCGAGCTCTGATACCAATTATTGTGCTCAAATACCAATTGTTGTTGAAAACCCGTGTCGAGGAACTAAACCAAACGCCGATCAAAGAGGGTCAAAACCAACCAAAATCAATGCACAAACAAAACACCAATGTTAACGTGGTTCGGCAATTGCCTACGTCCACGGGGCAAGAAGGGGATGAGGTTTTCACTAATAGAGAAGAAGAGTACAACTTGAGATTACAAATCACTCGAAGGAACAAACTAATGTCACCAACAAAGCTCTTAATCTCTCAAAATAAACCCTAATCAAATAGCTCATAAAATACCTCTTTTCTGTGCTCCAAATATCCCAAACTCTTGCCTTAAGAAACCCTAGAACGTGTATTGGTATTTATACAAACACCAAAACCAAATAAGAAAACCAAAACTAGGCTTTGACCTGATTGGCGGTCGACCACCCAAAGCTCGCGGTCGACCGCGATCCAGCGACAAAAACCAAATTCGTCTACATGGTCTGGCGGTCGACAGTGACGGTCGACCGCGCCAAGTCCAGGCACAAATCCTGGATCCGTACACGATCGTACTCGACCGGCCTTGCACCGCGATCGACCGCGCAGCTCCCAAACAGAACCCTGAGCTCTTCAAACACCTGTTCTTCACCAAACTTCTCGCGGTTTCTTCAAGCAAATTCTTTGTTTATCATAATATACAACTTGTTTGGAGTATAATTTCATGTTTGGTTTCTTTGTTGATGTGAATGGGAGAAAATTTTTTGTGGATGTTCAGGTTCAGTGTAGGCTTGTAGTTGACAAAAAAGATATTACTTTTGGTGATGCAAATTAGTGTCGATAGTATACTTTTTACTGACACATAATTATGCATTGCCAAAAATTATATCTTTTAGCAACGCTATCTTGCGTCGCCAAAGATATAGTTTTTAGCGACGGTTTATTCTGCGTCGCTAAAAGCTACACTTTTGCCGACGCTAACTTACGTCGTAAAAAGTATATTTTTTAGCGAAAAATAGTTTTGCGTGGCTAAAAGCTATACTTTGGCCGACGCATTGGCTTTTGCCGACGACGCATGCGTCGTCAAAAGTACAAGTTTTGCCGACGCACTTTTGCATATGAAAAATTCTACATACTTTTGCCGATGTAAAATATTATGCGTCGCTAAAGATGTACTTTTCCCGACGCATGAAGCGTCACCAAAAGTATTGACTTTTACCGACGTAGTGCGTTTGCGTCGCCAAATATTTTCCTTGATGAACTTTTGGTGACGCGTTAGCGACGCTGCATTTTGTGTCGAGAAGGATTTTTCCTAACTTTTTTTAACTTTTACCAACGTTTTTGTTTCGTCGGTAATGTTGTATTTTGTTGTAGTGTTCTCTCTTTTGTAAATTGGGAAACCATAAGAGGAATTGTAATTTCTTTTTTCTAAGTCGGTTAGAGAGATTGTTGTGAGAGATTGTATTTATTTTTTTCTAAGTTAGACAGAGAGATAAATACATAATTTTATTCTTATTTCTTCTTCAATTTTTCCATAAACAAAAGATTGTGACTCCGCTGTGGACTAGCTTTTTCACCGATGAAAAAGTGGTGGCGCAATCTGACATCAATCTCGCTGGAACAACGGTTGAAACTCTTGTTGTGGAGTTTGGCCAAACCAAGTACAAGGAAGCAATCTCCTCTGGATCCCTTAGCCCCGAGGCTATGCGCAAGATCAGCAAAGTCTCCAAGGAGACTAAAGCTCTAATTGTGACCGAATCACCAAAGGAGGGCCTCTTCTTTGGAATAGATGGCTCGAACAACCTCTCCTCTAAAGTAGTAGGCTCAGTTGCAGTTAAAGTTGGTACTCGAGTTGAAGATTTTACACCCGCACCAAAACGATGGGTATCGGGTCACAAAAGGCTCATGGCGGCGACGAACTTGATCAACACAAATAATGACACTACAAAAGCCTTGAGACAGGCCAAGAAAAACGCTGCTCGGCGAAGGAGGAGTTCCTTACGGCGAGCATCCAAGAAAGCTAATCCCTCAACCAACGTGAACTCCGTGTTTGTGAGCCTCAGCACGAGCCTTGCGTTTCGACTTTAGAACACGAGTCTCATGTTGATGAGCCCAAATATGAGCCTCGCGTTATCCAATTGAAATGCGACCCTCAAGGGAACGTTTCACAATCAAAACGCGATCCTCAATGGAGCGTTTCACAAACAAAACGTGAACCTCAGGCCTGCGTTGCTCCATCAAAGCGCGACCCTCAAGGGAGCGTTTCACAAACAAAACGCGGACCTCAGGCCTGCGTTGCTCCATCAAAACGTGACCCTCAAGGGAGCATTTCGCCAGCAAAACACGGACCTCAATCCTGCGTTGCTCAAACAAAATGCGACCTTCGTGTTCCCATTCTCAAACATGACTCTCGAGTTTCAAAGGTTAAACGTGACCCTTATGTTACTTCTCCGGAACGCGATGTGATTTATCGTGTTCAAAAAGACCAACATGGATTTAAGATTCATGTGCACTAAGAACCAGTCCCGCCTACTGATGGGCAGGGGGTTCCAATTCAGACCTCATGTTCAATGGGAAACATTCCTTATGTCTCTAATCTAAGGGAGATTTTGTCAAGAAAAAGACTGGTGCAACAAACCCCTCATTCATGCCAATGTGAGCGACTTATTTCTGCGGTCCTCTCAAAATGCCAATGTTGCACTTCTGCGCCTAGATGGTCGGTGTTCGACCAATTGACGAACATTGTCCGGCCTAACAAGCGACGACGTCACTACAAGAAGAAAGCTTCAGAGGTCGAATATCCTGAAGTCGCTATTAATATGATCGGCTAAGAGAAATCGTCAGTCCCTAGTTTTGATGAATCAGAGATGGGTCGTTCTCCAAGCGTCAGAGAAATCACAAAAGAGTTTGAAGGAATCTACTAACGTACTCGGATGCGAATGGGAGTCATTCCCCCTGTCGATTATTAGCGATTAGCTAGAGGAACAAATTCTGATGATGAACATTCGGCCATCGTGGAGTCTTAATCCTCTAATTCTTTCATTGAACATGAGAGTTCCATTTACATAGCAGGGAATCCTGAAGATCTCATGAAGAGACTCAATGAGTAGCAAGCTATGCTCAGATCTCAGCAAGAGACCATCAATGAACTCCGAGCCTTGATGGTCTAGACCATTGCGGATAGGGCCAAATCTCAAAAAGCAAACTCGCCGTCTCGACATGAATCCTCCCGAAGAGTAAGAGCAACTTCATCAAAGGGAAAAGACAAAGTGTTTGAGACTTCTGATCAGGAGGCCCACCACATAGAATATTCCTCTGAAGAGGAAAAAGAAGCCGAGAATGAATAGAATCCTTAATCAGCCAAGATGGATGAATTGGAAGCCCGCCTCAATGCTATTGTCAACAGAAGCGAGCTCCAAGCGGAAGGAGTTGTGAGGCCTTACTCTGCTGAATGGGATACAGCTCATTATCCTCCCAGGTTCAAAGCCCTACTCTACAAGCTTTTGATGGTATAGGGTCGCCGAACCAACATATCTACTATTTCAAGTCACTGACTGGGAATGTGATATTAAACGACGCCATATTGACTCATTTATTCATTGGCACCCTCAAGAGGGTTGCCTTTTTGAATAGTTCATAAAACTTCCGGCTGGATCTATTCAGAAGTGGGCAAATTTAGAAAGGCTATTTCTAGCCAGGTTCTTCGAAGATGACACAAAAGTCTCTGTCTCTACCCTTCTTGCCACCAAACAGAGGAAGGGAGAGTCTATTAAAGCCTATGTAGAAAGATTCTGAGGCATGGCCCTGCGATGTCCTTCGGGTATGACACAAGCTACTTTGGTGGAAACCTGTCGACATAATTTGCAAACCAATCTCCTAGGTTAAATGGGGGTTGCAGAGTGTCATTCCTGAAAACAGTTGGTTTCCCAAGGAGAACAAGCAGAAGAAATTATTGCCCGGGTTAGAGCTGAAGAAACAAGCAAACAAAAGCAGCCGGTGCAACGCAGTCAAGCAATGCTCCCTGGCCGAAGGGAAAGGATACTCTGGCCACTGATACCAATACTCGAGCGCCACCTGCTAAATAGGGCAAGGCATCGAGTCAACCAAGAGCACCCAAGCGGTACTCTTTCAAAGATGACCATGTAGACACCTTATTCCAGCTACTTCGGAAGAACAATAATGAAGCTTCCTGAAGTAAAGAAACCTGAAGAGGCGGGAAAAGTGGATGATCCCAATTACTGCCGCTATCACAAAATGTCGGGACATCCGACAAGGAGATGCTATGTCTTCAAGAATATTCTGCAAGCACTGGTCGATGCTGATGTACTCAAGCTGAAGCCAGAACAGAAGACAGTATCCACTAACATGATATCGGTCCAGTTTGGAGATTTTTCACCTGTGGCAGCTCTTAACGGTGTCATCCATATCCCCAAGGGAAAACTACACCTAAAGAATATTGACCCATATGGTCAGAAAGAGAAAGGATTGGTACCCCTTACCACTCCGAAAGGAGAGATAATGTGGGTCCATCCCGATTTTCTTGAAGACCAACAATGGGCAAGCACATCGGTGAAGAAAAAGATGAACAATGCTAAATCATCCAATGTGATTATCCCCTCTATGAACGAAGATGATGATCATCTCGTCCCTCTCACCAACTCGGATGAGGAGAAAGAGGTTCATGCGCCCGAACAAGAAGCTAATCCAGGTACCAGATCGGGAAAGACATACTTGAAAAAGTATGATCAAGTTGGTCAAGAAGCAGAAGAAGCTGGGGGTTCTGCCCCTAAGAAGCCCGCAGACAAAGGGAAACGGAAGAAGCTCCGCTATAACAAAAATCTTCTTCAAGAATCAAAGCATTGAAAAGTGCAATAAAGGATTTCACATGGGGTGAAATAACAACCCCCAGATTGTTTAAGAAAAAGACCCCCAGCGAAATAGATTTAAACCAATAGAAAGGTATAAGGCTTCCAAAAGTGTATCAAATAATTAAGATCATCATGAATGAGTACCATGTGATAGCTTTCCCAAAAAAATAAACTTTCCAAAAAAAATTCAATAATTCCATATTAGTACCTCAAACCTTTCTAATTGCTCATATGGACCCCTCAAGTGTTAAGGAGCCTTGCAAATTGCTCTCTTTTACTGCCCCTCAAGTGATCGGAGTCTTGCAAATTGATCTCTCTTTTACTTTTTCAGTGAGATCTTGAAATCATGTCTGGGGTGACTTCTAAAGAAACACTCTCAATTACCAAACAACCCCTCAAAAATGTTAGAGAAGCTCAAAAATGACCGTTCGATAAGCTTAAAAATGGGCTAGAGAGGATTTTTCACTGTCGGAGAAGATGATGTTTGTGGATTTTGAGCCCCGCGTTCAATCCCACCAAGAAGCAGGTCAGTTAAAATTGAGGGGTAGAACTTACATAAAACATTAGCTTTGAGGGGAATAGCCCCCCCTCAGATCTAGATTGAGGAACCAATTTGGACCCCTCAGGATTGAGGGACCTATGAGCAATTTCAATGATGTTGGGAACTAATATCAAAATTATGCAAGTTTTATAATAGGCAACTTAACACCTAGACATAAATACAACAATAAGTGAGAGATTGTAAATGCAGCCCAAAGTGACCTTTTCCAAATATGAAAAAAGTTACAGTACAATGTAGGAGAGAAACCGATCAAAAACAAATCTCCTACTTCCTGCAATTAGATCAAACACTCACCCACATATCTCTAAATTGCACTGCCCTCCATCTCCCCGAGCCTTTGGACTCTTTTCCTCCTCCTGCTCTGTAAAGGTATTAAAATACACCAAATATACTCGTATTCATACACAATTGATACACGTAAAATCCCCCAAAATCTTCAAAAAATAAGAAAGATCAATACAACTTGCTGAACTCTGGAGTCTGTGTAACTTCTCCAAGTCTAGGAAAGAAAGTCTCCCTTTCGATAATAAGACGCAACGACGCCATAATTTTTGTCAGCGACGCCCAAAGGAATGGAGCAAAAAAGCAAGCGTAAGCACATACCGATAAAGCCCTAACCACGCCATCAGAATACCACGGGCACGCCATCACAAACAGCGAGGCAAGGATCCCAATCCAAGGAGTTAAAACCGGGAGAGGCGGAAGCAAGAAAGCATTGATAACAATGAAGGCCAAGGAGGAAGAGCCGAGCAAGTATAAAGACCAACCAAGAAGAGGGTGAACGGTCCGAGGTATGAGGACGAAAGGGACAGTGTACGCTGCAACTATAGACCAAACGGCCGCCATTTTGAGCATAGCGTGTAAAATTGCTACGCTCTTTTCCGGGCGACGATTGTAGCAGAGTTTTGATAGGCTAGGACGAGCTAAGCGGGTGACTATCATGATCGTGAGGTACATTGCAGATTGGATTACTAGGACGGGGAGCTCGGAACCGTACCTGTTCAATATTAGATTTCAGTACAATACTACATGAAAAGACTTCGTAGGGTAAATTCCACAAAAGCCCAGTTTGGCCACTTGACTCCACTTAAGTTCAGGGTATTTCAAAAAACCTCCCAAATGGTTTCAATATTTTAAACCACCCCCCCCCCCCCCCCACCCACCCCCCACCCAAAAAAAAAAGAAAAAAAAAGAGAGAGAGAACAGTGGTAGACGAACTGGTAAAAAAACCAGAATGCCCTCTTTAAATTAACACACTAATTATTAAATTAAAGTAACCATAACTAGATAACCAAACTTAATCGGGTATTGTGAAAATTACCTTTAAAATTATAAGAGAGATACGAAAGACATTTTTCCTCAGGGGAATGTCGATCGCACATGATTTTCTTATGCACATTCAAATCTGACAGTGTTAGTTGGGGGTTTAAGAGACATTTCTGAAGTTTAGAGGGGCTATCTCAAAAAAAACCAAACTTAAGGAGTTTTTTTGTGTAATTCACCAAAACTCTGTTTGGCTGTGTGGTTCCTAGTTTTCCAACGAAGACGGCATAAATTAGGATTTCAAGGAGATTGGAATACTTACCCGATAGTTTTCCTCCGCTGCTCGTGCCATTGAAGGCCCAAGGGTAGAACAGGCCAAGCCCACCAATACCAAGGCTTGAACCATGGAGCACTAGGGAATGTTATAACACTGTTAGGTCCGCAGGGTATGCTCCAGCGAAGCTTAAGATCTGCAAGAGAAAGGAACACATAAATTGCTTCAGATTGTGTTAAGAGAGAAATTAATTGCACTCTCTTTAGCTGCACTAGATGAAAGCCACCAAATTTTAACTTTTTCCTGTCGGAGAATAGCGATTCAGTCGAGTCTATATCTCAATTGCAATCCTATGTACTTTTGCGAAATGATGATATAATAGGTATAACCCCACAAGACACTGACAATATGTCCCTCATGAAGTTTTTGTTAGATCCCATTTAATGAAACAGACCACTACCTTGCATAATCATCAAAATGAAAATATACGATAACCCTTTCACTTCTGCCCAAAAAAGGTACTAAAAAGTAGCAACTTAAAACAATTATTAACAAGAACAAATATAGCAGAATAGAATAGTTGACGTAGAAAAAGAAAAGGGATTTTTCATATATGCCCCTTAAATCATGTTTATTTGCAAAGCTACCCCCAAATCATTATCTTTGGGAGAGAGAAATATCCTCCTAATCAACCAATCATCGACTTTGTTGGATATGGCTAGTAAAAGTTGGCCTATTTCATTGATATTTCTACATTGCATGTACAAATTAACCCATCAAAGTTGATGACCTACTGGGAGTATTTTTTTATCCAAAGTTGAAGATATTAGGTGTAGTTCTGCGAATGCTAAGATTTGGGGACAGTTTTGCAAATACGCATGATTAAGGGTTATATATACAAAAAACCCAAAAGAAAAGGCACTTATGTGAACTTACAGAAGTAGGAAGCATCCATCTGATATCCTAAAGGAAGTCGGTAGGAGCCATCGACTTTGCTACCATTTGCAGGTGGATGGAACATTGGACGGTCAAGCAACTCCGGGAAATAGCTGGCGAGAAATCCCTGATCAGCTCCATCTGGGTTTGAACGACCAATATCAAGCTCATGAAGCATGTCCTTAAACACCTCCATTGAAGGCTACATTCAGAAAAAGTTTACACGGAATGAGAAATCTACTGAGATTATAATCATAAAGACAATCAATAAACGAGCACAGAATAACAACGAAATAAGTGAGTTTTGTATGCTATGGTTTGTAATCTATCGTTTCCGGCATTTTTTTCACAATGGCCTAGTTTCTTTTGCAGAGATTTTCACTTATTTGCATGTGACAGAAATCTCTCTGCATGGCTAACGAGTAACAAAGTTTATTGCCAATAACAACAAGTCCTCTACGACAAACAACAATATGGTTATGAATAGGGGACATATCGAGCACACAAAAGTGAGTTAGCAAAGGACCATGAATCCATATGGAGCACATTAAAGTGAGTTAGGAAAGGGCCATGAATCAGAACCATTTCTATTCTACTTCTCTCCATCCCTTTGCGGTCTTTAGTGGCTAAAAAAATCAGTAACATGATGGTTCTGGCAAAACAAACTTGTTCAAATTATCAATATGGAAGCTTAAAAACTCAACATCGAATCAGACTCAAATTTGAGAATCATACATGACTTGCACATTGAGCGCTGCATGTGGGAATTTGTTTCCCACAAACATCTCATTGGAAAATCCCGCCTCACTTGTTCTCTAAGCCCACTGCAAGTCAAAATCAAAGACATAAAGGCTCTGGCTATGGTTACTTGCTAAAATCAGCAAGATAAGGTTTCAAACCTCCATATAAAATCTAATTGAAAAGTGACAAACCTCTATAACTGGTACAACAAACCCTACCTAAGGAATTTGTGTTGTACAAACTACAACCACCTCTCATTTCCAAAATTCTTACTTTTGCATTTAATATTTAACTATGACTAAAATAAGTTGGCGAATATAAAGTAGAATCAGATATGCTGAAGGTAGATCAAAGACAGCTCTTTGGGTTATTTTCGCTGCCTAAGGGATGACGTTACTACCTAATAGCAATCACATTCTTGCATCTTCAATTAGACTTGGTCATTGTCTAGTTGTCCTGGTGGACTTAGTCAGGTTCTAGCTGTCTAAAGGTGTTTGGACTCATCAAAGTGCTATGACCTTATCTTTTCCATGAGCAAATTGTGTGCACAATCATGATCACTCTGCAAGCATCATCACAGGCGCATGAGACAGCTGAAAGAAACTTGAAATATAGTTTTAGTCTGGATGTGAGGGAAGTACAAAATGCTAATCTCCAAACAAAATCACAGGACTTCAGATAAAGTTATTACACAGAGATGTCACCTAAAATAAGCCTTAAATGTCACCTAAATAAACTTACTTAAAGAATGACCAGCATATTTATCTTGAAACATGGTCTTGTATCTAAAGTGATAAGAACTTAGAACATGTTCTAGGTCACAAACAAGTTGTGTCCTAATCTTTTCACCAAAGTAACGAGCAGATTAAAAAACCAAACTTGATCCTGGTAAAAAGATTATGGGTCTCGAAATGGGGTACATCAAGCTGCATCTCCAATGGACCACTACATTTATTTCTCAGTCACAAACAACATCCCTATATAGGGGTTTTAATTCTAGTCGGAAGCTAATTCACCTACTCATTGACCATCAACCGCTACCTTGCAAAATTAATAATTGCTACCATCAATATGATGCAAAATAGTAAATGAACTAGCCCAATTATGCACATGTCTTGCATGCACTTTTTTCCTAAATGAATCAACATACGAGCTTAATGTATATTATAGCTGAATTGAAAATTCAAGTCCTTGACATATAAAAGCACATATCAGTTTACACTTTACATTCCTAAGCGGTCAGCTATAGATATAAATGTGAAATCACAAAAATCAATCCGTCGGTGAAAGTACAAAAACATTAACAGCTAGTTCATCAATAATAATGAGGAAGTATCGTACCTGAAGAACAAATAGGCCAGTGTGAAATATGCAAGGATTAATGAACACAGCGCAAAACTGACCGCATTGGAATAGCTCATCAGTCCTTTGAAGGAAGAGATTGTCCGAATCAATCATGATGACTCGCTCATACTCAACTAAGCTCCAAGCATAGAGCTTGTTCATTGTCAACTTGAATCTAGTGTTGAAGTTGCCTTGATTCTCATATGGGTTCCTCAAGTTCTTCACAGTGACCACCTTCACTCCATCCTCATTTTTCCTATTTGTAGCAATCCAAACAATTCATTAGAAGCTTGAATGACTCAAAGGGCTCCTTGTATTTTACTAATAAGCACTTGCCAAGTTAAACATATTCATACTTTTCAGCTGAAAGATGATATTTTTGTGTCAAACTATTAGTAGGGAAAAGATTACTTAGCGCCAAAAGTCTTAAATGAGAATTTTGTTAGTAACCCAAAAAGAGTCAACTAATTTTTGTCCTGTGTCATAATTTTCAACCAAAAACATCTATTCTCCCAAGGTATTTCCCCATTATTTTCTCACCGTGATCACAGCAACTTGATCATTGCAGCATCAAATGAATTAAAAATTCATAAAATTCAGTTTTTTAATTAAAAAAAAGAAGAAGAAATTTCCGTTATATCCCATGGCAATTTCAAAATATTCAGAGAAATTCGAGGGCAGTTCAGGTCTTTTGAGCTGGTTTTTCTTCTTCTTCAAGCCAATACAGAAGTCAAAAAACTTGGACTCACAGAGTAAAAATATCAAGGAACATCAAAAAAATGTTCAAATTAATAATTAAAAAACTAAAACTCAAAACTTTAAATTACCGAAAACCCAACAAAAATTGATGAACATTTCAACGGCCGGCAAGGGCAGTCAGGTAAATTTAGGAAAATATCCCCGTCTTTCTTCAATTCTTCTCTACTTCATCATCTTCAAGCTTAAATTTCAACGAACAAGAATCTCGAGAAAAGACAAAATTTTGATCTCTTAACCGTACAATTCAAAAACTAAACTTCAACGTGTTCGACTATAAGACCTGCAAATATCTCAAAAAACGAAGGGGCAAACGATAAAAATCCCCAATTCCGCCGCTTGACCAGCGTTGGAAAAGAAATCCAAAAAAAACATTGAACTAAATCTGACATCATACGCTAACTTCGGAGAGGACCGAAATTGCAAATACATCTAAAACAAAGGGGCAAACAATAAAAATTCCTCAAAAGATCCCCAACTCCTCGCCGTTTCAAAAACTTTTCAAACGAATATTGAAACAAATCTGACTCCAAATTGAAACTTACAGGGTTTGAGCCCATCGGATCGGGACATCATCGGACGCAATGACGACGAGATCAGCATCAACTTTAAGCTTGGCCAGCGATCTCAGCGTAACCCTAGTCGCCACATAAAACTCGTAATCCCTCGGCGTCCCCATGTACATCATCGCAGCGTACGCGTGCCTGTGCTTCTCCGCCGCCTCCGCCGGAGAGAGTAGCAAGGCCGCCGCCGCCGCCGACAGCACCACGAGCAAAAACCCTAGCTTCATGTTAGAGGAAGGCTAAAGATCGCAGATTTAGACTGAAGCACGCAACAAGATCAGATCTTATGCTTGTTTTCTCCACTTTATGTTGATGATTCAACTCCCATTACCCAGATCCCCGCCAAGTTCAGATTCTGCCGGTTCGAGTGTCGCCGGGGCGTTCGCCGGAGATTGGCTGAAGAGATGAACCTAGATAGAAGACAAGCGATGATTGTGAGATGTTAGAGAGAGAAGAGAGAGAGTTTTCCGTTATTTTTTTCTTTTTCTTTTTTCCCCCTCTTTTTTCCCCCTAAATCTCTCTCTCTCGTTGTATCACGAGTAAAGTAGCGATCTTGATGAAGCGCCCTAAAAACGGAAAGGGAAAATTAAAAGAGAGTTTATTGGAGAGGAAAAAAAATAACTCAGCAAATAAATAAATAATTATACTTTTTTAAAAGAAATTTAAAAAAAAAAAAAGTTTCATCTGTTTGCTTTGTTGGGAGTGGGCCCGCACGCGAGTACTTAGCGGTTGGGTCGCGAAAAAGATTGGAAAACTTGCGCATTGTGGGGGCCCTTAGATTTCTTTGCCGGTTGGGTCGCCAAAAAAAATAACCAAAAAAAAAAAAAAAACTGGTTCATGTTGTCAAGGTGGGGAGATTCGAAAACTTGCCTATTGAGGGGGGCCTTAGATTTTTTTTTTAACACATTTTAAAGTTTATACCTTATTTTTCAAAATAAAAAAATAAAAAATTTACCTTGGTTAGAGGATTCCTCCAACCAAAGAGAAGCTTCAGATGGAGCCCCAACATACTTAGTGTTATGGGGTATAACTGTTTCTAAATATATGATCTGATGAGTCGTCATCTCCATCCAGCCAGACAAGCTGACACCCCGATGTTGGCACGAGAAGCGGTGCTAATCGGCACGAGACATCCTGACCTCCTAGACGAGTTGACATCTCGACCGACGGGAGAGATAGCCAGAGATCAGCTAGCAGCCCGACTCAGCCGACCAGATGAGTCGACATTCATCAATATCGACACAAAAGACGGTACCAGTCGGCCCTCTCGGAGCAGGAAACTTGTCAAGAGCCTAGTCGACCCAGTTGAGTCGATACTCCTCCATGTCGACTCGAAAGGCGAGACGAGTCGTCACCCGCCTCCATTCAGCTAGCAATCCTTGAGTCATCACTCCTCTCAACGAGTAGACTCTCCTCGTGAGTCCCATCATGAGGGACATTGTTTCTCAGCGAAATTAGAAGATAGCTTCGACAAAGCTTATCCATCCTGACAACAAGTTATATCATGTCTATTAAAAGACCATGTGTCATCACGATGCTTATCAGCCCATCGATCGCTCCTCAAAGCAAGGCCAAAGTGATCTTCCTCTTGTCACCAGCCGGCACATATAGAGTAAAGGATGACTCACCTTCCAGCTCACACTTTATCACCACCATTTGTATGGCCAAAATGACCAATCTGCCATTGACATTCTCTTTATATACAGATGTTATTCGCCATAGCCAAAGGTTCGCAATTTAAACTCTCCTCCTAACCTAAATCTCAGAGATCATCATCTCTAATGCACATAGCATAAGAACACATAGTTCTATTACTCCACTCAAGCTCAAGTTCATCAACTGACTTGATTGTCGGAGGTACCACGAGGGAATCACCACCCTACCCTCTCACGACCTTCTTCTGTGTAGATCGTTCACTCTAACTCAGTGGCCAAGACATAAAGTCAGGGAAGGAAGCGGTCCCCTCTATCATCTTTCATCACTCCGCAACCATCTTATTCTGGATTATTCTGTATGATTTGAACATCAATAGTTTGGAGCCCACCATGAGGGCCTCTTTCTTTTTTTGAGAGAACATGTCTAGTTCTGAAGATAGAGGTGAGCGATCTCGTCCTAAAGGATCTCATCAGAGCTATGCTACTCAAGACCAACTTGAACAATAGCTCATATGATTCATCAATCTTGCCAAGAGCAATTTGCTACCTTCACTAGTGAGCTTCTCAGCCAGCTTCCACAGGTGCAATAAGCAAATTTTGTACCCCATCGGTCAACTCGCCGATGTCTCCTTCCTCATCAAGAACTCACCGGCGAAAGTCCTACCATTAGAGCCTCTGGATACGATCGAGTCAACAGACCGATCGCAAGCGTCTTCAGGAGGAGTAACAACCCCCTTTTAGACGACCTTATGAATGTTCCATGTGAGAAGTTCAAGTACCTCGCATGGAGACATACAAGGGCGAGGGAGACCCCTCCGAGCATGTTCAGAATTACTATGATATGATGAGTATGCTCCAAGAATCAGAAGCAATCATCTGTCGACGCTTTCCTATCACTCTTTCAGGGAGTCTTAAGCTCTAGTGGAACACTCTCGAGAAGAGATCCATCAAAAACTTTCGACAACTTAGCCGAAAGTTCATCCACCATATCCTAGCTGACGTCAAGCGGGAGCCTCCCTCTCATGTGCTGATACAAATGAGGCAAGGACCAAAAGAGAGCCTTCAGGCCTACTTCAAGAGATTCCAAGCTAAGAGGTTAGAAGTCGACGATCCAGGGAGTACGGTCGCCGTGTCAACACTCGTAGCCAGCCTGCAGAGCAATGCATTGGCCGACTCTTTAGCTAAGAAGCCAATCGCCAATTATGAGCAATTGATGGTCAGAGCCTATGGATACATGGGCATGGAAGATGCCTGAGCCTACAAGGTGGTAGCCAGGGCCACAGAGTCCTCTTCAGTCGCGCCTTAGGCACGCAAGCCCTTAGTTCTTTATCAGGAATAACCCCAAGGCACAACCCATTGGCCGAGTCTCACAATCGTCTCTCGGCCAGAGGGGATGGGAAGCCCTAGTCAACTCTCCTCACAGATCTAGGCATTCGACTCCTCAGTCTGATTCTAAACCCTTGGCTCTTTATTAGGGTAATCCCAAGGCACAACATGTGGTTGGATCTTCTAATTCTCATCAACCATCATGGTGAAGCCCTAGGCACCAATATAAGTCCTAGGTAACCCAACCTTTGGGCTAGCGTGTTAAAAGCCCTTGGCTCTTTATCAGGGTAAGCCCAAGGCACAATATATGGTCGATTCCTCCGGCTCTCATCGATCATCATGGTCAAGACCTTAGTTTCTTTTTAGGGTAAGCCCAAGGCACAACTCTATGGTCAACTCCTACAATCACCTCTCGGCCATACGAGGATTATGAAGACTAAGGTCCAACGTGAGACCTAGCCTCAAAATCATCATTCTACCATTAAGACCTTAGTATCATCATGAGTAAACCTAAGGCATGGATTTCAATTGCCCGGTTATCTTCAGCAAAAAGACTTAAAACACTTCAACTTGTCAGTCTTCGTTAACACAAGACCCGAACATCTTGCCCACAATAGGCGCAATATGAGCCAGTTTTCAAGCTGACTCGTAACATTCCGGTTGACACAACACAACCAACTCAAGAATTGCCACTTGTTTTGCTCGATCAGAGCAATGCTACAAAGCAATCAACAGCCTTAACTTCAGTCCAGAGCTGTATTCATTTCACTTGGACTCGGCTAAAGCCAACTCCAAGCGAAAGAGGCCTACTGTTATGGGGTATAACTATTTCTAAACATATGATCTAATGAGTCGACATCTCCATCCAGCCAGACAAGCCGACACCCTAGTGTCAACACGAGAAGTGGTGCTAATCGGCAAGAGACATCCTGACCTCCCAGATGAGTCGACATCTCGACCGACGGGAGAGATAGTCAGAGATCAGCTACCAGTCTGACTTAGCCAACCAGACAAGTCGACATTCATCAATATCGACACGAAAAGCTGTACCAATCGGCCCTCTCATAACAGGCAACTCGTCAAGAGCCTAGTCAACCCAGTCAAGTCGATACTCCTCCATGTCGACTTGAAAGGCAGGACGAGTCGTCACCCGACTCCATTCAGCCATCAATCCTTGAGTCGTCACTCCTCTCAACGAGTAGACTCTCCTCGCGAGTCCCATCATGAGGGACATTGCTTTTCAGCAAAGCTAGAAGATAACTTCGCTGAAACTTGTCCATCCTGATAACAAGTCATATCATGTCTACTCAAAGACCACGCGTCATCACGCTGCTTATCAGCCCATGTCCCATCGATCGCTCCTCAAATCGAGGTCGAAGTGATCTTCCCCCTGTCGCCAGCCGACACAAGTAGAGCAAATGATGACTCACCTTCCATCTCACACTTTGTCACCGACATTTGCATGGCCGAAATGACCAATCTGCTATTGACATCCTCTTTATATACAGATGCTATTCGCCATAGCTAAAGGTTCGCAATCTAAACTCTTCTCCTAACCTAAATCTCAGAGATCATCATCTCTAATGCATATAGCATAAGAACACATAGTTCTGTTACTTCACTCAAGCTCAAGTTCATCAACTGACTTGATCGTCGGAGGTACCACGAGGGAATCACCATCCCGCCCTCTCACGACCTTCTTCTATGCAGATCATTCACTCTAACTCAGTGGCCAAGACATAAAGTCAGGGAAGGAAGCGGTCCCCTCCATTATCTTTCATCACACCACAACCATCCTATTCTGGATTATTCTGTGTGATTTGAACATCAACATTTAGGATTGTTCGACCGTGTCAAGAAAATTCTGGGAGCTAACCCTGTTGGGGAATTTTAGTCTCCCCGCCTACTACGATCTGCGCATCTTGGAAGTCAAGCCACAGTTAACAAGATGTAAAACAATTACAATCAAGAAGAAAGAACACCGAGATTTACGTGGTTCGATCGACCAACTTCGACCTACGTCTACAGAACAATAATACGAGAAATCCACTATGTATCAGGGAGAACTACAAAAGGACCCACTCAACTCTCGTCTCTCAATCTCTCAACATTACATACATAATCAACTCTCATATTCTCTCCAAAACCTCTCCTTACAATCTTTTGAACAGACAAAGACTACGAAACCCTCTCCCAATGATGTAATTTTTTTCAAGGACAAAGACTACGAAACCCTCGTCTCTTGCACAATATTTTGAATCAGGCTATGCCCTCTGCTGACCCTAGATTATAAGAATGTTGGCTATCTTCCTTCTCCTTGGTTTTTTCTCCTACAATAGAAGAATATATATAGGAAAATAAAAAAACTTTATCTCTTGCCTAACTTTCTAATTAGAATAGGATTCAAACTCCTAATCATGATGAGGCACAATCTCCTAATCATGATAGATTCTAGCCTTATCTAATTCTGATGAAGTTATACAAAGAGTCAAAGACAATCACACCATAATCTCCTATTAATTATAACCTGATGCCGTGAAATTAAAATGATGAATATTCAAATCGGGAGCAACTAAAATAAAGAGCATACCTAACTGATCATCCCAGGCGTATTGATGAGCTTATCATACTGATATTAATAGTACCGATTCAAATTTTTAGCGAGGCATAGTTTCACATTTTTCTTCGATGATCGGTGTTATATGATTTTTTATGGAGACCTCTACAATAGCGATAATAAAGCCTTTATCCCAAAATTCTAAAGTCAACTACATTAACTTTATCTTTTCGCTCACTTCTTGTGAGAACAATTACCTTCACTAAATTAGTTACTATCATATCTTTTGTGAAAGAGTTGTTTAAACAATAATTGTTTAAACGACAGGAGGATTTTAGAAGATAATATTTTAGTATACATTGTTTTTTCCAAAAGTAGATACTAATGTATTATTGCCATCTAATGTTTTAACCCCGACCAAGCAGTCCTTGATCTTGGCCTAGTCCTTCTCCATACTCTTGCGGACCGGTCGAGGGAGTCAACCGGTGAAGACCGCCTAGGGACCGGAATGGACGGTGGCTTTGTAGTCATTTGTTATCTAATGCAAGATGATGATATTATAATGATAATATTATTATTATTTTTATTACTGCTACTAAAGAATGATTGTGACTCTTGTGATATCTTGTAGTTCTTTCTAGTTCGTGTATGATGTGACGCATGATTAAACCGTAAAAATTCACATCATCAACATATTCAGATCATAACAGGCGATTAATATATATAACACATAAGCAATACGCTATTTAAAAATGTGGAGGGGCGCATCAATATTGTTTTGTCTTAATTGATGTTCTGTTCTTATCATAGTTGCTGTGAAATACTTATCAATAGTTTTCTTTTTTTCTTTTTTTCCAAAGTTTACTGTGAATAAATTTTATAGAAACAAGAGACTTGTTTCTCGGAAACAAATATTAGGGGGTTATCATTTGTTTTTTTCTCATGGACCAAGGAAAAAGGGATTATCCGCACACACAAAAAAAAGCATGAAATTCATAACACGAGCTTTTTCATATATATATTCCTCTCAAGGAAATTCCTTAATTCTTTGTCTAGAATTTACGGAAGGAAATTCGAAAAATAATTGTTCAAACTTCTACTGCATTCATTCTATGATACACGTATCTACCAATCAAAACAATGTATATGATCATAATATTTGCTATTTCACTGAACCCAAAATAATATCATCTGATAACTTACAAAAATAATAATAATAAAGAAAGAGGGGATTCAAAAAATATCACCTTCAATTTGCCAATTTCTTGAAAGTTTTTGAATTGAAGCCGAAAAATTCTAAGCGTAGCCTTGGCTTCTCAGGGGTCAAAAACTCCACCGAGGCTGATATGGGAATTGTACAATGAGATGAAGGTTAGGTTATCAAAAGTTAATATGTTCACAGGAAATAAATGAAGAGATAGAAGGTACAAAAAATATATTTATATAGAAAATAATAATAATGAGAGGAGATAAAAGAGAAAGGGAATGAGGGGTTTAGGACAATGACGACGATAAGCAAAGAGGAGATGTAGGTGAAGGAAATTAAAAGACCAAAATAAATTAATAGGAGAGGAGATTGTTAACTTACTAATCAAGGGAAGTTAAAATTAAGACAATAGGTATTAAGGTCTTTCTATTTATAATAGACGGAGCAAATGAAGTTTTTCTAATTGAGGGTGTTTTTGTCAAGAAGACTAGCATATTTGATGCAACTAGTTTTTACACACGTGCAATGCACGTGATTTAATACCATGATTAAGTATTTTTGGCAGTCTGTGCTCGTTTTTTCTTTAAACTCTTACATCCCAATTATTTTTTTATGTTTGTTTAAATGGGATACACCCAATTTACATTTTCATGTTGATATTTGAATTGACAAAAAACAAATATAATTTAAAAATAATTTAAATTTTCATATTATTTTTGACCGATATGAAACTAAACTTTATTTGAGAAAATATAGCATTGCAAAGTAAAAAATATTAAAATAGTGTTATACAACGAAGGTGAATATTTAAAACCAATATGACAAAATGATTGATTTAAAGTATGTTAAAACGATGTAAAAGAGAATATGAAGTTTATTCCTAATAATTGATAGACTTCATAAAAAATATATAAATTAAAGATTAATGCTACCTCTAGTATACTTTTATATGATAAAAAACTTTCACATAAGAATATAAAAGTACTGAAAAAATTCATGAAACTCCCTTCTAAAGATTCCTAATTTCACTCAAAATAATTAAACTATTCTATACAATATTCAGAAAATATTGTTTTTTATTTCTTCTATTTTTTTATTGAGTTAAGATCAATCCTTCTTCAGGTTTATCATTTATCATTTCTCGGGCAATTCTAGAGTATTGTCTTCATCATCTACATCAATTGTGACATCAGGCTAATTTTGTATTTTTTATGCTATTATCTTTCCTGGGCTCGTTAATTTTTTTATCATCTCATTTAACTTTACAAAGAAGTCAAATGTGCTTATGATGTTCAACACAAACTGCTCAAATATAAACTTTGATTTTTTCTATTTCAATGAGAACAAATATTAATTTCATATATATAAATTTCTTTGTGTTCCTAATTTATTACTTAAATAAATTAGAAGCTATCTCTTTATTTTCCTCTAAAATAAATTCTTCTGATGTGCATCTAATAAGAATTTTTGTTATTTCAATACTATTACTTTTGCTCTATCGATCCCTGTCATTTTCCATAAAAATCTAAACTAAATACCTGCATTATTCATTACCAATTTCTCTTAGATTATAATATTAATATTTAATTTGAAGAACATAATATGGAACTTATGAATACTTACTAATTTTTCTTATGTCTTCCATGGAGATTTTTTATTTGATTAGGATAAAGTTATTAAATTATTTTTAATGTAACTCATTTAGTGCTTCATTAATAGATATGTCTTATGTTAATGCCAATTCAAGTGATTCATTGATGTTTTCTGAATTTTAGATTTATTTCCATCACTTTCCCATTTGCAATGGAAATAACTTAATTCTTTTAAAGTATCCCTAAATATTCTAATAGTTTCTCCATATGTAATTCATTGCATTCTTTTACCCTATAAATATTATTAATATCAAAGATTAAAGTTTCTAAATTAAAATCAATTAATGCTAAGGTATAATATTATAGTGTTTTATCATTTCTATGGATTTAAACATCTATCAATTAATGTTATGAATGTATCTAAAATTTTGAGGGTGTCTTTTATAATTATTAAAACTATAGATTAATTTTGAAAATATTAAATTTCAGTGGTACCAATCGACGAATTTGATGTGTGCTAGTTAAAAATTTTAAAAATTTAGTTTTTTTACAATTTTTAAATTTTGAAGGAGTTTTTTAAAAAATTTGAGGTTAATTTTGACAAATTTTAATTTTTTAGGTGTCTAAGGATAATATCTTGAATTCATCTTATGTTATTTATAAATTTTAGAATTTTAGGATGGCTTTTTATAATTTAAACTTTTAAAGGTGTTTCTATAATTTTTGAGATATTGAGGGTGTTAATTAAAAAATTTAAATTTAAATGTCAAAAATTTTAGGTGTATCATGGTAATCTCTTGAATTTATCTGTGTTGTTTGTAAGTTTTAAAATTTTAGAATTTTAATGTGCTTGTCTGTAATTTAAACTTTTGAGGGTGTTTCTATAATTTTTGAGACATTGAGGTGTTAACTATAAATTTTAAATTCTTTGCAAACTGATGTTAATTTTTTAATTTTATATTTTTTATTTTAAGTTTTGAGACATTGGGATGATTTTTATAATTTTGAACTTTTCAGGGTCTTTTCTGCAATTTTAAAACTTTTTATGGTTTTTTTGCAATACTTCATGTATTATAATATGTTATCTACTTGTAATTTCTTTATCTTAACAAACTAATATCATTTTTATGTTTTATATATTTTATTAATATTAGTTTTTTTTAATTGTTAAGCTAAACATGGTTCACATAGGATTAGGATAAGATATGATTATGATTAGGATAGATTAAGATATAAATAAAATATTCAAAATAGTGAAGGGTAATATTGACCATTAAAAATTAGAATTTGATTATAGATAAGGTAGTTTAAACTATAAATGGGTATATTTGTCTAAAAAAGATTTTTCGAACTCGTGCTTTTAAAGAGAGTATGATATGATATAGGATGATTAAGACTATAAAGTTATACATTCATCAAAACTTCGAAATTTCATTGTAATTAGAAGATATTTCTAACAAGGATATGATTGATTTGAGGTCAATGTATTGTAGAGCGATGTGAAAACTCGACTTCTTATATTCACTTACTTCATATCTAGACCTTGATTCCAATTTTTTTTATTTTTTTATCAAAATTTTTAAATTTTATTTAAATTTTAAATTATACAAAAAAGACAAGAAAAATTAATAAAAAACAATAATTTTATTAATCACTTAAAATGACATAAATTACAAATAAAAAATGATAAAAACAAATTCTTCATTAATAATTAATAAATTATTTACAAATTACAAGTACAAATTTATTTTGGAATTCATCGCATCACAATAGATAAGTACATCCCAACTAGGTTGGAACCTACTCACCTATATCACTATCATTTGTAACTATTTTTAAAATAATTCTTTACAAATTTTAAGCTAAGATATAAAAATTACAATTTGATTAATATTATTTATTCTTTATATCTATCTGTTAGTCCCAATTCTTCAAATTTATCTTCAATTCCAGCCATCCGATCGATGCCTTGCGTTCGCTTCTCGTACCTCCACCAATCTTGTAAGCACATCTCCGCTTGTACAGTATACTGATTTAAGCATGTCCTGTGGTCGTCGATCAAACGTCCTGCTGTGCTGAAGGCGGATTCCGAAACTACCGTCGAAACCTACACTGTTAGTAAGTCACGATTCGGAAGCCATTTGATGAAAGGATTAGAAAATATAAGAGAGTATAAGAGTATAAGAGAGTATAAGAGTATAAGAGAGAAGTAGATGAGTTTTGGTGTGAAGAAAATAAATAAAAACCCCCCTCTATTTATAAAACCAGCCCCCTAAGCACATGACCAAAATAACCTCATAAAATAGCCGTTTTTTGACCGTTTTGGGGATAAAACGGTCAAAAGACCGTTTATGGCTGTTATGGTCAGCCCGGCCCGGCCCGGCTCGGCTCGGCCGTTTTGACCACAATGGTCACTCTCGTGACCGTTGTGGCCGAGCCGGGCCGAGCCAGCCTGGCTTTTTTCGGCAACGGTCACCAATGGTGACCGTTGCCACCGGGCCAGGCTCCGGGCCCGGGCTGCCTAACCCGGATTTTTGCCCGGCGCTGGCCCTATTCCGGGCTGGGCGCCGCTGAGACAGTCCGGACCCGGGCCCGGAACCCGGACAGGCCCGGATTTCCGGGCCGAGGCCGGGCCCGGGCCGGCGGGCTTTTTGGACAGGCCTAGGTGTCACTTTTTTCATTGTTCTATTACTCTTCCTGATGGTGTGTTTGGCAAATTCTTAAAATTAGATGATGATTAACTGTACCCAATTTTAGCACAGGACCATCACACCTTTGGCTCAACTCTATGCTTATTTAGAGTAAACTGGGTCAACATTGAAATTTGAACATGACCCAATTTTTTTGTGATTGCTAAGCACACCCTATTTAAGAATCTTTTCTAGAGCTATTAGCAATACACATTCTCAAAACTTATCTCGGTTCACAATAGATTATAATATGCCAAATTAGTAAATGAAAGGTTGTAAGTGTCGCAAATGAAAATAAAAAAGAACATCCTTCTCTATCACCATCAAGATATATGTAGACATATGAGAGAAAACTACGTATCCAATATAAATTGGATATCTACATATATTAATGAGCAGAGACCTTGGACTTACGTGCAGAGGCTTTACGTGTTTGAGGATAGAATGAAAGTGCTGCAATGTCATCAGATGACAAAATGGGATGTTTGGAGCATTAACGCTTCTTGATAAAAATGATAGTTATGTCTCATACAGTCGTTTGTATTATCAAGATTTCATGAAAAGATGCGCTCATGTCATCTGTAAAGATGCAACCGCTTTATTTATGACGAGTGCTGCAATAAGTACCCAAAAATAGGGCATCCTGAGTGGGACATGTGAGGTGTCGCTTTCCTATCCCGTGATGCACTGTTCATGCATCACGAGATAGAGAGGCGACACCTCACATGTCCCACTCAGGATCCCCTATTTTGGGGTTCCTTAGGTATTTTTCTATTTATGGATTATATATATGGGATATTTAATTTTTGCTCTTAAAGTTATGTTTGGCTTTGTAGTGTTTGGATTTTTGTGAGAGGGGATTTGATGCTTCGGGCTGTTTGGATCGGGTATTTTGAAGGGGAAATGAGGGGGAAAGCTACCAATTTGTCAGTTTTCCCTCAAAATCGGTGGGGGAAGCTGCCAAAAAGCTGACAAATTGGCAGTCCCCCTCCTTTCTCCTTCAAAATACTTGATCCAAACGGCCCTAACTTCAAATGTTCTTTCACCTCTTATTGAATTGATTCTAGCAAATGCTCTTTGGCTCTTCTTGATTATGTATATTAAGGAAGAAAATATGTCCGCCTACAAGTTCAATCCATTTTATTTACCCATCCTTTAATCTAAGCTTTCCTTTGCGTAAAATTCAAAAAACATATTATGAACTATAAGAGGTTTAGGGGCTGTTTGTTTGCCTAAAAAAAGAGGGAAATCAAAGAAAAAGAAACCTATTTCTAAGAAAAATAGGTTTTGGGATTGTTTGGTTGGCTAAAAAAAGAAGGAAATCAAAGAAATGAAGATGAGATGAGATGAGTTGTCACCTTATTATAGGATGATGTGAGTGATTTTTTAAGAAAACTTGTTCTGATGTTGTTTGGTTGGCGGAAAAAATAAGGAAATGAATTATAAGAAACCTATTTCTTATAATAGGTTGTTTTCTTTTGTTTGGTTATTTCTTAAAAATAAGAAAATAGATGAGATTAGATGAGTTGTCATTATATTATTGGATGATGTGACTCACACTTAAGGAAATTGTTTTCCTAACTTTTTGGGAGGAAAACAAAGAAATGAAATGTTAATGAGATGAGATGAGTTGTCACAATCTTATTGGATGATGTAAGTGATTTTTAAATATGAGATGAGATGAGTTGAGTGATGTTGTGGATAAAAATAATATTTTATTAGATGTGCTGGATGTGATAGATGAGTTGTTGGATGAAAATAATATTTTATTAGATGTTGTGGATGAGTTGTTGGATAAAAATAATATTTTATTAGATGGTGTGGGTGAGTTTTAGGGATGGAAATGTGTGAACTTGTACTTTTTAAGATTTATTGGTTTTCATTTCTATTTTTTGGTTTTTTAGAAAATAACCAAACAGGCCCACACAGTGAACTTTTTTCTTATGGGGGTGGGGGTGGGGGTGGGGGTGGGAGGTGGGGGTGTTAGATAGCAAGTGAAAACTGTTTCTATTCAGTGAAAGTAAACAATTAAATATGTAGAAAATAACATTCACTATCAGAAAGTTACTCTAAGGGCCCGTTTGGTTGGTTTCCTAAAAACCAAGAAAAGAAAATCGGTACAAGGAAATCAATAAAATAATATTTTTATCTATTTCCATCCCTAAAACTCACCCACAACATCTAATAAAATATTATTTTTATCTTCCAACTCATCTCATTTCATCTCCTTTCTTACCTTTAAAAATAAACCAAACACAAGAAATATGTCACATCATCCAACTCATCACAACTCATCTTATCCCATTTTTAAAAATCACACACACCATCCAATAATATTGTGACAACTCATCTCATCTCATTAAACCTTCACTTCCATCCATTTCCTAAAAAAAATAAGAAATTGATTTCCTTAAGTATGTGTCCCATCATCCAATAATATACCTCTAATTCATCTCATCTCATCTGATTTCTTATTTTTAAAAACGAACCAAACACAACCAACCTCAAAACATCATCCAATAATATACCTCCAATTCATTTCCTTATTTTTTTAACCAACCAAACAACCTCAAAACAATTTTTTTAAAAAAATCACTCACATCATCCAATAATAAGGTGACAACTCATCTCCTATTCTATAATTTCCTTCTTTTTTAAACCAACCAAACAACCTCAAAACAATTATTATAGGAAATAGGTTTCCTATTCTTTGATTTCCCAAAAAAAATTGCGAAACGAACAGCCCCTAATAGTGTAATGTATAAAAAGTCTGAACATATCCTAATATTTAAAAAGAAAATACGATTATAGAGTAATAATTTGCATCAATCATCTGACGTGGTCTTCATCCCCAAGAAATTAGTACCTGTTTGTTTGCATTATTTGGAGGGGGGAAGCTTGTAAAAGTCCTGACTTTTTCAGAACTTTTGCAGACTTTTACTCTCCAAAAATTGCGTCCAAACGGACCCTTATCTTTCTTCTGCATTTTACTGACATGATACTCTCTCTTAAGTTTCTTTTTTTTTTCTTTTCCCCTCAACTTCGCCTCATCCAAAAATTTATCTTCTCATTTCTTCCGAGTAGGCCTGCGAAAATGTTAACGGGTCACAGTCGGGTTCGGATTAAACCGAGTCCAGACTAAACCCATTATTGTCTTGTTGTGGGACCCGGTGCCAGCGAGTCATGGCCAAGTCAAAGAGTGACCAAGTCTAATTATTTGGGCTCAACAACGAGTGTCAAAAGTCTTGGACACAGCTTGCATGCGTCACTACAAAAAATATCCAAGCCTACAACTAATAAACATATGATAATTTCTTCAACAGACTTTGCAATTGGCTCCCAAGCCTGAAATACTGCTGTTTTTTCATTTTGCCTCTGGATAAACTTTATTTAAATCTTTGTACGGTAATATCTTGCTTTGTTTAATTCTTTAAATCTGTATTTAATTTACTAAAGTTTGAGCTTGTTATGAATTAAACAAAAATGATAATATTTTTCCTCTACTAATTAAGAATTTCGATAACTATAGGGAATAGAGTTATACTCATATAACTGGAATATTCTTCATTCCATGATGCAAAGTATAGAACTTATGCTATGCTTAGATGTAGGGTAGAGAAGGGGAGGAGAAGAGAAATTTGAATTTAACCTTGTTTGGGAGTTTTATTGGGAAAGTGAAGGAGAGGAAAGTGAGGAAATTTTACAGTAGAATTTTATACCCCAAATTGCGGGGTAAAAGAGGGGAAGAGAAGGGAAAGGAAAATTTACCATTCCTTTCCTTCCCTCGGTGACCTCTCAAACAGAGCATTAATATGGTGAGTATTGTTGGCTAAACAAGTTGTTGTCTTTTGAACACTTTGATGAAGGATATTGATAGAATTAGGATCATGATCACATAATGGCTTGAGAGGATATCTTGTGGAATTTTGATATGTGAAAGCTCCCATAGCCTAGCTTGGATAGGCAACATATGCCTTCCGATATTTAGAAGCGCTCAAAAGATGCAAGACGACTTTTAAGCCGTCTTTTTGGAATAAATGAAACCGTAATTGGTTTTTTTTAGATAACCAATGATTGTGATAAAGTAATGACCCCACTACTATTTTCTTGACGACACATAGGATCGGAATCCAGCCTATGTCCAAGTAACCTTAAATAAAGAGGTATCTCTGTTGCAAATTAAACATAAGGCGGCGAAATCCCAAATTCCATTTGCGTTCTGTTTGAGATTGAACAAAAAAGACTTCGATGGCATCATAATGGAAAAGTCATTTTGGAGCAAACGTTGTTGTATTATCATGATATCGTAATATGCACCAATCTTGTTAGGTTTCTTAGCTGCTGGGATCTTGTGAGGACGTTTTTCTATGCTTATAAGTTTCAAATTTGGTTTACTCTCTTTACCCATTTGTTTAATTATGGCAAAGATATTTGGCATTTTCTTAATTGTTCATTCTCTTCAAGGGGGAAAAAATTGTTTTTATCAACAAAATTCAATATGGAGTTAAAAAATAAAGTCGGTGATTTGAGTGTTTAATAGGAATATTTTCCTCCTTTTTACAGTCCATAATTAATCAAGTTGAGGTGAAGATTAGACCGATTATATTGAGTGTTGGGGTCTCGAGCCAGAGAGTGTTGCCGTGTCTAGCTTTGGTTAAGTTTTAATTTCTTATAAAGTTGCATCTGCCTCTGTTTTGGACCTCTTTATAGAACAAACTTGCTGTGTTTTCACTGAAAAATATCTTTAGGCTACAAGCTTATAGTACTGTCGACTTTTATATTGGCGTTAAAGTTGAAAATGGGGCTCTCCATATGATGAGACATAAAGTCCCTCACGTTTGTCTTTTTTTTTTTTTGTAAATGAAAAGATTTATTCATCACCAAATATGTGAAAATATAAATACATCAAGAATCTCATCATATGTATGAGATATCAAAAAAAACTGTAACTAAAGCTCCACATTTGTCACTTTATTTCCTCGACCTTTGACTAAACTTTTTATGCTAAAATTATGCTACGTTCCACATTAGCTAATAAAAATGTCTGCCATCTAATTTAAACTTTTCCCCCCTTTGCGGATTTAAAAGAACATTAAAACATTGAAACGATGTTTATATATCCAAACATCATGCGTAGAGCTTAATTTTATTATTTAAACGTGGGGATCCTTTGGAGGCAATTTGGAGTTAATTAGATTATATGCAAACATTATGCGTAGAGCTTAATTTGATTATCCTCAAAATGATGCCGTGGGGATTCTTTGGAGTTAATTTAATCTTCAATTTGTTTTTCCTCATTTAAAAAGGGTAGTTTGTACGCCTTATATTAACCCTCGTCTTCTTTTTCTTTTTCTTTTTTTTTTGGTTGTTAAGGAAGAAGACACAATAATGCCGGCTAAAAACAATTGTCCTTCTCTTTGGAGTTATAGCGTTATAATCAAGTAGAGAACAGGGTCGTTATCAAATGTCTGGCTCACAATTAAAAAGAAAAAAGAAAAATAAATAAAATAGATAGAGACCGAAATTTGATGAAGAGGCCACCTATAACCTTATCTTGGACGCTTCACACTAAAATGCTCTTATTAATACTAACAATATATATACTAATATACCTCGATAATTCGTTGACTTTGTCTCATATATATATAAAGCATGTATGCGGTGATGATATTGATTATTTAAACATTGGTAAATTCAGGGGTATTCCTAAGCAATCAAGTGGAATATGATTGCTTTACTTTACACTTGTTTAAGTGGATGTAGCATATCCTTTTGCATATCCATTCCATGGTATAAGTTAGACTGGGATAGGGATGAGAAAGACATGCACTAAGGCAACTTGGCAATTGAAGTACCAATCAATGAGAGATGTAAATATTCTCTTTGGACGACGGAAATATCACTTCTTTAATCATAATTTATTTTATGATACTTAGATGAGTGGCTCATCAATAACTTAACAAACACAATACTTTTTTTAATGATAAATTCCACATATATAACTCCCATCTTCTGCAATTTGTCCTTTTGTAAATGTTTTTCCCCCGGGTGGCACTAGGGGCACACCCCCAACCACATCCCAAACTACACCTCCTCTCTCATATGCTACAGTACACTGGGGCCCACATGAGAATTTAAAATTTTAAAATCTCATGTGGGGTCCGGTACACTATAGCATATGAGAGAGGGGATGTGATTGGGGTGTGCCCATATCATTTTCCTTTTCTCCCACAATAAAAACCTCCTTTATAATAGGGTGGCTGTACAAAAACCACGAAAGTTCAATTTATAGGAAAGTCATCTTAAAGGGGTTTTGACTGCAATCAAACATCTTAACCTATTTTCTATGATTTTAACTAAAATTATCAAACTACCCTTAAAAACACAAGTGTCAGGCGTTAGGTTTGGTTAAGAAGACATGTCAGGTGCCTAACATGTGTATTTTAAGGGAAATTTTTGAGCATTTTAGTCAAAAGTTCATCAAAAACATGTTAAGATGTTTGATTGCAACCAAAACCTCCTTTAAAGATAGTTTATATATAAACGGAACTTGGTGATTTTAGCAGAATTACCTTTATATTAAATGTTGCTTACGTGAAAAAAAAAATCCTTTTGTAAGTTTGCCTTATTTCTAATCTTTATAAGTCATAACCATTCAATTAAAGAAAACAGTCTTTACACTATCTAATCGTGACTATTGACGTCACATCTGTGAATGTGCGCGTAGAATTTGAAGTTGGAAAATGATAGTGGCACACTCTCGATCACACCTCCAACCACACCCCCTCACTCATTTGCTACAGTACACCGGGCTCCACATGAGATTTTAAAATTTAAAATCCCATGTGAAGCCCGGTGTACTGTAGCAAATGAGAGAGGGGGTGTGGTTAGAGGTGCGGTTGGGAGTGTGCCCCTAGTGCCACCCTTTGAAGTTCTCTCCATGGAAATTATTTATTTATTTATTTACACTCACAAATCTAGAGATTGCATTTACTCTTTCTTTTCTTTTATTGGGTTAATGACAAAAAAGATTGGATTAACGACAAAAAAGAAAAGCTACATGCAGCTGCTTTCATCCTTTTTAAAGTACATAAAAGACGTAGATCTGCGCGTGTTATACGGAGAGTGAGGAATTTAGGGCTCAATGGTTGACGTAGCATAGCACCAAGATAATCATAAACATTGTGGGTATATATTCTTTCTAATTTTAATTTTAAGATGAGGTCACTTTTATGGGTTGTAGTCTTGTAGATAAAAAAAAAGTATCTCCGCAAGAGACCTTCACAATTATCATATTGATCAAACCTTTGCAACTTTATACTTAAATCCACATTAGAATATTTATAATTATTAATTTTTAGCAGATAATGCTTTTGCTCTATTGAAATATTAGTAAAGCATTTTTCTAGTCTATTGATCTTGCCAAAAGTATTTCTATAGCCAACTCTTTTGTAAATGAGTTCAAATTATGTGAATTCTACCTGAATTTTAGCCTGATTTTTGTCCATCTTCATTGTTCATCTTGTCAAAGTCTCCAAAAAAGCCTACGCCTATTTTAAAGATAAAGGTCAAAAATGTTTTTAATGTCCGCAAGGTTTCATTCTAAAACTATGATTTTTTTTAGTAACCAAGTCCAGAATCGAACCCAAGGTCATGAGAGTCATATTGGAACCTCCCAGCCGTCCGGTTCGCTCGTGGTGGATAAAACTATGATTTATTTTTATTGTATAAGAATATCAACAATGATGGATCAAATCCGAAACCAAAATTCAAACCAATAATATTTTTTTAATGAAAACAGTTATATTTGGATTAAAAAAATTCACAGTGCAGCGTATTAAGATAAGATGACTTGGTAGGAGAGGAGGAGGGAGGGAATTAAGTCAAATTCTCACCAATTTAACACAGTCACGGATCAATATTAATTAGTCTAAATCATCCCATGCTTCGTTCAGTGATTATAATTTTCTCATCAACGACATGGACTTCCTCAACCAACTAGTCCTCTTGTCATTTTCATGTCCTACCAAGGTTTGGGATTATTGATAGACATCAAGTTTTAGACGTAATATTGCTCCACTTTGCGTCTAGTTTCATGTGATGAACCCCCTTTTAAAAAAAAGAACTGACCTTTTTTTTTTCTAAGCAGGGCTTACTCTTGATAGTTCTCTTAATTTAATGAGGTTGATTGAAGCATTAGTTTGTAACTTACATTTACCTGGAAAAAAATTTATTTTAAATTCAATAAATTCAAAATGCCTTCCATCCAATTACTGGATTGGAACTGCATTTACTAGTTTAGTCAATCATATTGAGGACCAAAGCAACATCAATGGGTCAATTGCAGAATTTGACATTGTAGTTTTATGTCCAACCAATCAACTAGATGAATAATTCAAGTGCATGCTTAGAAAAAAAAAGTCTCATACTTGAGCCTAAAAAATGGTAGACCAATTTTAGCCTTTTTCCCCCCCTCTTATCCTTGATTAAAAAAACAAAAAACTACATAAGGTTAATTAAAGTTAACATAATGTTAATCAAGCTGCATAGAAAAGTTAACCCTTATTTTTTGCTCTTTGTCCTGCTTGAGGAGATTCCCAAGTTGATGCAATCTTATACTATACTCATTAAAAAAATCCATTGACAATTTCCTATGTTCGCTGAAAGAGCAAGTGCTTATCCAAGAGTTACTTATAAAATAGTATATATTTTGAAACATAACAACCCAAAACCAAGCCTCGGGTCTCTCGACGTGAAGGTTGATGACTCATAGCTTAAACAATCATAATAATATATGGATCATATTTTAAACATTGTTTATCATAAAAAGATAAGGTGCACACATGGAATTAGTCGGTTAAGTATTTTGTTAATTGCACTTGCTTCTTTTTTGTTCTATTCAATTCTAGAGTAGCATATACCTTTTTTTTTGGCTAACCAAGGCTAGCATGTACTCGCTCCAAATATGGTGCCCACGAGGAGGTGGAGAAGATATTTTGGAGACGTCAGCCTTAAAATAATTCAAAAAGACCCCAACCATCTCTAGTGGATGTAGCACTTAATAGCACGAGTGAGCCCAAGGAGGATCCAACAATGAGACGTTGTCTTTAAATTAGGGTACAGCAGGAGCTTGAGGGGGAAAAATTTCAAAAAAAAGTTGAAGAGAATGGCATTATCCGTATCAGTG
>BQKN01065763.1:510748-561268 GCA_022839385.1 Asparagus kiusianus | reverse complement strand
CCATTTTGTTGATTATAGGCAAATCTGAGAAGCAATCAAGAGCAAAATCAACTCCCCCTCCTTCATATTCAATGGCATCCTCCGCCTCCTCTGCCCCGCCACCGTCGTCATCGCCTCTGACGTCGTCGACAGCGAAGAAAAGTTTCCTTTGTTGGATCCTCCCCTTTCTCCTCACCGCCAATCTCGCCGTTGGAGGTAAAAAAGTTGTAATTTTTAGGGTTTTAACTCAACTCCTTGGTTCTTATTGTTCATGTTCTCAATAAAAAATTACAAAATTCCTAAAACTTCATCTTCAATGGCATCCTCCGCCTCCTCTGCTCTGCCACCACCGTCAGCAGCGAAGAAGAGTTTCCTTCGCTGGATCCTCCCCTTTCTCCTGATCACCAATCTCGTCGTCGGAGGCAAAAAAAGTTGTAATTTTAGGGATTTAACTCAACTCCATGGTTCTTATTGTTCCTTTTCTCAATAAAAGATTGCAAAATTCCTAAAACTTCATGAGGCAGTGCCATAAATCACCAATCTATGCTTTTTTTTCCTTCAAAATTCTCAGTGACTTGGACTGGGATGTCCATGAGGCAATGCCATCGAGGGATCTACTTGCATTATGGTTTATATTACATATTGATCTCATGTTATTTTAAGAAATATGTATCGATATTTTGTTGCATCATAGTTTACTTATTTGTTAATTTTTGGTGTTGTCTGAGGAATCAATATCAGTTTATATTCTAGAAAGATTGGGAATTGCATCCTAGGACATCTTTGAAACTGCCGAGAATAAATGTTTACCAAGAAAAAATGGTTTACATAATATGCTACCATTGAGCTTCAATAATAAAATAGTTTACATAATATGCTACCATTGAGCTTCAATAATCAATTCATTTTCTTTTGCTTATCCATGTAGTAAATTTATCTTTTGGAATGTGTGATATATGACTCTAAACGATATATATTATGTACATTCTAGGTGGCATTGATTTGTGAGTACCTTAGGTCCAAAATGATATGGATCCTCTGTTTAGCTCATCGATAATTTTGCTTATGTCTCCACCGTAGGTCCAAAATGATAACTTTGATTATGGAAAACCGATGTGAATTATTGTATTGTTTGTTATTGCATATATTGTTCGCTGCACCAAATTACTCTTAAATCCATTGTAGCCTGCATTTGGTCTTAAATGTGGCTTGATCAATTGTTATTGCTTCTATGTCAAAAAATTATGGACATAGTTACTTCTTATGATTTTCTTGACTAAATTGAGATGTTGAAATGTGAATCAAAGTTATCATTTTGGTCATTTATTATGTCTCCGCCTTAGGTCCAACCAATTTTGTGATTTTTTCTTCTTTTTGTGAGAATATCATCTCATCCTTTGCTTTCTGTATTTGTCCTTTTCTCTTTACCATCAGTGACGATTTTGAAACCTAAGTTTAACTTCTTATTTCACAATGATTTTTTCATCGTCTATATTATTTTCTTAGCTGCATTCTGTTTATGCAGTTTGTCTTTAGAAGATATACAACAGTGGATCTTATTCTTGGTTTTCTGTTTCTTTTGCTAATGATGTTTCTGTTCCTTCTCGCAGACTTAATATATTTGTGCCTATTGTGATAGCGGCATTTGCAGTGCTGGTACCAGTCAATTGGACAAACGACACTCTAGAGAAATCATTAATAGTACATAGTGACATAGACAAGCTTTCCATATCAAACATCAAAATTGGATCCTAGGGGTGAGTTCTAGGAATTCTTAAGTTAACATATGATTTTTTTTATCAGCATACTGCTACTATTACTTATTGCTTTTTGGAATATTAATTGCTCAAGTTTATGGAAGTTTTGTGAATGGAAACTATGCATATGGCTTCTAAATAACTTTTAGAGACTGTTAACATGGAAATGTTGAATCAATTAAATAGCTTGAAAATGTCAAATGCAAATTATTAGTTTTATGATGCTAATTAGGCTGGTTATGTCATTATTGATTCATCTTTTATTTATTTGAAATGTTTTTTCTATTTTTGAAGTTGTATAATATGTATTAGCTTATTTAATTTTCTACATTGCTATCCTGCTCGCAACAGTGTAGTTATATTTTTTATTTCCTTTATAAAGCTCTAATTTTAATCCAATTAAGATCTGAATTGGTGAATATTTCACTTACAAGTTGAATGTGAATATTTCTAACAATGCTCTTTCTTATTGCATTTATATTTGAGAATGTCCATATCCAGAAATATTTAGTTTGTCTATTTGATGAGTTGCTACATTGTTTACTCTAGAAATTTCTTGATAATGTAAATAAAGAATCCATTGCGTGAAAATAAGGTTTAGGGTATCAAGTTCAAAAAATTGAAAGAGAATTAGAAGCCGTGAGTAAGTCCACGTGGATTTAAATATGGAAGATTATGATAAACGGTGCAAGGCTAAAAGTAAAGATTGCTAAAGTATAGTTTTATTTCAATGCCATGGTTTGCATTTCACATGAGTACTAAGTTGGGGCTATTGTTTACATTCGCCTTTATGTAAAATTGTTTTTTCTCTTCAAGTCAAGTGACAATCACAGAGAGTCGATGGTTAAAATTATATTGGATTTGGTGGCTTCTTTATCTAATATGTTTCATTTCAGCTACTTGATAGTATTGAATATTGGATTGGGATTTTAAGAAATATCAATGACTCTGTGTTTACTTTATGAGCTTATATAGAAATTGCCAGTGAGTAGGTACTAGCTAGAAGTATATACATACTTGCAATCTTTCTCGTTTAATTTCTAATAATGTTAATAAGCGCGCTATTTCTCATTAGCTTTGTCTCTTTTTTAGTTCTCATTTCATGCACCTCAGTTGGGAATAGTTGAAAATAAGCATCAAGAGACTAACCAATATTCTTTGACTTTGTTATAATTTCTATATCGAAGCTACTAAGAAGAGCACCGTTGAATTTGAATTAGTTTACTATGTCCCAGATGCTTATTTTCAACTCTAGGACACACATATTTAATTTATTGGTTGATGCTTATTTCAGGTCAAAGTTTAAGATTGACAACCCATCAGAATTACAAGCTGAAGATTAATAAGAAGAAATCATTATCGCTAAAGCACATAAAATATCTTGAGCTTGTCAGAAATCAAAAAGAGCAGCAAGAAAATCTTGCGTTCCAAACAGTACAGTTTACTATGTCAAAAATTTTGCTGATTTTAAGTTAAAGCATGTCAAATATATTGGTTGAGGATTACTTCAATAATGACTTGATAAAGGGGTTTCTTAGGTTTGCTTGGAGTAATTTTATTGTGTGGTTTAATTGGGTAAAATTTTGTATAAACATGAAGAAAATTGATTGTGCGTTAGTAATTGTTTGGCAATTTGTCCAATTATTAACATTGACTTGGATAACTTGAGGATTACTATGTAGTTTGGGTAATTTGAGGTTTTTATGTTAGTGGAATGTATTTTTTTTAATTTGTAGTATTATAGATCTTTTTGTTACTAATGCGGGAGAATTTTATGAAATTTAGATGTTGATAATAATAGTAATAAGCTTATTAGTTGATTATGAGTAATATTCATGTTTGGTAATGATAGTAATAAGCTTATGGGTTGACTGTTAGTAATATTAAGTGATTAATGATTAGTTTTATTAGTAATATTAACTGTTAATAATATTAAGTGATTAATGATTAGCTTTATTAATGAACCTGCTTACACGTTTAAGAAAGTAAAGTTATAAAACAACCCGTGCTTTGCACGGGCATGAAAACTAGTAGTTTTAATTCGAACATGATTATTAGAAAATATGAATAGAGGGCAAGAAGTCATCTTTTAATGGGGTAGGTTATAACATGACACATGTCAATTTTTTTTGTGCTTTTTAGAAGTATCACTAATTTCCCGTTATAAATCAAAGAGGGATTATAATCATTAGATATAGATACTTAATATTTATTTTTATATGCTATCAGATATGGATGCGGATATACTCATGATATATGTGACCTTTTGCATGTCAAGTCTCATAATCTATGTGGAAGTTGTGACAAACTTAACGACCTGGTTAAGAAGAAAGTTGCTAAACACAACTTCTTCTTAACCTAGTTAGTGGTTCTTAACCAAGATAAGGAGTAGGATTTGTGTTTGGTAAAACTAGGCTAATTGTGGCCTAGTTATCTTAGTTTAAATTCATCCAATTAACTAGGATAGGGTTGGACCACCTCCCATTAGATCAATCCTAACCTGGCTAAGAACTTAACCAAGTTGGAGACGAAGAGTTTTGCCAAACAAACCCTAAATCTTAACATCAGAGTTGGGCTCAAGGTTCAATCGATTGAAAATTTCCACGCAAAACAGACTCTTTTGTTCACTAAATCTATTGCTAATTCACACAGAGTGCATGATGAAATGCTTTGTAGCAGCCTATGATAATCTGTTTGTATTTTTTTTAATTAGGTATTTGCCCCAACTGTTGTACACGTTACGGCTAATTAAGACCCCAACAGTTATATTAAGGTCCCAACGGTTCCAACCATTGGGACTTTTTTTTTTAAATTAAAAAATAAAATTTTCTTGCGCCTAACGGTTGTAACCGTTGGGGCAAGTTTTTAACCGTTGGGACAAAATTAGCCACAACGCGATTTGCCCCAACGGGTGTTTTAGCAGCCCCTACGTTTGTAACCGTCGGAGAGACATGCTCAGCCCCAACGGTTACAACCGTTGGGGCTGCTACCGTTTGTAGTAGTGAAAACACCAAAAACTTATTTAACATGCATGAAAATTTTAAATTAGAATTGTTATGATTATTTCGTCGTTATGTATCATCTTCAGGTTTTGTTATGCATGATGTCACATGAAGTTTTCATGTTTTTTCGCAAATTATATCACTTTTGCACAAATGGCAGGAACTGAATATAAAACTTTCTTAAACTCGATTATCTAAATGACAAATTGGTGAAAGATCGATTATAAATGACAAATTGGTGAAAGAATTTAAACTTTAAATAAAATTTTAATTTGAATAGGACCAACAAAGTTTATCAAAATTGGTTGCATTTGCAGAAACTTTTGCCTCTAATCCAATTTGTTAGTAAATCAAATCTTTGTTTAAACAATAAAGCCAAGGCATGGGCCTCAGGCATGGGCCCAAACTGTTTACTTGGATTTTGCAGAAGCTTTTGCTGGACAAAACTATTTGTTCGCATTTTTTCCCTTTTGAGGACACAAAACTGTCTGTTTTGCGTGGGGGCAATTTTAATAGGATGAGACCTCAGATAATTTTACCCCTTAATTTAATTTTAGTTTCCAGTGGCCATTTTTTTTTATCTGCTGTGACTTTCTATGTTTGGTCCTAAAACCTTAAGGCCCAAACTGGCTCCGCATACTGCAAGAGGATACTGGGAAGGCCTGCTTTCTATCTTTGTATCAGCCCAATAGTAGTCTTTCTTCGCCAGTTGTATTTTAGTGTTAGAAGTGCAGATTCTTCAAGGACTTTAATGGAATAAAAGATGTTCAGAGGAGCCATGTGCAAAAAACCCATCAAACATAATGGCATTGTGGAATTAAAATAGTTGAGGGGGTTATTAGAAAATACATCCAAAGTTCAGGGGGATTTCTGAAATTTAGCCCTATTTTTAATTTTCATTAGATGCATCTGCATTTAAATACCCCAGAACTTACATCATTTTTAACTTTGATATCTCCAAGTTTTTTTCTTCCCAGAGAGTGCCCCCAGAGTTCAACGTAGTAACTTTTACCTAAAGCAAATTATCAAGGGGTATCTATGTTAAATCTTTTGTACTTTAGATTCATTTATAACTTTTACTTTTAGAGCCTGTTTGGTTCGTTTCCTTCACTTTCCATAGATGATTTTCCTTCACTTTCTTGTGTTTCCTTCACTTTCCTAAAAAATATTTCTTGTGTTTGTTTCGCCAAAAAATATGTAGTGAAAGTACTTTACATCATTTTCTAGTGTTTGGTTCAACTTGAAAAAAAAAGAAAATATGTAGTGAAAGTACTTTACATCATTTTCTAGTGTTTGGTTCAAACTAAAAAATTAAGAAAACTTGATTGTGGTCACCATGGTAAGATTACCACCCAACATAATAGTTGTGCTCAAAAAAGGCCATTATTTCATTATCTGCCTCGCCATAAAGTTTATAAAGCAATGTTGGCTGCAATATATTGCCTCGTCAATATATTGTTGCTATAAACTTTGGTTGCATATCTTAAAAATAGCCCATCATCATAACACAAAATATGCATACCAACCAAAGGCCAACCAAGAGCTGAAACCAAGGCCGAGAGCAGGTTGAAACCATGCACAAAATTAAAACAAAGGCCAAGCATCAACATGAAAGCAAAGGCCAACCATAGCTGACCAACAACACATAATAGTACCAAGAGCTGGAACCAAGGCAGAGAGTACAATAAACCTGCACAAAATTTAAATAATGGCCAAGCATCAACTGAATCCGAAGGCCAACCACAGCTGACCAACCAAAGGACAAGCAAGAGCTGCAAGAGGCCAACACAACCAAATCCCAAGCAACAAGAGGCTGCAACCAAGGAAAGCACAAAATCAAGAGCTACAAGAGGCCAACACAAGCATCAACGGAATCCGAAGGCCATCATCATAGCTGACCAACCAAAGGAAAGCAAGAGCTGCAAGAGGCCAACACAACCAAATGCCAAGCAACAAGATGCTGCAACCAAGGAAAGCAACAAGAGGCTGCACAAAAAACACAACTGAAACAAAAGCCAAGCTGTGCCAAAGACCAACCACAGGCCAACACAACTAAAGACCAAAGGCCAACACAACCAAATGCCAAGAAACAAGAGGCTGCAACCAAGGAAAGCAACAAGAGGCTGCACAAAAAAAACACAACTGAAACAAAGGCCAAGCTGTGCCAAAGACCAACCACAGGCCAACACAACCAAATCCAAAGACCAAGCATGGAAACAGCAAACCAAACAACCAATATGGAACCTTCGAACCAACACAACCAAGAGCTAAAACCAAGGCAAAGTGGAACACAAATTCAGACTCACCAAAAGCCAACACAACAATTTAGCTCCAAAGACCAAGCAACTAAAACCAAAGGCCTGCTTCTAACACAAATTCAGACTCACAACATGAATCATCAACATGGAAACAACAAACCAAACAACCAACATGGAAACATCAAACCAACACAACCAAGAGGTGAAACCAAGGCCGAGAGGAGGTTGAAACCATGCTGACCAAGGGCCAAGCAACATGAGGCCAAGCTGAAACCATTGCAACATGTCAGGTACACAATGGAAACCATAAAAAAGCACAAATGAAAACAGCACACACCAAATCCAGGCTGACCCAAGGCCAACCAACGGCCAACACAACAATTTAGGGTCCAAGGGCCAAGCAACAAGAGGCTGCAACCAAGGAAAGCACACACCTGGACATGAATCTGAAACATGGAAACAACAAACCAAACAACCAATATAGAACCTTCGAACCAACACAACCAAGAGCTGAAACCAAGGCCAAGTGGAACACAAATTCAGACTCACCAAAAGCCAACACAACAATATGTCAGGTACACAATGGAAACCCCCAAAAAACACCACTGAAACAAAGGCCAAGCTGTGCCAAAAGCCAACCAAAGGCCAACACAACCAAAGACCAAAGGCCAACACAACCATGCTGACCAAGGGCCAAGCAACATGAGGCCAAACAAACACCATTGCAACATGTTCCTCACAATGGAAAACCACAAAAACTGAGCTCAAAAGGGCCAAACAAGCCAAGATGGAAATCAAACCAAAGCTCAAAAGAAATTATAGAAAATGTGCTCAGAAAAGGCTCTTTTCTTCATTATATGCCACGCCATGAAGTTTATAATAGCAATGTTGGCTACATTTACTGCCTCGCCAATTGATCACTAGTATAAACTGTAGCAGCATATCTTCAACATTGAAGCCCATCATCATAACACAAAATATGCATACCTCTTTAACTTTAATTCATCAAGGGAAATCATTATAGAACCCCACTTGTAAACCTGTCAAACACGTAAGGCATTAGCATACCAAGTTTATAATATAACATATAAAGCCACAACTGAGATGCATGAAGATAGAGATAGTAGCATAAGTTTTGCACAAATATAAGTTTAATACATGTACCATAGTTGTTAGGCAAAATGATGAGCTTTCATCTAGTTCATTTACATCCAAAAATAATTACGCTTGTTTACATAAAAAAATAATTATACATCCAAAAATAATTAGCTTGTTTCACAAAAATGTCCCAAAAGCATCGCAATCCAACCTTCCACCATTCTAATCAAGAGGTTAACTCTTCATGAACTCAGTCAACGCCTTCTTTTGCATAATAGTTGGCCTCCCCATAAACAACCTATCTTGTGATTCATTCTCATGCAATTGTTGATAAAACTTATCAAAAATTTCTATGTCAAATTCATCATCATGTGCAAATATAGCTTTTGCCAACTTCTCGGTCCAATGCATAGTCACCACGCGCATAGATGAGGTGAATTGTTTTACCTTATTTACTATCTCACGCATAAGCACCGTTTCCTCACTAAACCTAGCTTCCTTTCCTTTACGCATCTTTGACACGTCATTTTTAGCTTTGTTCACACTAGAAGATGGATTGGATTTTAAGGGCATAGTTGGAACCTTCGGTGGTGGAACATCATCTTCATCTATAGATACATAGCTAGGTGTGTTCTCCTTTGACACACTAATATCATCATCATCATCACCAATATTAAAATGTGCACTACCACCAAATTGTGACAACACATCTACCGCATAATCTCCTCTAGCAACATCGTCTCCAATAATAGTTGCGAGGTCTTCATAATGTTTCATAGGCTTGTTGATGTATTCCCTAAGTTTAGAACTATTCATTCTCTTATCCTGCATAGTTTAAGGCATATATCAAATACATATATGGACAATATTGAACAAAATTAGAAAATTATAAATACCTCAAGCCATCTATCAAAGCAAGCTTCATCCATAATCACCATCTTCTTTGCATCATCCCAATCGGCACCGCTCAAGTTACGACATTTTTGCATGTCCAAATATCTATTGCGAATAGTTCTCATACGATTTTCCACATTCTCGGAAGTGAACGTTGAACCTAATTGTTCATTTATATAATAGGTGGCGCTATGATAAGCGGTTTTTTTGAACTTCTTATCCGCTTTCAATCCATCCCTAGCACATTTTGCAAGGAAAGGAATTAACAAATCATCATGTTTACTCTCCCATAATATGTTAACTCTCCTCTTGCAAGCCTCTTTCTTTTTGGATTTATGAGCAATAGCTTTTTTTCCTCTTTGGATTAGGGGATGAACTTTCATCACCATCAATATCTTTAGCACTCCTCTTGTTGCTTTGACATTGTTGATTAGGTGACGGAGTTTCACCCATGCTATAACTTTGACGTTGTAAAGTTGGAGGAGCATTTAGCATGTTCATGAATGACATTGGTGGTTGTTGGCCAATTCCCCAAAAGTTAGCATCTTACATTTGAAAATTATTCCAAAAATTAAGACCTTGGCCAACTTGTGAAGAGTGATAAGGCATAAAGCCCGGGTTAAACCCACAAGGGATTGATGAATTCCTTGGGGTTCGAGGCGATGAATTGGATGTCGTACTCTTGCCTTTGACCTTATCAAGTTCCTCACAATTGAAGTTGTCGGCCATACCTAGAAAATAGTTATAGAGAAATACGTAAAATATACGTAAGTTGAGTAAATAAAGTGTGTCCTAAGAGAATTACATACAACACATAATAGAAGCATACAAATGTTTCGCCAATTAACGTTCTATAGTTTTACACACGCTAACATAATATGAAGTACATGAAAATAGAATAATTCAAAACATGAGACAACATCACTATCATATTGCATCACATGCCTATTTCATTAGTATTCTCTCCCTTATACTTATCACAATAATCAACCCATATTTCCCAAGCTATTTGATCTCTACGATTCTTCCATACGTTTCTTGATTCTGTTTGCTCCCTTTGAGTTTGGGGTTGAGAGAAATCAACAATATTATTATCATCTTCATTAGCAACATCACCTTCATCATCTTCGATCTCAACGGTCTTATTGAATATGTCATCATCCGGGTCAACCATTGCAATATAATTGTGAAGAACTGCACAAGCTAATACAATATCCACTTACGCGCGAAAAGGGTAATGAGATTTCGCGGTGAGAATTTTGAAACGATTCTTCAAGCAACCAAATGAAGATTCAATCTTAGACCTTAAAGAAGAATGTTTAAGATTGAATAATTCCCTTCTATTTTTAGGTGTTCTTCCTATTTGTTCCTTCAAATGGTAACGAACACCACGATATGGGGAGATAAAACCCGGCATGGTCGTGTATCCCGCATCACACAAGTAATACTTTCCTACAAATGCATGATGTGAAGGCGTTTAGTAGAATTTTTTGTCAATTCATCGAATAAACCAATATTAATTAAAGTAATTACTTAAAAATTAAGATTTGATGAAATTACCATCGTATACTTTCAAGCCATGAGGTTGTGGCCTAGACAATGCATCTTGGAGGACTCTAAAGTCATTTGCAGAACCTTCCCATCCAGCTAATACGTAAGTGAATAACTTGTTTGGAGTACAAGTTGCTAAAACATTTTGTGTAACACCTTTTCGACCACGGAATCGTGGTTGAAGACTAGCAGGTAGCGTAGCATCAACATGTGTAGCATCTATCATACCAATACAATCCTAGAGAATAAAAAATTATAATTGAATCTTTTTTTTTAAATTAAATGAACATGCTTTTAATCACAAATTAAAGAGAGAATACCTTGAAATAAGGATAGTATAGAGGGTTGCTAAGGATCTCCTGTGGAACTTCATTCCGTGCTTGTCTTAAAAAGCGTGGTCGTATGTGGCAAATAGCTTCTAACACTTTGTTGAAATACATACTCATAGTCTCGCCAGATCTAATAAAATGTGACCTAATACTTCGATTTTTAGTTTTTTGCCCCAAAATATTCAAAGTCATAGCAAGTTGCTCCTCCACTGTAACATGTCTTGAGTCTCGTAATAAATCGTTGCTCCTCAATATCTCTGCAAGCTTCATAAAAGCACCACTTCGCATTCTAACATAGTTGACACAATTATCACTAAATCCATTATATATGCGATCCAGGTGTTGTTTTCTATTTTGATATTGTATTATTCTCTCTTCACTAGGACCTGCACGTATAGATCTACGTCTACTTTGCATTCTCCTCATGAATGCCATAACCATAACCAAGACAGATAGTACAGCACCCGAGCACATATTAACTACGGTTTCTTCATCGAGATCACCATCCATCTAAAATACAAACGTCATATTAAAGCAGATAGTAACAGTAAACGAAGATGGTTGTCTAATTATATTGCTAAGGTCCTATTTGCAAAATGAAAAGACAAAGCTATTAGACTTGGGTTTAAAAATATATTTGGAAACTAATACAGATAAAATCAGGTCACATTGTTCAATATGATGACTTCAAGCCTGGTCCATGACCCACAATTAAAAATACATATTTTTCTCTTCTTATCCCTAGGCCAATAAGAATAGTAACTACAATAAAAATTGATTCATTTCTCATCATTCAAAGAAATAAAATGTTTTTCGACTATACTAATTTCTTTTTACGCAAACATGTGCCCTTCATTCATGATAAATTAGCATGGAAAAATTTATAACGTAGTCATACAGACCACGAAATTGCTACTAATATTCTTAAAATTTATAACACGAGGTTGTTTAAGCATGGTAAATTTTGCAAATTGTGCCCTTCATTCATGATAATCGATCTTCATCAATTACTAATTTGTTTTTACACAAAGACCAAAATGAAATTGCTACTAATATTCATGTTAGCATGAACTCAGATCAATAGTTGACGCAAGCAACCAGAGCATATATATTAAGCTGCATAAAATTAATGCCCAAAATCGGAGCTCAAACAGATCAAAGCTCAATCAGACCATGAAAATCCACATGTCAGAGCTCAAAATCGGAGAAAAAACAGTGCTCAAATCGGAGCAAGAGCTGAAGATCTCAAAAATATAAGGCGTTTAGGGTTTTTTTTACCTGAGTAGCGCGCAAGATCTCAAGAACAGCGACCTTCTTTCAAATCCCCAAATCAACCGCAAGATCAAGAACAGCGACCTTTCAAAATCCCCAAATCAACCGCAAGCTCTCAAGAACAGCGATCTCCTTTTAAATCCCCAAATCAACCGCAAGATCTCAAGAACAGCGATCTCAAGATCGCAATAAATCAAAACGGAGGAAGATCGAGCTCGCTTGCACATGAGAATGGCATCAAGAAGTGAGAACGAGAGCTGGAGGAGCAAAAAGCCGTGCGAAGTTGATGTGGAAAATCGGGGTGGAAGCGAGAGCAGGTGGCGGGAGAAAATGGAGGGAAGGAACGACGCGGTGATCAGAAACCTAGGGTGAAAGGAGAGGGGGGGAAATGAGCTTTGATCACTTTTCATCAAAATCGGTGTTTTGGGAACGGAAAGGAATTTTCAGCAAATCACCACTTTCAGTTCCCTTTTCTTTCGCCGTTCAAAACGAAACAAACATCCGTAAATGAAAAAAACTGACAGAATTTTCAAAGTCAATTTTCAAAATGGGCTTTTCCTTCACTTTCAGCTCAAATTTGAGCGAAACAAACAGGCCCTTACCAAAAAAGGTTGGAAAAGGAATCGACCTTCTGAACTTTAATCCATACCCCAAAAGGCAGGACGATTAAAGCCGTACAAAACCGGAGCGATAAAATTGTTCACAGGCTAACAATTCTTCTGAAAAGATAATGATTAAAGCCAATTATCATAATTATGTGCCTTAATGGATTGTGTTGATTGATCTCCACTAAAACTTAAATATGATCATTGTAGCTCATTCGATACGCAAGGTAGGTATTAATGAATAATTATCGAGGCTGAACTAATCAAGATCTTTCATTAGGAATTAAGTGCGTGAATCCTTGTACTCGTTTTTTCTTAATTAACAGGTAGAACAACTACCAAGCTTTTTTTTCTTAAAAAAAGAAAAAATATCGGTGTCCAGGACAACCGAGCCTGGGATCCGATAGGCTTGGTGCAGCCTCATCCTAGCTAGATACTCGTTGCAATCTGCTTCGTTTCTATATGGTTTTATATAGAGAAAGTTTTGGGTGGATTTTATCCAAAATTCTCTTCCGATGCAATTAATCCTCCTAAATTGTTATGACAAATTCCTAGGGATAAGCTAATATCAATCACACGAGAGCACGGAAAAATATTAAGAACGCACGAACACAAAGATATATGTGGTCCGGCTTGTAACCTACGTCCACCGGCGAAGGAGGAGAAAAGCTTTATTAATTGTGAGGAATACAAAGTGGAATCTCTCAATCTCTCAATCCAAAATAACACCCCAAAATTCCCGTACAAGCTCTCTAAATAAAAGGAACAAAAGAGAAGAATATCAAATAGGCTTCACAAAAGAACTTTCTCTTCCTGATTGGTGCTCTGAAGATTTGATGAATCTAATTGGCTTGATAGATTGTTCTTATATAGCCTTGATAGGTTGTTCTTATATAGCCTTGAAGATCCCAGCTCATTGTTGTCTAAGGAATAAGAGTTCTAATAGGAATAGAAGTCTACATGTCCTAAAACCCAACAAGAGTCCAAGTAGAAATAAACCTCTAATATGATTGCTTATACAAAGTCTAATGTAAGTAAGACTTTTGATCAAAACAAACCAAGCAAAAAAAAAAAAAAAAGAACTCCCAAAGCAATATGGATTTGAGTATTTGAGATAACCTATAACAAATCTCCACCTTGACTCAAATGGGTAGAAGATTTCTCACTCCAAAATAAGCTAACTTACTCCAACTTCTCCTATAGCCCCGTAGGGCATCTAAGTGTGGCACGTATCGATCAAGTCCAAGCATGGCTTGAACTTGCAAACTAAAAAAGGTCTCATCAACAAATCGACTGAATTGTCCGCACGATGACCGTAAATATTAGCGAAGTCATCACCTGAAGTAGCTCCTGAATAGCTGAAAGGCACAAAATTATTAACCGATAATGCATAAGCAACTGTATCTTCATATCTTCGCGGTGGTCCGATATCTCGTCTAGACCAGTCTCTAGCAATAGTATATTCCTGCTCTTCCTACAGCTGCTGAGGTGCATCATCTACTTGAACAGGATCTGGTTGCTGAACTCCCGTAGTCTTATCCGGCTGAAGAGCTAAATCACGAATTTCTAACTCCACCTTATGTCCTGTAGTACGCGCATTATCAACAACTAAAACCGATGATCATTTCTGGTGGAACATAGCAAATTCATGAAAAGTAACATCACAGCTAATAATAATCTTAGGAGCAGAACACCAGAACCTAAAACCCTTAATACCCGATGTATAACCTAGGAATATGTACTTCTTCGCTCGCGGCTGAAGTTTCCCTTGAATAACATGTGCATATGCAGGACAACCAAATATTCTAAGATTAGAATAATCTGCATGTTTACCAGACCAAACCTCCTCTGGAGTTTTACAACTAATAGCAGTAGATGGCGACCGATTCACTAAGTAACAAGTCGTATTCACTGCTTCCGCCTAGTATTCATTGCCTAAACCTGCATTGAACACCATACAATGAGCCTTCTCTAATAGGATTATGTTCATACGTTCTGTCACTCCATTCTGTTGTGGCGTGCGAGGGACTGTATGATGTCTAACGATTCCCACCTTCTTGCAGAAGTCATTAAATTCTCCTCCATAAAACTCAAGGTCATTATCAGTTCTAAGCCTCTTAATCAACCCCCTAGTCTGCTTCTCAATCAAAGACTTTCACTACTTGAAAGTCACAGACACCTTATATTTATGTCTCAAAAGGTAGACCCAAACCTTTTTGAAGAAGTCATCAATGAAGGTCAACAAATATCTGGAACTACCACCCCTCAAGGCAACTTGAGAAGGTCCTCAAAGATCTGAATGGATATAATCCAAAGTACCTTTAGTCTGATGCACTGTTGTACTGAAGCTGAATCTTTTCTACTTCACAAAGATGCAATGCTTGTAGAACCCAATTTTTCTGTACTCTGTCCACATAAAAGAACCTTCTTACTCAACTCGGTCAATTCGCACTCACTCATATGACCAAGTCTCATATGTCATAATCTGGTAGTATCAACTCATGACATCGACGATGCAACTGCACTCGAACCGGTAACGATAGAACCCTGCAAAAACATACAAGTTATCGATCTTCTTTCCTTTCATAACCACAAAAGAGCCTTTTGTAACCCTAAGAACTCCACCTTCACCAGAAAAATTGCACCAAATGCTATCAAGAGTGCCCAAAGAGATGAGATTCTTCCTTAAACCTGGAACATGCTTAACATCTATCAAAGTCTTGATGACTCCATCATACATCTTAATTCGAATTGTGCTTTTCCCAACAGTCTTGCATGAGGTATTATTCCCCCATAAGAACAACTCCATCATCAATAGCTTCATAAGTGGTGAACCAGTCACGATTAAGACACATATGATAGGAACAACCTGAATCCAAAATCCAATCATCCATGCTCCTGTTTCTATCATCTGTAGCCAACAAAATCACATCATTAGCAATATCAATTTCAGTGGAGTCCTCCTTTGATTTTTCTTCATACTCTTCTTATTTATTTTTATTTTTCAATCTGTAACAATCGGTCTTGATGTGCCTTTCTTCTTGCAATATCTGCAGGTCAAACTCCTATGCTTCGACTTATACCTGTTACCTCCAAAACCCCTTTCTTCTGATCTTCCTCGAACAAACAAGTCATCAGCTTTATCACCACTTTCACTTGTGGTTAACTCCTTGTTGATCTTCTCCTTATTCAATAAGTTCTCTTTAACATCCTTGATACCAATGGAATCTTGACTGTAAATCATAGTATCCCTAAAGTGCTTGTAGGAAGGCGACAAAGAACACAATAACAATAGGGTTTGATCTTCATCATCGATATTAACATCAATCTTACTCAAATCTGTAATCATAGAATTAAATTTACAAATATGAGATTTGATTGGTGTTCCTTTCGACATCCAAAGTGTGTACAAACACTGCTTCAAGAGAAAGCGATTAGTGAGGGACTTCGTCAAATACAAATCCTCCAATTTAGACCACAAATCAGCGGTTGTCTTCTCCGTAAGAACTTCTTGCAAAACTTCATTGTCAAACATAATTGGATCGCTGTGAGAGCTCTATCATCCAACTCGTTCTAATCTTCCTCTGTCATAGTAGCCGGTTTCTTTGACTTCCCGAAGAAAGCCTTCTTCAAACCACTCTGTATTAATACGATGATCGTCCTAACTTGCCAAATGCTAAAACTGATGTTGGCGTCAAACTTCTCAATATCCCACTTCGTAGTAGTTGTCGTCATCTTCTCATCTGATCGATAGCTAAGGGCTCTGATACCAATTTGTTATGACTAATTCCCCAGGATAAGCTAATATCAATCACATGAGAGCACGAAAAATATCAAGAACACACGAACACAAAGATATACGTGGCTCGTCTTGTAGCCTACGTCCACGGACAAAGGAGGAGAAAAGCTTTATTAATTGTGAGGAATACAAAGTGGAATCTCTCAGTCCCAAATAACACCCCAAAATTCTCGTACAATCTCTCTAAATAAACGGAATAAAAGAGAAGAATATCAAATATGCTTCACAAAAGAACTCTCTCTTCTTGATTGTTGCTCTGAAGATTGATGAATCTAATTGGCTTGAAAGACTGTTCTTATATAGCATTGAAGATCCCAGCTCCTTGCTGTCTAAGTAATAAGAGTTCTAATAGGAATAGAAGTCCACATGTCCTAAAGCCTAACAAGAGTCCAAGTAGAAATAAACCTCTAATATGATTGATTGTGCAATGTCTAATGTAAGTAGGTAGGAAGCAAGCTAGAAAAATAAAGTTCTAAAGCAATATGGATTTGAGTATTTGAGGCAACCTATAACATAAATTAAGATTTTTCTGAAGAGGAGTTTGATACGAAGAATATGTCTTAACCTTAATTTATTCATTAACATAATGAGACAAAAAGGGGACATGACATGCTATCTTATGATGACTATCCCTTTAGAAGAAGATGGACATTGAAGCTAACCAAATGAATTAAAACAAAAATTTTCAAAAGCTTAGGATGCAAGAAAATGAGAGTCCACCTCTCAAAACGTTGACAACTTGACATCCCTCTTAGCTCTTGTATTTTTCTTTTGTAGAACAGTAACGTGCGCACTGTAAATAGACCCAATTAGGTCGTGGGTGCACTCCGTAGGATTCATTTCCTTTTCTAATACCAACTACAAAGGGCAACGTGCCCACAAGCTAGTTCCTTATTTTAGCTGGTCGTTTTATCCGTACGGTTAAAAGTGTCAATTTCAGTTGGTCATTTTTCATGATCAAGTATGATTTTTAATTAGCTTGAACATAAAACTAAAGCTACAAGCTTATTGAATTTCATTAGTTAATTCTTATGTTCTAGCACACGAAGTAACGCAAGTTTCCTATGTGAAAGTATCGGATGGGAGTTTATATACCATCTGCAACTACATTTAAAACTAGTACCGTGGAGGAGGAAAATTTAGTCAAAGATTAATTCTAGTTTGGCAAATAACTGGATCGCCAATGCTCAGGACTTAAATTGGTTCCCAAGTCAATTCAAGACTTAAAACCAGGACATGATACTTCATCTCGCCTCTTTCGAACCAGAACAAAACTGGCTCAGACTAGATCTGAATTTGTGGGGGTGGGGGTGGGGGGGTCGAGCTGGGATTGGGATCATCTACTCATAAATAGTGCATCCTAACATTTGCTAATGCATCTTCACCTTTCATTTTGTGGGACCATCTTTCATTTTATGCTTATCCACAAAATGAAAGGTGGAGATGCATTATCAAATGTTAGGAGCTACTATTGATGAGTAGAGGATCTCACTCCATCGAGCTGACCCTTAAAAGTTAATATTTGTTTTCCCCTTGGAGCAAAGAGGGAGGCGAGCCTCCTTAAATTAAAATAAAAATCAAGAATTTTCTTTCTCCTCAACACTTGGTAGGGGGGCATATAAACTCCCCTACTCACAACCGAAAACCCCCCTCCTACACAAAAAGTTACAAACCAGCATACCCGCCTCCCGCCACAAAAACAATACACAGCACGTACCCCCCACCCCCCCAAAAGCAAAATGGCAGGGCGCACCGGCCTCCACCGCAGCCGCAGCGCGACGCCACGACACTGCCGTGCCTGCACCACCGCCACCACCCCGCCCCCCTCCCCGTCCCTCCCCTGCAGCCGTCGCTCCTCCTCCAACCCGCACACTCTCCGCAACAACGCTCCCCCCATCGTTCCCGTCTCCGTACCCCAGAAGTTACAAATCAGCCCGAGACTGTACCCGTCAGCGTGGGCGCTGTCGCCAGGACGGTCGCCTGAGCGAGCGGCGACGACGACGGGATATTCCGTGAAGGCGAAGGAGGAGGAGGGGGGGAGGAGGAGGAGCGGGGTCATGGGGTTCTTGATGAGGAGGAGGACCACGGAGGTGGTGGTGGAGCGAGAGGAGGCGGCGCATCGGGCGAGGGTGGCCGTGTGTAGGCTGATGCAGTGGAGGTTCGTCAACGCGAGGAGGGAGCGGGCCATGCGGAGGGTTCGGTCGACGGCTGAGGTGAGTACCCTTTGTTTACTTAGGATGCGGAGCTTTTGTTAATGAAAATTACCCAAACAATGATGTCAAAATATAGCCAATGGAAGTGTTATATTAGAATTCAATAATGGTTCCTACCGCATTTTCATATTTTTTAAACAATAGTGTATCAGAAAGTAAGTTTGCACAATCCTTGGTATCGAGAGCAGTGCACTGGTCTAGCGGGATGAGGGTTTGCGGTTGGGAGGAGGAATTGATGCCGATGGTGGCAAGATGGTCGCAACAAAGCGGAGACGCGATTACAAAAGAGAGTGTAGGGATTTGAGAAGAATTTGGTAGAAATTACCATGGTTATCTAGAGATGGAGTAATGAAAATTGGGTAAACAAGTAGGTTTTGTCTCATTTACCATTTAATTTCAAAGATATGAGGGGTCGATTCGATAAGTTGAAAAGGGTATGGAGGAGGGCAAATGCAAAATCTTGGACCAAATACTATATGTGGTTTTGTGGGGTCAGTGGGGGCAATTGACCCCATTGCCCCCACCGTGAATAAGCCATTGATCCAGCATATTGTATTTAGTACATTTTGTAAGCATCAAAATATAACACCTTACAATCAAAATCAGTAACTTTTGACCGTAAATTACTATGATCAATGTAAGTTACTGCATATAAAATAGATGAAATACACGCTTGAGTTTAAAAACAATTAAGTATTTAGGAATGATTTTGAAAGTTGGAGGGCTTAAAAAAAATTACGGTAACTTACGGTCTATAAACCAAAACCCCCAAAAATGCTTGGGTCCGTGAGTGGCTACATTTGAATGGGGAATTGGATCCTCTCCACTACAAAAAAAGGTAGTGGGGAGACCACTACTTTTAATCTCAATTATTAATTATTTAGTAGACGGTTATGATACAATCTAAATCTAACACTTAGGGGTGTTTGTTTTATGAAAGTGAATTGTAAAAGTATGAAAGTGAAATGATTTTAAGACTTTCGGTGTTTGTTTTATTGAAAGTAATTTTGAAAGTTAAACGTTAAAATGAGTCCACATCAGCTCTAATGTATGTTTAAGTTCCCCCAAAAAAGTGTTGAAGTCAAGTGAAAGTGAGAAAAAAGTGGGACCACTCCTAATTAATTAGTATATTTATTATTTATCTTACCTTATTTTCCCATGTTATTCGGTGGAAAAAATCACCCCACCCCCCAAATTTTCTTACCTGTTAATTATATTATTTCTTTTATAGCATTTAATAGTTGTGTACATTGTTATGTCATGTATCTAGTACGAATTAGACAATTTATGAACATGACTACACATTTTAGCGTGATTGTTATACAGTTGTAACATGACTAGGCATTTAATAGCCATTATGTTATTAAAAATATAAAGTACATAAATAAAAAATACAGAATACAAAGAATCTATAAAAATTAGTACAAGTAATTGATGATATATATACCCGAGGCTTTCAATTCGTTCTTTAGTTGTTACCAGAATAATTATTAGAGTTTAGAGTGTAATATGAATTTAAATAACAAATAAATAAATAATTGTCACATCATCTTTATTTTCCTAGTTCCAAGATTAATTCATCTTTACAAATAAACATTGCATTTCACTTTCATGTTGACATGGATCCACTTTCACACTTGCAAAAATAAGTGACTTTCACACATTCGAGTCGTTTTCATTTAACCAAACACCCTCTTACCATACCACTGTGTACTGTACTCATTCCTAATTTGTACTAAAAAATCACAACCATCGACTAGATAATCAATGATTATGATTATGTAGTGGTCTCTCCACTATTTTTTTTGTAGTGGAGAGGATCCGAATCCTTTGAATGGAGGCTGCACGTGAACTTTCAACTTCACCGTGTTTGACAGAGGTAGGTCCGATCTCGCTAACTTTTCCTTTTTTTTCTTAGCGCAAGGTGCACCTACAATAGATAATTTCACGTATATATACTCTCGTGAACTCTGGAATGTCTCACGAAACCCGCCTAACTCTGGATTGTTTCATAGTAAAATCTAAAGTTTCTCGCCGGACTCACTGTATATATTTGATAGGTGGGCATAATAAATGATTAAATTGAGAATTTTAAATCCAAAAAAAAAGTGCTAATTCGTAAAAATAGTTGCAAGAAGTTTTACCTACGTTTCCTTATTTCTTCTCTAATTAATCACAAATAGCCTCTTGTTGGTAACAGAAAAAGCTCTTCTTCGCTTGGCTGAAAATCAACGAGCTAAGAAACATAGTCGCAGCTAAAAGGATCCTAATCCAACGTCGAAAGCACAAGCTGAGATTATCTCGGGTCCTCAATCCTCAAGTCCATTTCCTTAACCAATGGGAGCCTCTTGCAAAGAGACACATCGAATCCATAACGGGATTATCCAAAGTTTTAGAAGCTGTCTGCATCCCAATTCCTCTTGTTGACGGTGCCCAGGTGATATATATTTAAATCGATGATTTCAGATTTGTTAGTTGTTTGGAGTTTTGATCTAGATCTAATTTTTTTTTTTTTGGGTTTTGTTTCGCATGCAGACTAATTTAGTGTTGCTACATAGTTATTTTTCTATGTCAATGGAGATTATGGTGGAAATCGAAGCTGCAGTCAGGCTATTCTACTCAAAGGTCTGATATTTTTTTGAGATACGTCATAGTTGCTTTCAGATGATCAGTATTCTTGCTGTGAGCTACATTACATATGCGTATGTTGCGTATGTACCTGTACGTTAACATATACGTATTTGCGCTGTACTTGCGTATGTTCATGTTGTGTATGTGCACATACATACAGACTGACTGATGTTTGAATCATTTGAGCCATGTAAAAAAAATTACTATTAAAAGTACTATCACGGATATGCGAAGAAATTTCACGCTCTACAGAGAAACCATGAAATAAGTAGTCCTTGTTGTTTTCTCAAATTAACCTTCTCATTGACGCATATCAAAGAAATATAACATGTTTATTATTATTATGCAAATATGACACGGCTGTTTCTTCATTATTTACATTAAATCGGTTTATCTACGAAGTGCAGGTTGAAGAAGTGAGCACAATACTAGCACAATTGGCAGAGACCGTAGGTCTAGAAATGGAGGGCATCGAGGAATTGATCAAAACAAGCAAAAAGATCACCAAATTGGAGGTTGGTCTTGATTACGTGAATCATATATTTTACATCTTATCGGAATTAGACTAAAGCTCGATAAACTGACATGTTGACAATCTGAACTCTGCAATTGTTTGCTCCTGCAGATGCACGAGACGAGTCTGAGAGCTAATCTGATTCAAGCAGTGAAGAAGGAAGTTGAGCCAACTCCATTATCAACCTTAAGACTGCAGTCATGGACGCAGAGTCATCAATGGCCTATTTACTAACCTTTGCAGCTCTCTTTTCCATAGATTGTGTTTTCATAAAGTATTTATGTGTATTTATTCCTCCTAGTATAGATCACTTATGTGTGTATGCCCCCCCCCCCCCCCCCCCACCCACCCCGCCCAATTGAGTTTGCAATATGCATTATTATTTAATGTGAAAAGGAAGATGCCATGGGATGCCTGGAGAATTCTATGACATAATTTAATGCAAACTATGAATGATTGCATATATGTAAAGAGATTCCTATCAATATTGTCCATGTGTGGTCATTGTCTTTTCTGAGGGAAGTTTAGTACATTTTTGTTACTTAGTTGCTAGGTGACAACCAACGAGCATCAGACATAAGTTTTCAGTTACAAACGTATATAATTTGACATTGCTTTCGAGCTTTCTGTGAGCATAATACTCCCACATCACAAAAAGAATCAAATGAAGTAATGGACTTAAAGAAAATGGGACCAAGGTCCAGTAGTTTTTTTTTTTTTTTTTGTTGATGGAACAATATCCAACAATTTAGGTTTACGAGTTTGTCAAATTCCTGATTTTAGGTTAACATGTTTTTCAATTTCTGTTTTGATTTACGAAAAGACCGGAATACTCCCCGCGAAATTGGATTCGTTTCTTTTTATAACCTAAGCCTGGAATTGTACTCAAGACTGTGGGAGCTAGGCCGGGAGTCATATTGAAACCTGCTCTCAACCATCCGGATCACCCACAGTGGGCCCTGCTAAATGGGATTATTATAATGGCTACAATGGTATAAATATCCAAATTAGATCGCGTGTCGCGTGATTTAGTTTCAATAGAAAACTAGACGGTGGGGTACCTAAGTCTCATTTTGCTGAAGCATAAAGGTATAAACAGGTAATAAAAAAAACTTTGGGGTATCAGATATCAATATAGTGAACCTTTGGGGTACCAAAGTGCAATTAATTCCTGCTTGCTCCTTTCTATATCCATAGTGTAAGTTTTAGATCAAAGTCAAATTTGTATGATGATGGCTATGTCCTACAAAAGGAGAAAGTACAGAATTTAAACTCAAGGCAAAAAAAAAAAAAAAAATGAGAAAAGGGGGAAACTGGAAACGCCATACAATTGTAATCAAATTTTCAAAGCTTGAACCCTGTGAGCAATAATCATTTTATGGAAGCAGGATATAAAATAAAATTATCTTCTTCTATTTCCGTAATAACATAACTATACACATAAACCAGCCCCAAGACTTTAGCCCCTGTCCCTGTTCTGTCTTAGATATATTGCCCATAAAATTAAACATATATGCAAATAAATGCGACTCATTCTTCAAACGCTCTTGTGTTGATATAACATCAATTAATTCAGTGGACAAGGATTACTGGATAATTTCTCGCTACTCAGAGAGCAAACATGGATATATCACTGAGATCAAGCTCACTAGACCTGGCTCTGGCCACAAGCACCCTCTCATGAAACAGCCTCAGAGCTCTCTCCCACCTCCGATCGCCGCTCCCTTCGAAGAAGAAGATCCTGTTGAGCCTGAAGATGAAGAGCCTGAGAGAGATGGCTAAGTCAGTGTAGGATGAAGGCATGTGCATGGCCAAAGGGAGCTTGAGGGCAAAGGGGCAGAAAAGCATGGCCATGAGCCTCCAGTTGCTTTGGCCTCCGCCATTGAGGAGCTTGAGCTTGGCTAGTATTAGCAAGTGTGCTGCCATTGAGAGAGAATACAAGAGGAGGGATGAGGAAATTAGGAAGAGAGGAGGAGGATAATATGTTAGTTCTGACTTCATAATGGAGGCTGAGAGAGATTTTTATATTCTAAATGTGTTTTACGTTATTCAACATATTCTGGGTTATTTGCACCCAAGTACGCCACAGTTTACCTCATTCTTAACTATGATTCTGGAAGTTTTTGCTTGCAGGGAAAATACCAAAGGCTCAACAAAAAAAAAACACTTAACTTTGAAATATACCTCAAGAGAGTTAAATTCTGTTGAACCTAAATAATTCATTGGGCATAAAAAAAAAGGTTTAATCAAACTTCAATTTTGTTGGCTTTGTTGGGGAATTTCAGTCTTCCCGCCTATCACGATATGCGCAACTTGGAAGCCAACCCCAATTAATAAGATAGAACAACCACAATCAAGAAAAAGAATACCGAGATTTACGTGGTTCGGTCGACCAACTTCGACCTACGTCCACGGGGCAACAATACGAGAAATTCACTATGTATCAGGGAGAACTATAAGAGGAACCACTCAACCCTCGTCTCTCAATATCTCAACCTCACATACATAATCAACTCTCATATTCTCTCCAAAGCCCACTCCTTGTAATCTTTTGCACGGATAAAGACTACGAAACCCTCTCTCTCTCTCATCTACTACATCTCTACTTTTTTCTTCATGGTTTTTCCTCCACCAATAGAAGAATATATATAGGGAAACCAAAACCCTATCTCTAGCTTAACTTCCTAATTAGAATAGGATTCAAACTCCTAATCATGATAGAACTCAAACTCCTAACCATGATAGCACCCAAACTCCTAATCATGATAGAACTCTAACTCTATCTAATTCTGATGAAGTTACACAAAGAATCAAAGACAAAATCCCAACAATCTTCACCTTGGATTTGATTCCCAAACTCCCTTGAAGATATACCATCGTCGTCTTGAAACTTTGCCTCTCTCGCTAGAGTCTTCTATTTCTTTTGCACTTCAAATCAGAACACATGCACTCCCAATTGGATGCCTTCATGATTCTCACTATCTTCTGCTTCACCATGACGCCTTCACCTCTCTTGTTGTCCTTGTGCTCCACCTGCATTGCTTATCTCGAATCATATCGGTGCACCTCTCCTACTCCACACTACAAGCCGGATGCCTCTATCTCCTCCATTACTTGGCTTGGACTGAATATGAGCGCTCATCATCTTCAAGTCCAATGCCATCATCTTCATCTTCATGTGTGTCACTCGGTCCCGCTTGCAAACTCCACCTAATCTGGCACTGTCCTCCTCAAGTATACACACCAACCAACTCCTGCTCATTATCTACCATCAGATTTGTCTTGCCGTTAAATAGTAGAATATCAAACTTCGGACCCGAAGAAGTCATCATTCTCTAATCAAAATTCAAATCAGTCACTATAGAGTTTGAATTTGATGAAACCGATGGTCAAAACGAACTCAGCACGTCGAAAAACCCTAGGAACGACTCCTAGATCACCGAAATCCGCCTCCAAATTCTCGATCAAAAGACAAATCAACCTCAACCGTTGGATCTGTCGCCGCTACAGTACCGCGCTACAGCACCGTGAACAGTGCGTGCCGTGAACAGTTTTCCGCTACAGTACCTCGTGAACAGTGATGTTGCTACAGTTCCGTTTCCGCCAATGTCGTTGCAAATCTCGAATCCCCACGAACCGTCGAACCCCGCTCTGATACCACTTGTTGGGGAATTTCAGTCTCCCCGCCTACCACGATATGCGCAACTCGGAAGCCAACCCCAATTAATAAGATAGAACAACCACAATCAAGAAAAAGAATACCGAGATTTACGTGGTTCGGTCGACCAACTTCGACCTACGTCCACGGTAATCTAGATTTACGATGAGGCCATATTAATTTTTTTATTAATGAAAATTCAATAAAGTTGGAATAAGAACTGAAGATTATAATTTTATTATGCATAATATGTAAAAGTGGAGTTAATTCCTTTTGACAGTTGATCCACCTGTAACATGTTCACCAAAGAAAAAGGTATATACATGGTTTTTGTCTGTAGACCTAAAGGTTTATCCTGATTATGTTTAAATTCAATATTTACTTATCTTTGTATCTTTAGACTCGATCAACTTTGTGTATTTATTTTTAAACCAAAACTTCTCAAATACAATTCATATTATGTGGTCCCTCCTAAAGTAAAAAAATCAATTTTACCCCTCTCTTTTTCTCATTTAATTCTCTCTCACCTCCTTTGCTCGCTTATTTTCCTTTTCAACTTGTATAACCATTAAATACTTCTTAACTCCCTTAATTTAAAATTTTTTAATACATTGGTGAGGATTCGTCTCTTTTTTGGTATTTTGATATATAAATTCTCCCAATTCCTCAACTCCTAATTTTGTAGCATAAACTCACATAAATGTTTGGGACAACTATTACACTAATTCATCTTTTTCTTCATCACAGTTCACATGATTATTTATGATTCCTCATGATTGTTTACTACAATTAATACGAATTAATGATACTTAAAAATTAAAAAATTTATTTTAATTTCATATGTGAGGGGAAGGGGGAGAGTTTTGGGGAGATGTGGGGGTATTTTGGGGGATTTACCTCCTAAAAGTACAAATAAAATATTTTTTTAGTTATGTATTATATTTTTCAGGTTTAAAGATAAAAAGAGAATCGGATTTAAAGATACAAATGATAATACTTATATTTAAAGTTTTAAACATAAATTAGGGGAAAACTTTGGGTCTAAAGACAACCCCCCAACCCAAGGGGAAATTGCTTCTAGGCCCCAAAATCCAACTTTCAATGTGCTCCAGCCCTCCATATTTTTTTAAATGTGATGCAGCCCCTTGTTTTTGAAAAAATTCCGTCCAGGCCCCTCCATCATGATTCCAGCCAACAGATGATTAGACATACCAGCTCATGATTAGACATGCCAGCTGGCTTAAATCCTAATTTTACCCTCCTTTTTCTCATGCCAGCGGATGTTAACTCTTACAGTTAACATGTTAACTCTTAGGGCTAAAATGTTAACTCTTACGGTTAACATGTTAACTCTTAGGGTTAACATGTTAACTCTTACAGATAACATGTTAACCCTAAGAGTTAACATGTTAATATAATAACCATGATCGTCGCCGGCCACGCAAAGTTCCTCGGGATAGCGTCGGCGGTGGAACGGGAGAGGGGGCAGAGGGGACCGGAGGAGGAGGAGGGAGGTGTAGGGGGAGGTGCAGCGGGGGAGGGAGGCGTAGCGGGGGAGGGGAGAGAGGCGGCGACGCTTGGGAAGGCGCTGACGGGGAGGCGCTTAGGAAGGCGCTGCGATGTTGTGGGGGAGGGAGGCGGGGGCGAAGGCAGAGGAGGAACAGAGGAGGAGGAGGGAGGTGTAGGGGGAGGTGCAGCGGGAGGTGCAATGGAGGAGGGAGGCGGGGAAGGGGAGGGAGGCCGAGCGGGGAAGGGAGGGAGGCGATGGCGCTTGGGAAGGCGCTGGCGTTGGAGCGGGGGAAGGAGGCGGAGCTTTGGAGGGAGGCGGGGGCGGGGGCAGAGGAGGAACGGAGGAGGAGGAGAGGGTGTAAGGGAGGGGTAAAATCGGGATTTTTGAAGAGGTTGCATTGGAACTTGAGGAGAGGGGCATGTACATAATTTTTTTTTAAAAAAAGGGCTGCAGCACATTGTTGAAAGTTGGGGGGGTTGGGGCACATTGAAAGTTGGATTTTGGGGCCTAAAATCAAATTTTCCTTTATTTTATTATTGTTTTTTGGTTCAAAATAGATTCTGAATCAAGCAAACCCCAATTCATGACATAAAATCTTCTATTAAATACCCATATTTCCTTTAAAAAATTCTATTTATTTAGTAAACAATTTATAAAATTATTTTCTTCTTTTATTTTTCTCACTTCTTTTTAGTTTTGTCTCTGTGTACCGCCAAGACGACCTTGGTTGTCCTTAGGATTAAAAGTAGCACTGTGGAGCCCGAGATAATAACATGAGAAATTTCCAAAATAGCTCTATTTACAACTTCATTCACTATAATTGACCTATTTAAAACTTATTTACAAAAATCAATCCTGTTTCGGGCACCTCAGCAGTGCGGATTGACATAGGATCGATTTTGGAAAAAAATACTTATTTCTAATTAGTCAGGATTGTCAACCCCGACTAATTACAAACCTGGTTAATTATCTTTCAAAATAGTCAGGATTGACAACCATGACCATTTTGGATTGTAATTTCAGCTCTCACTGTTAACCCCTATAATTAAACTAGTATCTAATTAGTCACGGTTGGCAATCCCAAATAAGTTCAAAATGCGCCGATTTTGATGAATAAAGTTGTAAATAGGTCTACTTTAAAATTTTGGTGACATGGCCGAATCCGTGTCGATTTTTAGAAATAAGTTCGAAATGTGCCAATTTTGATGAATAAAGTTGTAAATGGGTCTACTTTAAAATTTTCTCCATAATAATCTCCATAATAATGCATCAAAGGACCAGAAAATTTTATCAAGGGTTATTCACACTTAATGCCCCAAAGTTAATCTACACCATTTTAAACTATGATAGGCTAAAGTTGTTTTTGTTTCGCCTAACAGATACCACAAAAGTTCTAAAAAGAATTAACTTTGATATTCTCCTTAATTCATTTGAGGTTAGCAAAATTATAAGTAGTGCAAACTTTGGGATATTTCAATGCAAATAATTACCCTTGTTTGAAAACAGAGAAGAAGGAAGAACAGATTTTGAAGGGGGTTCCGCTAATGGGTAAGAGGTTTTTCACTTTCTTTTGTTGTGATTTCTCAAGAAGAATTACTCCTCCATTTATAGGGGCTGAACCCACTAACTCCACCCCCAAGATCCGCCCTAATGAGAGATTTTTCTCTCAACAAACCTTCCACGATCCATAATTCTCTCTACTGAGAATCGTTGATTTGGTCACCATGACTGAGTCAAGCTAACATCTCCCACTTGACCAAATTAACCAAGTAACATGCCTCCCACTATCCGTGAGATCGGATGTTTCTGCTTACCATTACTCCCACTATCCGTAGAGAGTAACTCTTATTTCATTATTCATAAAATTTTACTTTGACTTATTTATTCCTAAGTCCCATCAAACTTACATGTTTGATAAAAGATTCCGCTGGTATTCCTTTTGTCAAAGGATCAGCAATCATATCTGTAGTAGGGATATAAGTCACTTTGACTTCTCCCTTTTCTACAATATCTCGAATATAGTGATACTGGATCTCAATATGTTTTCCTTTAGAGCTATTCGTACCACTATTGATTAAGCTAATTGCTGCTTGATTATCACAATAAATATCAATAGGTCCTTCCAACAAATTGAGATCAAGATCAATCAAAAACCGTCTTATCCAGACAGCATGTGTAGTTACCATACTGCAAGCTATATATTCAGCTTCTTGCGTATATCTAGCAACACACCATTGTTTCTTGCTACTCCAAGAAACAGCTCCTCCTCCAAAGATAAATAAGTGTCCCGAAGTAGACTTTCCATCATCTTTATCACCTCCGAAATCAGCATCGGAATAGCCGAGGAGTTCAAGCGAATCGGCTTGATAAACTAATCTATGAGTCAATGTACCTCTGATATACTTCATAATCCTTTTAACAGCTTCCCAATGTGCTGGTCCTGGATTACTTTGATATCTACTGACTAGACTCATAGCATAAGCTATATCAGGTCTGGTGCACAACATTGCATACATCAAGCTTCCAATTGCTTGAGCATAAGGAACATCTAATGGCTTCTGCCCTTCTCCAGGGCTTTGCTCTTTACATAATCTCTTTCCCATAACCAACGGAGTTGGTGCCGGATTGGAATTCTCCATTCCAAACCTTTTAAGAACTGATCTTAAATATTTTTCTTGGTTTAAACTTAGCATTCTAGATTTTCTATCTCGAATTATTTGAATTCCAAGAATATATGATGCATCTCCCATGTCTTTCATCTCAAACTTTGCACTGAGATCTGCCTTGGTTTTATTCAACATTTCTATGTCATTTCCAGCGAGCAATATATCATCCACATATAAGGATAATATCGTAAACTTGCTCCCACTTTTCAAGACATATACACAATTATCTAATTTATTTTGAATAAAACCAAGTTTAGTAACTGCATCATGAAATTTGAGATACCATTGTCTAGAAGACTGTTTTAAACCATATAGAGATTTTATTAATTTGTAAACTTTATGTTCCTGTTCTTTTACCTGAAAACCTTCAGGTTGTTGCATATATATTGCTTCCTTCAACTCTCCGTTAAGGAATGCAGTTTTAACATTCATTTGAAATAACTCCAAATCAAGATATGCAACAATAGCCAAAATAATTCTAATGGATGCAAATTTAGCTACAGGAGAATACGTCTCCTGAAAATCTATTCCTGCCTTCTGGTTATAACCTTTGGCAACTAACCGTGCTTTGAATTTATCAATAGATCCATCAACACGATATTTCTTTTTGAGCACCCATTTGCATCCTATGGCTTTTCTATTTTCTGGTAGATCACATAACTCTCATACCTTATTCTTTTCTATGGAATCAAGTTCTTCTCTCATAGATTCTAGCCATGAAGCTGATTCATGTGATTTCATCGCATCAGAAAAAGTTAAGGGATCTTGTTCTTCTATATTTGTATCTACTAAAAAATAGGATGACTCACATGAATACAAATAATAATCATCCATCCATGAAGGTTGTGTTCTTGGCCTTTTGTTGCCTACAACCAGTTGATTAGGTATATTATTTTCCATAGGTATTTTATCATTTTTAAGGTTAGGTTCATTCACAATATCAGGGTCATTAGTGGGAACAACACTATAATAATCATCATCTATTACAGTTAGAGGTTCTGTTTCCTCTTGAACTTGTTCCTCTTCCTCTAGATTCTCTAGAAATGTAGCATCTCTGCTTTCAATGGCACCATTTTCTTTATTGTAGAACTTATAATCTTTTGACTTTTCTGAATACCCTATGAATCTGCACTTTATTATTTTAAAATCCAACTTATCTCTAAGTTGACATGGAATAAGAACATGGGCTATAGATCCCCACTTCCTGAGATGACTCAAATTAGGTTTCCTCCCATTCCATAATTCATAAGGTGTAGATATAACTGATTTGGTGGGAATTCTATTTAAAATATAGTTTGCAGTTAACAATGCTTCTCCCCAAAAGTTTTTAGAGAGACCAGAATGAGACAACATGCATCTAACTATATTTAATAATGTTCTGTTTTTTCTTTCAGCAACACCATTCTGTTGTGGCATATACGGCATTGTTGTATGCCTTTTAATTCCATGCTGAATACAGTAACTTTCAAATTCTTTAGAATTATATTATCCACCTCTATCAGTTCTCAGAATTTTGATTTTCAATCCAAGTTGGTTTTCAACTTCTGTCTTATATCTCTTAAAGCAGTCAAAAGCTTCTAATTTTCTGGATATAAGATAGACGTGTGCAAACTTGGAATAATCATCTATAAAAGTAATAAAATATTCTTTATTACTATGAGTTTTGACACTTAGGGGACCACAAATATCCGAGTGTATCAACCCTAAAGTTCATTGGCTCTATGTCCGCCAACAAAAGGTTTTCTAGTCATTTTACCAGTTAAACAATGTTCACATGGTGGCAATTGAACATTAGATAGTGCAGGAAGTAAGTTCATTCTGATAATTTCTTTCATTTTTGAAATACTAGCATGTCCTAGTCTAGAATGCCATAATTCAGATCCAGAAATATAACAAGATAAATAGTTCAAATTCAAAATTTTATTATCAGAATTATTACAAACTACTGGAAGAATGCATAATTCATGCTCGGGCACATATTTACCCATAGCATACACTTTATTATTCTTACCTATAGAAACCCTGTTATTATAGAACCTCACTTCCAGACCTTTCTTCATCAAGTTGGGAACAGAGATCAGATTGCGTCTAATTCCTGGCGCATAGAACACATCTTTGAGGACAAGAATGCTGTCCCCAAGATCCAATCTATACGAACCAATACCTTCTACATCGAGATAGGTATTATTTCCCATATAGATTCTTTGTTCTCCTTTCTTCAGCTCGGTGAATTCTACGACTCCATTCTTGTCATTTGCGATATGCCTAGTCGCACCGGAGTCGATCCACCAACCACTAATATCCGTCATCACAGCATTACATTCCGTCACACCGACGAATTCTCTTTTGCTAGTACCCCCTTGTTCTGGATGCTTATAGCCTCCCTTATTCTCTTGCTTTTCACATTGTGGGCAATTGGGTTTGAAATGCCCGAATTTTCCACAATTGTAGTAGGCTCCACAGGGTACTTTCTTTCTCTTGAACTGCTGTGACTTCGGTCCTCGCGGTTGTGGTTTACTAGGACCAGGGTTTTTATAGCTTCCAGTATTATGCCTCTGGCGGACATAATTCAGCTCTTGCTGCACCATATTCAGTTCTGGTTCCTTCCTACTGGCTATTAAGTCCTGTTCTATCGCTAGGTGCATAGGAAGATCAGTGACAGACTTAATGGCAGGATTCATTCTTAATGTGATGGCAGCCACAGCAAGTGAAGGGGGAAGACTATTCAAAATGGTTGCCACTTGCATTCTTTCCAGGATTTCGGTCCCAGCAGTGGATAAGTCCTTAGCCATGACAATCATTTTATTTATATGCTCTATGACATTGTCTCCCTCTTGCATACGACAAGAATTATACTTATGCAAGAGTAGTTGGATGTTAACTTCAGAAGCAGTGTCGTATTTTTCTTTTATTGCATTCCACATGTCCATGGAAGTTTTATAAGTTTCAAAAACTTTGATTAAATTATCTTCCATGAACATGAGCATAAGACTTTTCGCCTTTTTGTCTTTCGACTTCCACTGTTCAAACCCTTTCTTTTCTTTAAGTGTAGATTTATCAGTAAGGGTTGGAGCAGTGGTTTCGATTATATCATCAATATTGTCATGAATAAGAGCATACTCTATTTTTCTATGCCACATATCATAATTACTGCCATTAAATTTGTCAATTTTTTCTAGTTCTGATAGAACGAGTTTACTAGCCATTCGGTAGAGAACTAAAACTAAATTCAATTTTAAATATTTGTATAAGATTGATATTTTGACAATAATACTAAATAGTAATAAAGTTAAAAAATAAATAAATAAATAAATGAACCTGATTGTACCGAGTTGATGAAAGAGGCTCCAATTTGAGCGAGATTGTCGCTTAGCGGTGTTGACCGAAGAATCTCTTGTCGAAGTTTTGGCGTCGTTTCTGACTGGATTTGAAGATAATATGCTGCTGTTGTGGAGTTACACCGAATAGTAATTGCGAAGAATTGTTCGAACAACCCAAATAGATTGAAAACAAAATATTGAATTGAAAAAGGACTAAAGTGATTTTTTTAAGGGTCTGCTGGTTTTGAGAACGTGGAATATAGGAAAATTGGGCTTTGTAAAGATTTATAGGGGCTGAACCCACTAACTCCACCCCCCAAGATCCGTCCCAATGAGAAATTTTCTCTCAACAAACCTTCCACGATCCACAATTCTCTCTACTGAGAATCGTTGATTTGGTCACCATGACTGAGTCAAGCTAACAACCCTTACCAAAAATACAAACCAAATAATTACATAAAAGCGTACCTTCATTTTTTTACTTTGAGATATTTCAATGCAAATAACTCCTTTTTTTGCATTAGTTATAGACCAATTTATTAAGTATATTAAAAATGAAGTTCGTGGTTATTTACTGATGATATAATATTAGTTGACGAGACTAGAGAGATTATAATATCTAAAGTAGAAAGTTGAAGACAAGCTCTTAAAACTAAATGTTTTAGAATTAATAAAACAAAAAAAAGAATATATGGATAGAGGGAGGGTAGAGCAAGGGGATGATTGAATCAAACCCAAGGGGAGGGAAAGGAGAGAGAGTGAATGTGATGTAACTGCTTGTGTTTGGATAGACAACTAGAAAATGGAGAGGGAGAGAGAGCAACGAAACTAATTTGCATTTGTTTAGAGTAGAAAATAAGAAGAGAAGGGAGCAATTCACTTAAAACTCAACCCCTCTCACAAAATTTTCCACTTTACGATAGTTAAGAAAGTGTAAAAATTTACATCTTTTTAACCCTCCCAATCCTTCCTCTCACTTACTAAAAAATATAAATAAAAATAATTTTAAGATAGTTAGCATTGTAACATCCCCAACTCTTTCCCTCCCCTCTTAAAAAAAGCTATCCAAATCCATCATAAAAGTAACCACTTTTGTTATTTGAAAACAATCATTTGTCATAATGGTGAGATTGAGGATGACGTTGTACATCGATTCAAATCCGGATGGTTAAAATGGAGGAGTACTTCGGAAGTTTTATGTGATCATAGAATACCTATGACACTAAAGGAAAATTTTTATAGGACATTTATATGACCGACAATAATGATTTATGGGTTGGAATACTGGTCTGTTAAGAAATAACATGTGCAAAAAATGAGTGCAGCATGAATGAGAATGTTAAGATAGTCTTCTAGGTATACGCTAAAAAATAGGATAAAAACGAGTGCATTCATAGTAAAATAGAGATTACTCCTATTGACGATAAAATGAGAGAGAATATACTAAGATGGTTTGGTCATGTACAATGGAGATCTCTTAGTACACCGGTTAGAAAATGTGATAATATTATAGTTGATGGGACAAAGAGATCTAAAAGTAGACCTAAAAGAACTTGGTTGAGAGCAATTAAGAAGAATATAATAATGGATATAAGTTATAATAAAATAATATGATTCATGTAACTGACCCTAATTATTTGGATAAAAAACTCTGTAGTTGTTGTTGTAATACCAATATAATAATTAGAAGAATATTGTCACCATATATATGACGCGTACTACTATTGTTTTCTTTCTGGAATCTTTTGCTTTTTCCACGAGCTCTCTCTTTAAACCTCGCCCAAAAGATTATATGGTTATTAGATAATGCATATATTCTCACGTCTTTTTCTTGTGCACACCGAAAGAGCCACATGTCACCTTTAATGTTGCCCACCAGAGAGTCCAAAATATGTATAACAATCAAAAATAAAAATGATAAATATCGAATAATGAAGATATTACGTATTAGGATAATATATATGGTCATAGAAAGCAAATGGCTTAGTACCAGTTGGCTCTATCCAATTCTCATTACATGCTTGCATAATAATCTTATTGATAGTTTCCTTTTAAATGGTGTTAGAGATGTATTATTGTATAATTTTTTTTTCCTTTTTTTCTTTATTTTTTGGGTGCCATGCGAGGGTAAAGATGAATCCGTATCCTAAATGGCTAAATCCCACAACAACATCGTGCTTTACTCTTTTTTTAAAGGCAAAGCTAAAATAAAATTATCATTAGAACAAATTAGATGGGGGGACAAGGGGCGAAATAAATCTCGGTAAACTCAACGCTAAACAACAACGTCACATCCCGTAAGGGGCTGTTTGGTTCCCTGTTTTTAAGGAAAAATTTCTTTTGAAAGCCTGTCAAAAGTGCCAAAAGTGTCACTTTTTGACAGGCTTTCAGCCAAAATCTTCCTTTTTAGAGGTGATTTGGACTGAAAGCCTGCCAAAAAGTGACACTTTGGCAGGCTTTCAAGAGAAAAAAAATCTAACCAAACAGCCCCTAACTTTCATTCTGTATAATTTGGTTGACACCGAAATCGAGAGGTAGAGGGGGTGAATTATTGTGGGCCATCGTGATGATACAAATCCAACGGCTAAGAAATAATCTAACTCTATTCTCTTTGCTAAACTTTTCCAAACATAATTTTGTAATCTTTATTACAAAAATTAGGGCTTTTGGTATTTTGGGAAAAGCCATGGCGGCTCCAGCAGCGTTGAGATCTGGTCCCTGCTCGTTCTGTCAGATCGCCAGATCTCCTGCTTCCACTCGTGTCCTCTACACTGTACGATCAATTTCCCTCTTTCAAAATTTCATTTTGGTGGATCTTTTTTTACTATTTTTAGTTTCTTTTTTTTTAATTTATTTTCGCCCCTGTTTTGTGCAATTTAAGGATGATAGGGTCGTCGCATTTCCTGACATCAAGCCCGCCGCTTTCAGGTGATTGATTCGCTTATCTTGTCTGTGATTGGTTTTTTACATTGATTTTCTTATAAAAAAAAGTTGTTTTTTTTTTGTTTTTTGGAGTTCGAGTTATTAATTGACCTGTTAGGGGAAAAAAAGATGAATTTGGGTGATTCGTGTGCTAGAACTAGAGTTCGAGTTTATCTTTTAGCATTCTTTTTTTTGATGGAGATGTGGAATATGAATGAAATTATATTGAGCAGTAAACCCCCTCAATACTTACTTTGCCCACCTCCCTCAGTCCAGTCTGCAGTTGTGGCCTATGCCCATGCCTCCTAGATGAAGAATCGGCGGAACGAAGTAGTATTGCCTTTATTTACTGAAGCCCCCCTCTCCTTATGGTTTGACACAGCTTTCGATTCCTAACCGCAATACATAGGGAGAGACAACCCCTAAAGTTTGAGGAACGATCATACTCCAAAGCCGGGCGCACGTAGTATCAAAGCCGAGCCCCCTCACACATGCTTCAATAGTTTAGTTCTTCAATTCAGTAGTTGCCCAATGTGTTTTCGCCCACTAGGGGAGAGCGGTCAACCTTCGGTAGGTTACTGCATTTGCCGCCCATAGGTCGAATTCTACTTGTGGGTTTTTATTGGTTTGGCACCCTTGTTAGATGTAGGCTAAATTTCAGACACCCTTATCTTTGGACGATTAATCCCCATTAACTTTCCAAATATCAGGACACCCTTAAATTTAGAGCTTACAAGAAAAACACCTTCGATATTAGGATTTTTCATAAAGCCCCGTTAACGGTGTTAAGTGCCATTTTCACATGGGTGAGTATGAAAACTACTTGGGAATATTTTTACCGGTGAAAATTGTGATTCACGCTTTTAGGGGAACCCCCCATCCCTTTTAAATTTCTCATGACTTGTAAACTTAAGGGGTTTTTATGATATTTTGAAACTTGTGGGGGTTATCTGATAATCGTCCAAATTAAGCCATGTTTATATGTCCAGTTCTTTAGATCTTATTCCAAGTAATGTGGATTCTTAAAGTCGGTTTGGCAATTTGTAAGCTATACCAGAATAATGCTAGTCTAGCTATACTTGGGCCAGTTCATAAAACTAGTTCTAGTTTGAGTTCGATTCAATTTGGCTGCTTTTCGTTTTCCTTTCTTGCAATATTTTCGAACCAAATATGAAATCTGATCTATTTTTTGACCAATGCCCCCCCCCCCCCTAGATTGGTTCTAGTACGTCAGATTATTGGCCAATATCAGGCCAAGTTAAAACTGATACGTTGGTAATTTGGTTTATTGTGGTTGCAAACTGACCCATAGCAGCGATGTTTTGGGTTATTGACTTTATAATTACATCCGATTGTCTATTTGATATTTATTTTGTTCTATTTAATGTTGTCTTTGACAATTTTCCTTTAACAGTTTTATATGCAACTTTATTAATTTGATAGGCATTATCTGGTTATACCTGTAGAGCACATGTCAACTGTCAAGGATCTCAAAAAAAGAGATGAAGATTATGATTTAGGTATGTTGACTTCTGTTATACAAAGTTACATTGTTCATATTTATATTTATGAATCCATCTTTTATTAACTTGGCAGTTTTCTCTTCATTTTTTATGTGTTACTTGTATAAATTGTAACATTGCATCCTCTTCAGTTAATCATATGCTAAAAGTGGGTCAGAGTCTTTTGCTCAAAGACGCACCTTGCTCCAGGTTATATAGGTACTTCTAAACAAATATGGTGTATTCAGCATTATTTATGCTTCTTAATTTTGTTTATATATGGTTTGGACATTCTTTGGCCGAAATGTTCACTCTGAAGCTATTTCATTATGTCATTTGCTTCTATGATAGGCATAGTGGTTAGGAAATTGATTAGCACTGTCTGATGATCTGATCACTTGTAGATTTTGTTAGAACATGACTTTTGTAAATGGTTTTTTTGTAAAGAAACATGGTACTACTCTTAATATGAAAAACGTGGAAAATAAATGAAATGCATATTGCTCTAGCAAATATGAAGTAAAAACTTTAGACAAATAAAGATACCATGATCACTTGAATAACCTGTGAGTAGTATGGTTTCCACAAATCTATACTATCTGACTAAAATAAGACCATGGCTGCCACATGAAAAATTTATAGAGATTTTCCTCTTAATAATACAAACGTATTAAAAACTCCTTTCAAATCCTCTCCTATCTTACTAAAATAAGATGCTAGTTGCCACTGCAAATTTCTAGATTGCCTCTTAAACTTCCAAACAATAACTCTCAATCTACGAAAACCCTTTCTGTATACTCTCTAATTCTCTTAAACCTCCATGTAATAATCCTCAATTTGTTAAAAACGCCTTCCAAGTCCTTGCTAATTCCAACGCTTCCCATCTTCCTCTCTGATTATTTAATTAAGACTATGGAGAGGGGGTGGGGGTGTGGGGTGGGGTGGGGAGGAAAGTAGTGAAGTTAGAGAGGATATGGAAGGGATTTTTAACCGATTAAGGATTGTTATATGGAACTTTTAAGGGAATTAGAGGGGATCTAGGTTGAGCTTTTAATAGATTTATGATTACTATAAAGTATAAGAGGCAGACCTCTAGGAATTTGCCAAAGTGGTAATCAGGGCTTATTGCAAGATATAGAGAATTTTCAATACATTGAGGGTTATTATATGGAATCTAAGAGAAATGTCTTGAAATTTTCCATGTGACAAGAAGAGTCTTATTTTAGTAAGATAGTATAGACTGGTTAATTTTCCTCGATATAATGGATAACAACATTGTAACTCTAAGCCCCCCCGCATTGCATGGTGAAAAAACTAGTACACAATTACTATAAGACCTCCACTTTATCAAAAGCTTCAAAAAGCATTTCTCACAAAAACATTACGCTCTTGAAATGTGAGTTTGCAGACACGTGACTCACTTATTGGTATAGTAACTGACATATATCCACTGCCCTTAGGAAGCAAGTTTTGCTTTCCTATTCAAATTTGTTACACAAAACTTTCTGGATATTCTTTTCCTCTTGGCTTTCTGATTCTCAATTTTATTTCTCTACTTTTATGAATTTTCCTAATAAGCATTCCCAATCTTTAAGTAGAAACTCTACAAGAACTTTTGATGGATCATACTATGCCCAAAAATATAGTGAAAGTGAATGATCTTTTTGTGCTTTAACTGTATTGTAGGATATTGTCTTGTAAGTATAAGCTAGGATGGGTGTTACAGGTGATGTCCCAGATTCTTTGACCATCTTGTCGACTATCAGAAATGTCTCTTGCTATGTAACTCTTTTTTGAGTGGTAAAAGGCAAATGTGAAAAAAAATGCCAGTAGAACTTATTCCTCATCATATTATGAGAGTTGATCAACAATTCACCCAACACGTCTCCCATGCAACTTCCTAAGGCACTAGAATTACCATAAACAAATGGACCTCAAGATTTTCTACATAGTGGAAAATTAAAGAAGCTTCTTTCTGAAGTCTGACGTTTATATAACCCCTCTCTGCATTCTCTATAACCTTGAAGTAAACAAAATGTTTCTTAGCTTATGGAGCTGAAATAAACCCCTTTACCCCCTTTATCGACATAGTTAATTTTCTGATTCCTGGTTAAGTTCCTACTCAAATTTCTCGTTGGAGACTGGAAAACTTGTTTTATCATTAAAATATAATAGCATTTTCATGGTGTCCTGATCCTCCATAAAGCAATTTTTTTATCAGGATGCTGCTTTTTTGTTTATAAACAAAGGGACTTAAAGATCATGAGCTTGGTAAGGTTTATTGTCTCTACCACAAGCTTGTGAAAAATGCCAGGAAGAAATAAAACTTGAACTCGATTACAAGACTTAATTTATTCGCTAATCACTACCACAACTTCTTATTTTGAACTTTGGGTTGTTTTGGAGATGAGCAATTCGTATCTTAAGCATGTCGATCCACCATCAAAGTTTCAATATACCTGAGGAAGTATATCTCATTGGCTTTTTTGTCACTTTGCTTGTTATACCTTTGATGAGGTGTTATAATGTTGGAGACAGTTGTGATGTAAGTCGACAAGATGGTCAAAGAAGTTAGGTCGTTGCTTATTCCATCCATGGACCATTATAACTTATGTTTGCATTGGACAGTGGAAGTAACCACATTTTCTTATCTATTAAAGTTTAAATATTTATTGCCTTTTGCTATGTTTTTGGGATTAGTTGATGGGAATCACAGTCTTGCGCGATGATGCAACAAGGTTAAAGATTCTTCCTTCTCAATAGGAAGATAGCATAGAGAGAATATGAATAAAGAAAGGGGAGAAAGTGTAGAAATTTGTTAATTTGTTAAAACAAATTAACTTTTATAATACCTAAACTGCTATACCTTCCTAGTGTTGTAGAAATCTTGTTAAGCAGATTAATTTTGATTTTTGAGCAAATAATGAACGATTGTTTTTGATATGATGATAAACAAACATAAATATGACCTGTATGGCACACTTAATTTAGAAGACATAATCCTCTAATACTTTTGAACTTGCATGCCATTTATGTAGTTTTAGTGAATTGCAGTATAATTGGTTGTACTGGTAATGGGGTACTAATTTACCAGGTCTTACATGCAAATGACCTTTGGACTGTGATTTTATATTTGGACAACTAACAAATAATATTCAGATAAGACAAATATTGTTTTATGTGGCTTTGGACATGATTTTAATTAGATATTGTAACCAAGTCTGTTTTAAATAGATCTTTTTTGTAGTAACATGTTAGATAGTGTAAACAAGAGAATGGGCTTTAGATCCCACGATATAATCCATCAAAGAATCATAAAAATACACAAATTACCTTTTAAGTCTTCCGTCCTCATGCTCCAAATAAAAATCCTCGATTACCTTATTTGATACTGCTTTGTTTGCCAAAAATACATCACAGACTAATCGAACTAATACTTTAGTTATATTTTAGTTACAACTCTAGTGGACAATCATAGTTTAAAAATTCACATCATCAACTAGTTGCACTGAAACATCATTTGTATGTGGGATTTGGTCTGTGATATGCAGTGTGTTAGTACAACAAGAATTTCTGCCGTGCATCACTAATTCAGCATAATTAGCGTGCAAATTCAAGGGTGTGAGGTGATTATGCCTGATTAGGTCATCGTTTATGCTCGTTGACCATCATAACGAAAAAGGGCCATTATTCTCAAAGTTGCTATATTTAACCAATTTCTGCACCACTAGGAAAATATAGCATTTTTTAAATGAAATATAATTTATCTGTGAGACAAAAAGTTGATAAAGAAACCCACTCTAGTAGTTAATACACCATACATGCCGTAGTTTATGTTTGTTGACCATCGCGACAAAAAAGGTCCATTATTTGCTTGAAGTTGATCGCTTTAACCAGTTTATGCACCACTAAGAAAATATATCATTTTTGGTATGAATTAGAATAATTCATATATGAGGGAGAAAGTTTCTGATAGATATGTTCCTACTTTTTTCCAAACTAGTAGATCTTACTGATGAATGGGTATACAAATCAACTATGCACTATTATACCATGAAATAATGTACATTCACTAATATGTTGTCGAGTTTGCTGAAAGGTTGAATTATGCAAGAAAAGGTTTTGTGCACTCATTGCTGGTAGATCTTCGACATGGAACTGTAATTATCATGTTTGTCAAATTTTATTTCACAGTTTGGCTATATTTTTATACGCATTCCTTCCTTAATAGCCTACAATTGCAGATTTGGCTTCCATCAGCCTCCATTTAATAGCGTTAACCATCTCCATCTTCACTGTTTCGCTCTACCCTTCATGCCAAGGTACCGCTTAAGCTTCAGAATTCTCGAGATTTATGCCTCTTTTTCTAATTTCTTTGAGTTTTAACAGATGGAAACAGCTTAAATATATGAGTTTGGGACCCCTTGGGGGTTTCATAGAGGCGGAGAAGTTGTTGGATCAAATAAAACCTCTCCCAACTGTGAATTCGTAGAATCAATTCTTCTATGAACTCCACCATGGGTGATCCGGGCGGTTAACAAGGTTTGAATATGGCGCCACGTTCCTGGATTCGATTTCGGGCCGGGTTATTTAAAAGAACATCTTATGTGATTTAGATGAGATCGATATTAAAGTTGAAATCTTATTGAACTCCACCACCGATGACTTAGACAGTTGTGAGATTTCAATATGGCCTCACGGTCTCAGATTCGATTCCGTGATGAGTTATTTAGAAAAAAAACTTGTGTGATTTGGATGAGATTGATATTAAAGTTGAAATCTCATTTGCTATTGTTCTTGTACTTATTCTGGCGTAGTTTAGAGTCATAGTCCAGAAGTATCATGTTTCTTAAAAAAATTAGGTGTAATGGTTTAGTCAAAAAGAGGATGACACACTAATGTATTATGGTGTCAAAAAAATTTTTTTTTTTTTTTTTGACACCATAAGTGGGTGGGTGGCAAGGCACGATCTTTAGTAGCCAAAGGCTTGGGTTCGAGGCTTGCCTCCCACGCCCCTCGATTATCTGACTAATCTAGTGACTAGGTGAGGTAGAGAGGACCTAGTTTACCTGGGGTTTATTGGTAAGGATGAGGGATTCGAACTCGGGCCTTGGCTCGGGATCCTCCTGCCTTACCAAGTTTCCCCCGTTATTTAAAAGAAAAGACACAAGTGTATGTAAATGTTTCCGTTATATTGTTTGATCGTGTTGATTACATGTTGAGGTGTAAGACCAAGCGTGAGCGCAATTTTATCCGAGTTTGTAGTTAGATTTCCTTGAATATAAACATCCAATACTTGCATATTCTCCCGTTGTCACAGATTTATTATAATCATAAAAGTAATTTATAATAAATATACATAGGTACTCATGCATCTATTAATTAGTTGATATACCCTTGAGCGTCAGTTTTAATGAACCAATGTAAAACTTTTTGATTTTTTTAAAATTTTATTTTATTTTATTATTTCCACATTTTCAACATATTCAAATAGCTCATGTAATTTCCTCAAGCTGGTACGTATATTGCTTTTATACGCATCCGCTTGATATCCGAATGAATTTAGATACCAGATGATATTTTACGCCCTTGATCGCCACTTATAACAATCATAAAAGTCTACAAATTTACTTGACTGTTTTGTTTTGTTTTAATTTTTTTTTTAAATTGGCATAAATCTCAAAAATTCAAGACCCTTCGTACGTCATCTAGCAGAATCTCTTCAAATTAATTAGATACATACAAAAAAAAGTTAGATTGTGTCACGCTTAGATGTATACTAGTCGTGAACACCGTGCAAAATACGACATATCATTATTCTTTTGTTACATTAATTCCGATTTTAAATGTTACAGTATTTTTAAAGTTTTTGAAGTGCTACAGTTCCCGCCCTGCTACAGTTTATTAAAAATGCTACAATATTACCGTATGCTACAGTGATATATTTTAAAAAACTGCTATAGTGCTGCAATAACTGTTATTGTAGCATTGCGTAGAGGTTGATGTGACAGCCATCAATTTGGCACGTGCACAAGACCTCCCTCGCTCGGAAAGCATAATGAAAAGGTAATTAAAGAAAAAGAAAAAAAAAAAAAAAGAAGCGCGCGCGACTCTCTCGGATTCATGTGTTTGCATTCTTTCCTTCATCAACCTCTCAAACATTCCAACTCCAAACCTCAAGTTATGTCCTCAACAAACACACACACACAAAAAAAAAAAAAAAAAAAAAAAAACCCTTTTTCTTTCCTCTCTCTCTCTCTCTCTCTCTCTCTCTCTCGTCCCGGGGTATGTTTCTCTTCTCTCTCTTTCTCGCCTGTTTGTTTGTTTAAATGCCCCCCTATAGGATTCATATAGTTCAATTTTCTCAAACAAAACATCACATTACTGCACCCATCATCCTTCGGTCTTGATACTAATGTATTTATACCCATCATGATTCCAGAAACAATCTCGGGCTGCGTCGACGTATCGGGTCATCACGTGAGGAATCGGGAGTCCTCTGCGCACGGGTTATATGTCTTCGAGGAAGAGCGGGAGGGGGTCGTCGTTCGGAGCCTCTGATTCTAATGCGGGTCGGAACAGAACCAAAAGGATCAGTTCGCGCGATCTGCCCATTGAGGCCCACTGGCACCTGCCCGAACCTGACGAGAAGAAGAAGTTCTCGCTGTCGAAGATGAGCTTTCGGGCGGTGCAGGAGTCGCTGAAAGGGATTCAGAAGAACAGCGCGTTCAGTAATGTCTTTCAGCCGACCCATGACCCGAAACATGAACACCTAGTGAGGTCTTTGAGGGAGTTGCTTTTAGCGTCTGACGAGCTTCCGGAGAGATTTGATGAGTATCATACCCTTTTACGGTATGAGTTTTTTTTTTGTTTATCTTTCATCTAGTAAAAAAAACCCTTGTTATAATTGCTTCATCCATGAATTTGGCACCATTTACGCAAAATTTGAATAAGCATTTCATAGAGTCCTCCTCGACATAAAATTGTGTTCCATAGCGTGGATGATATTTTTCGGAGTTTCTTTTGTATCATTTATTGATTTCAAACTATGTTACGAAAAAAGTCATAACACTTGATGAAATTTTTGTTCTTTTTTCCTTTAGTTTCCTTCGAATGAGGAATTTTGATTTGATGAAGTCAAAGCAAATGTTCCTAAACATGATGAAGTGGCGTGAAGAAAAGGGTGTAGATGCAATTGCAAAGGTATGAGATACATCTTGCTGGTGCTATCGGTATGTCTTTTGCTAGTAGTAAATTTTCCAAAGATTAGGTTCTTGCAGGTCTAGGTAGAGAATTATGTTAATGATTGGTTGTAAACATTCCATACTAGTTCGAAGCGCAAATGTTCATCTGTGAATTACAAGGATTCAAAATAGTTTGAAGTTCAAATGTTCATCCGTGGATTACAAGGATTCAATATAAGTCCTAACATTAGAATGGCGATATGTGGTTCCTAAATGTGCACATCCAAAACCTTAATCTAACAATTCTGTCCTCAAAAGTGAGACATGCAGCAGCCTATGTTTTGTAACTAGCTAACTGAAATAGAGTTATACAAACTGCCGCAAAGGCAAGCAGTGCATTGTTGTTTGAAGCTTTCAGGATTCAGAATTATTATAGCAGTTGTGATATGCAGGATTTCACATACGAGGAGTATGAAGCAGTTAAGAAATGCTATCCACATGGGTTTCATGGAGTCGATAAATACGGAAGGCCGCTATATATTGAAAGGATAGGGATGGTTGATCTTACCAGTCTACTGAATATAACAACAATTGACCGCTACATTAAATATCACATTTCCGAACAAGAAAAGACATTAAATTTGAGATTCCCTGCTTGCTCACTTGCGGCTAAGAGGCATATAGCCTCGGTTACTACTATTCTGGATGTCGAAGGAGTGGTGAGTACCAACATTTGTTATTAATATACCTTTTTTTCGATGCCTTGAACTGTCCTCTGTAGCACGATGTTGGTTGGTGGACCTGTATGTATGTAATTTTGGTTAATTTTAAACTCCATGATGTAGGGTGCCCATAGTTTCTCGAAGCCTGCTAGAGAATTGTTTCTGGAAATTCAGAAGATTGATAGCAGTTACTACCCCGAGGTACGTTGTTCGCTATTTTGAATGTAGGATTAGCCCACTATTAGTTTTCTAATCATATCTTCATCTTTTGATGTTAAATCATCATCTAAGAAGAGATTTAGTTCAATTTTGTTTTGATTAATAGATACTTTCTCCTACTGTAGATTTAAAAGCTCTTACAATAACTATCACGATATCCTGGACACCTTCGGTCACGATATCCTGGACACTTTCGGTTCAACCTTGGCATTTGCACATGTGCATTTCTTTTCATCTGCTTATGTCAGATGCCAAGCTAAATTCTGATTGCATAGTTTCGACTTGTATAGAGAGATATTCGTACAAATACGCCCCTAAAAGCATGGATCCGTGCTGTATTTCTCTCACATTTATGAAGGTGTCTGGTTGAGCAGCTAATATTAAGTAGTTGATGTGTGAATTATCCCATGTTGGAAAAATAGAGGAAACTATGAAGTTGAGCTTGAAAACAGGCCCGGAACGAAATCAGTTAACCATTTCCCCACAAAAAGTGGTCTGAAGCAATTACCAATGCCTTACTACACTAATAAAGTCTTTACATGGCTCACTGTCTTGAGTCCCAACTGGTGGTATCAGGGTTCAGGTGATAATTCCTAGCTAATGACTGTTTGAATTGCTTCGAGATTGTTTTAATACATTGTACATATACTTATCAGAGCACTTTATATCATAACTGTTGCCTTCACTATCTCCAATACTTTCCTTTTTCATATTTATTTCTGAATCCTAGTTGATCATATTGATTCCTAGATAACATAACACATAAATAGCTGTGACAGGAAGAACCAGTGATTGACATTTTTCATATCAACTTGAAGTTTTCACCTTACCTCCAGGAACCTTGTCATTTACTCTTAGGTGCTACTTTTGTATTGTATATAACCGATTGATCCCTTCCCTGCTTGTTCTTAGACTAACACAGTCGAAGCCAAATTTCTTTACTAGAGAAGTTTTTTTATTTTTTATGTTTCTGTTTATAGAAGCTTCTCATTTGATTACTGGTTATATGTCATGCATTCTTATGTAACTAATAACATTCATTTGTTTTCTTGGTCAACCGCAGACGCTACATAAATTATACATTATAAATGCTGGGCCCGGGTTTAGAATGCTTTGGAAAGCGCTAAATACTTTCATGGAGGCGCGCACATTATCAAAAATACAGGTAAAATTCTCATCATTTTATCGGAAATGAGGAGATATATCAACTCATTTAGGAGCAGCTGTGTTTACCTTCCTTATTTGAAATGGAAAAGTTCATGTTCAGGTGCTAGGAGGCAAGTATCAGAGCAAACTACTTGAAGCTGTAGATCCAAGGTACATATATCAAGTACTGATGAAGTATTAAGGGAAATATCTTTTTCATTTTACTGATCAAAAGTTGTGCATTTCTATAGTAATTTGCCAGAATTTTTTGGTGGAAGTTGCAAATGTTTGGAACACGGAGGCTGCCTGTTGAAAGACAAGGGACCGTGGACCAACCCAGAAATCGGTAGACTCTTACAGGTAAAATTGGCTATTCAACGCATTATTTTCATTTGGTGCATCGAAGTTTTATGTTACTAAAACTTCAAAATACAATTTGTCTCTAACTTCAGGAAGTTTACAGTAAAGGTCCGAGGTCTGCTGAAGAACCAAGCAGTAATGTGGCTGTCGAAGAATCTGCAGATCAACCCCAGAGTGTAATATCCTTAATCCTTAATCATTCTTCTCTTAAACAAATTTAGACCTTTTCATTCTTGTAAACCATCATCCAATCTATTAAATGACACCGTCTTTTACACAGGGTGGTTCTAATGGACATCGAAAGCCCGACAATAACAGTAGAAGGATGTCACTGAAGGATGCTCTCATGTCAGACGAGGTAACTATGAAGTATATTTTAGGCACTCATCTAAAAATGCTATAAAGAGAATAACACGTCCAATACCGATGCAGGATTACGATGGATTGGAGCAAAACCAACAGAAGAGCTATGCTTTCGACCAAATAGTGCAGAAGGTTCTAGCGGTCGAAGGTTGCCTCGAGGATACGAGGGAGGTGGGCTAAATAGTTAGACCTCTAACATATCATTTTTTTCCAACTAATTGATAATTTATTTTGTGTTTTGCTTTTTCCATCTCAGATGTTGCAGAGACTTGTGCATAAGCAGGAGGAGTTAGAAGCTCATATAAAGGAGCTAAAGAAGCTGTCCTTGGTAAGAATATCATCCCTTATTCATTATTCCCTGTAGTATTGTTGTTTTGAACTGACTAACCCTGTGGTTTCATTGTTGCGAATTGACGCCTCGAGTCGCATTTCCTTTTTTTTACTGTTTTACCCTCTGCCTCACCAATTCCACCCAAGGGCAGTGTTTGCCAAAACTTCCATCCCTGGTAAAACAGTCGAAAAAAGGACGGGGGTCCATTAGCAACAATGAAACTACAGCGGTAGTAAGTTAAAAACAACGATACGACAGGGGGTCTACATGCAATTATCCCTTTCTCTGCCTCAGAATTCTTCTTCAGCCCTGAACATCCTCTGATTACTGAATAACAGAATTGACGGTGTGAAGTATGATCCTGGCGGTAAACGGACAACGGAAACGTGGAGTTCTCCATCACAGATACTATTCTATGTGGTATAAGTAATCAACTTTATTCATTCGGGAGGACAATGTATATGAAAATTTCATTTATGAAGCAAATTAAAAGTTATATCTTAACTTTTACCGTAAAATCTAGGACAGTCTACATATTTCCTAATTTAGCTTGATCTATTTTTAATTTTTCTAACTAATTCTTGTTCCCCACTCTGCCGCTTGTATTGTGTCTTGGTACATGTCACATCAGTTTCCACAGTTTGAAAGAAGAGCATGCATGTACTTGATGTTTACAGATTGAATACCCACTTCATGCTTTGATTCTTCGTATTTGGCTACATATTTTATGTAATTCTTCAATGTGAACTCATCATACAATAGGAAGGTACGTTACCTCTTTATACACTTCGATCCTGCATCTACACCGGCCAATTCCTGTACCACCCGGCCCACGCCGACACGAGCCCGCTGATCCCGAGGACCACCGGGTGACAGCAAACCGGGTTCGGCTCGATATCCGCAACCGCGATAACTAAGTCCGCCACATTCGCCGCCGTTGCCATCAGCCTCATCACCCTATCTCCCCTTATCTTCTCCCTCTCCCCCTCCTTCGCCCTCCTCTCCTCCGCCATTCCCTTCGTTATCGCGATAAAATCCAATATAATGAAAAATATGTACCCTACGGACTCCCCGAACGCGGATACAAAGCTCATTCTCCGAGCAAACCTCTCGTCCAGAACCCCGATCCTCGCGAGCCAGAGAAAGTGGTCGAAAAAGAAGTAGACCATTTCTCCGGCGTTGGCGACGACTGCGAGGAGGCGGAGGGTCGGGGTGGGGCCCGGGCCTCGACGGAGGCCGTTGAAGCCCGTCAGGAACCGGCCCGACCGGAATGCCTTGCGGCTGAGCCCGGCGGCGACCTCCCATCGCTTGGCCCGGCGGGCTGCATCGGGCCAGGCCGCGTCAGTCCGATAGTGAGCGAGTTTTGAGACGTACTGGAAGGTTTTGACGAGCTTGTCGATTCCGTCGCGTTTCGCGAGGAAGACGACGAGCTTGTCGACGGTGTCGTTGGCCATGGATTCAGATAGAGGTCGAGGATGAAGAGTGGACGTGCGGAAGCAGAGATTTTTGGTTGAGCTTGTGGGAGGAAATATGTACATGCGATTGGATAATATTCGGGGTTCGTTTCTGGCTGTGATGATCCCTCTGTTCACGGGGAGGTATTTTTGGCTGTTTGTTCTACCAGTCGTTTTGAGTTTTTGGATGAAGATTAATAAAAAAACTATATACTTCTAACGAATTGGATCCTCTCTCTCTCTCTCCTGAGGAGAAAGAATGACAGGGTAGAGACCATTATTTTTAGTCTTAACCATTGATTATTTATTAGCCGATTATGATACAATCTAAATCTAACACTCATCGTACTCCGTGTATTGCGCACTTTCTTAATTTGCACTTAAAGAAAAAAAATCACAATCAACGACTAGATAATTAATAGTTGTGATTATATAGTGGTCCCTCCGCTACTTTTTGGTAGCGGAGAGAATCCGCTTTTAACTGTTGTATGGGCGAATAGTAGTTAAGGACCAAGTTTAACATGTCAAAATATGTGTTCAAATATTCCTAAAATTTTAGAGATTTTGAAAGTAATTTAACGATAAAAATTATGATCGTGCTTGGGAAGGCTTATGTTTGAAGTATGTAACATATGCTCGGCTTTAATGGCTTTTGGCTTTTGGCTTTATAATAAAATTTTCAAAAAAAAAAATCTTTTGATAAGAAAGGCCAAATGTGGCTAAATTAGACGTGCTCGTGAGCCGATTTTTCAAAAAAAATAGGGATACTCTAACCTTTTTAAATTGCGCTTAAAATGTAGCGTATGTGATACATCACTATGTTAGTTTGGGGGTGGATACCAACCTCCGCCGACGAGTAGCTCCGGCGAGTGAGGGCGTTGACTCAGGCGATGAGGTCGATGGCGAGGCTAGATGAGCTCGAGCGCTTCGCACAAGAGTCCCGACCTTGGCGTTTGGCGTTTTTTGGGAATCCCGACCCTGGCGTTTGTGGGGGAGAGGCGCTCCGACCTTGGCTTCCAAGCGGGACGCTCGCGTCGCTGGAGACTCCGACCTTGGCGTCCAAGCGGGACGCTCGCGTGGCTGGCGATAGGTTGTCGCCAGCCTGTCGTGTTCCCTTATAAAAGCAACCCCCGATGTCCTAGCTTGTGCGGCTTCTCTTCCCCGATCTCTCTCTGGCGGCGGACAAAAAAACGCAGCAGCATTCCCATCTCCATCTCTCAACTGTTCTTTTGAGGGGAGATTAAGAAAATGATTTAAGGAG